>JAJEJH010000359.1:0-157125 GCA_026122585.1 Anacardium occidentale | reverse complement strand
CATATATATATGTATATGTATGTATGTATGTATACATACATATATGTATGTATGTATGTATCCAAGGCAATGTAGAAACATAATTATCAAGCAATAAGAAAGGTACCAATGTAAACAGAAATTATCAAAAGCAATCCAACGAAGACAATAAATAATAAAAATAGGAATCATGCAAAACAGATGAAGCTCCTCAGTAAGTTTGTTAAAAAAAAAAGTCAAATCATGCAATGCAAGATAGTATGGAAAAATCATGGCTTTAGAGGCATCTGTGGAGGAGGCTGAATAGACGATCGTGTTGTAAGTGCTTCAGCTTCCAAAACTTCAACTTTGGATTCAATAATGGCCATCCAACTAGAGATAGTATCTTAGAAGTTTCTAAACTCGCATCGGTGATCTTGAAGGTCTTTAAAAAACGTACCAATTGTCTCTCAAATGTAGTGAATGGACTCCAATATAGTATGAAGCTCTAAGGTAAATTGTGTGCTCGTCTCCCCCTATGAGCACTGGTCTTAGTAACATATAGGTAATAAAAGGCCCAACCGAGGAGTCGTGCTCTCAAACTATGGTAGGTGAACGCCATCTATTTGCGCCATCTATTTCAATGACGTGCATCCTATATAATGCTTCTGCATTTAACATGTGCACCTTTTTTAATGGAATGCAATACTTACCGAACCCTTCAAGTGAAATCCCTAATTTGACGAGCAAGAAGGTAATAATCATCCCAAAATCAATAGGTGCCTTCTTCTTGTTACTGCTTGATTGAATATCATTGAACTTGTTTATCAGCCAACATGTCATGTCCATCTGCTGGCTCATCATGGTAGCTTCCATTAGTGTTATAATACAAACACTTACATTTTCATTCATGTTTATTCAGACATTGAGTGTATATGTCACTATGCGATGGAAATGGCTGGGTTTATCAATGTTGAGGCCTTCACCTTTTGCATCTTATATAGAAGCCAAAACCTCTCAATAACGTCCATACCACCTGGGAACTCTACTCGTGTGAAATCCAAAATTCCTATAACTTCATGTGTAGTTTAGAGAATTGTCTAAACTTCCTTAGCTGATTTGTATGTAGAGATTCTATTGAATTCTGTAAAATTCAAAGCACAAAATAAGATATTAATTGTTTTAGCATTTAAACTTTATAGTTTTTCATCTTCATATGTGTACTCACTCTTGTCTTTTAGTAATTGTGTTATAAGGTCTATAGGTACTAAATTACCATGTTCTATAGTTTTCAATAATTTATAGTCAATTTACCTAATGTGTAATCTCATTCTAATTTTCCATTGAGTATAATTCATTACACAAAACAAAAGTGGCCAAGTGGTGCATTGTCCGTCATTGAAAACTCAAATGCTACCTATTATAGTTTGGATCTTTTACTCTAAAAATCATTAGATCTTGTAAAATTGCTAAATACCAGACTCTGATACCAATTGAAAGACTTTTTGGCTAGAAAAATAATCCTAGAGGGGGTTGAATAGGATTATTGAAATTTTACAACTCTAAAAATCTTTTTCTTAATCACAAATAAGCTAAGCACTCAAACAATTAAAGCAATTAACAAATCACAAGACAATTATAACTCAAATAAACACAAATATAAGAGAGAAAGGTTAGAGTCTGCTTAGCCAAATTTATATAGGTTCAAAGCTTTGAACACAAACCTCTTACGTTCTTTTCCTCAATTTCAACCTGATTGAAGTTCCACTATCTTTAAAAACCCGAAAATACAATAGTTTTTTACCAAAGGAATTTTTCCCTCTTTACAAATGTTTTTGCAACAAGAAAGATTGCAAAATGCCTCTAAATAGGTTGAAACACACAATTAAGTTCACTTCTCTCAAATGTATACAAGTATGGGCTTCGGAGAGAATAAATGGTGAGCAAATAGTGAAGAAGAATAAACTTGAGTGTGAATTTTGTTTCTCTAACCTTGGTCTCTTCAAAATGGTTTCTTTTTATACTTGATTTCTTACTTGAAATGGTAAGGAGCCATTTCCATAAATTTCTATCCATTGGGTTGGTTGAAAAAGATGCATATGTAATTAATTTTCCACGTGCACGGTCGTGCTTATTGAGCACTCAATCGTGCTTACTGCATTTATGACCTCGAGCAGAATCTCAATGGTCGAATTTAAGACACGTACTAATACTGCACAATTATGTGCATATCACGCATGGTCATGCTTCACGTCTTCATGTCTGACACTTAAAATTTCAAAAACCCATACTTAAAATTTCAAAAACCCGTACGACTTTTAAGCACTGTCATCGCACGGTACTCATATGACAACCATTTTTGTTTATGCACAGTCATGTGTCATTTTTGCATGATCGTGTATTGTTGATATGTCTTGAACAGGCTTTGCATGATCATCCTTGCATGGCTTGTATGGTGATACACTTCATATTCTTTATCACACGATCGTGTGCATATTTGTTGCATGGTCGTACATTGACTGACAATGTCTTACTATTTGCACAATGAAGCTACATGACTAAAGGCTTTGTGCTTCTCATGATATATATTTGCATGGTCGTGTGTCTAACTTGAACATAGTCACGCATTGGACCTTACTTCTTTGACCCAACATGATACACCTACATGACTAGAATACCTGTGTCTTTTCAAGAAATTCACTAACACGATTGTGTGTCAAAACTTGACATGGTTGTGCACTTGACTTGGGAATGTTGACTTAGCACTATGATCTTGCATGGTTATGCTAGTAGTGTTAATCCCATGTAATACACACAAAAAGTCATACAGGACTTAAACACGATCGTGTTGGACTTGAAAAGTTTTTAGAAAAATTATAGGCCCTAGCACGATTTACAACATAATCTCGTGTTTTAGCCACATAAGTTATTAAACAATTACACACGTTCATGCTATAAAGGCACATAGTCGTGTGAGACCTGAAACTTACAAAAATAAAAACTGTTTTCCTTCTTTTTTCATTAAGTCATTCATGCAAAAGGATTAATTAACTATTTTAAATATTTTTATCATTATCCAAATATCAATGGTTCAACAACTACTTATCTACTTAAGTTTCCAAATGAAAACTTCTCCTACAAGCAGACACAACATTTTTTTAGCATTGTTAACTACGTGGCAGAATGTCACAAAGTCCATTAAACCATTGTATGATATGCTCAAAAAGGGCTCCCTAACTTGGATTTTCGTTCAAACACAAGCTATCAAAACCCTTAAAAGTATCGTTCCAAAACTGTCACCACTAAAAATTCCTTTTGATAGAAAAAAAATATTACATATTGATTTAAGCCAGAATATCTAGTCAGCTATTCTAATAGAAGAGTCATCTAGATATAGAAAAATTGGTGGATATAAAAGTAGACATTTCAAACTTACTAAATAGAATTATTACTTTACATTCAAGGAAATCCTTACTGTAAAGTGAGACGTAAAAAAATTTTGAGTTCCACTTAGTAGGACACCATTTCTTGGTCAAGATGGACATGTTGGCTTTCCTAAAGATACTTAAGCATAAGGCTAAAAAACTTCCTAATCCATAACTTTTAAGATAGAGTCAATAGTTCACCCAATACTTCTTCGATGTGAGGTATATAAAAGGCAAGGATAACATTATCCTTAATTTCCTTACTAGACGATTGAAAAACATAAAGACACCAACCATCTCACTCATCTTCACAATTTCCTCTTTATCAGTCTTCGCCTTACCACCCATAACTCCAAAATCACCTCCAAAATTCCCAAAAATATATTGACACCTTCCTCAAGACCCAACAGATACTTTTTACCACTGTATAGAAAAATACTAACTTACAGGATTGGAGCAAACTAGTTTGCATACTCTAGAGGATATACAAGTCCATCTTAATTTTCCTACCTCATTTTGCTATAGATCTCACAAGGGATTTCACCTAGAATTTTATGTGGTTCCTATGGTACCTATTGACTAGATTCTTTATTGTTATAGAATTTCCAATCCTAAAGATGATACAATGGTTGAAAAGAATAGAACATAAACCTCGCAATCCAAAGTTTATTCCTTTTATTATATTCATGAAATCGTTCCACAAGTCGCCATGATGGATTAGTATTTTTTCCTAGTATGACTTAGACCATCAATCTCTAAGGCATTCCATAAAGTAAAGGTTCACTGCTCTAGTGCACACCTGAAAAGCTCATGTCTTAAGCCATCACTAAAAAATCCTTTTTGACACAAACATCCAAAGATACGCTTACCTGTCTTATAGTCTCCAGAAATGTTGTCATACCTATTCACAGGACGATAGAAATTTTGAAAGAAAAATATAAGAAAAAAAATACTATAATACTTGTTCAAATATGGTTTGAACCAATGCTATGCCATGGGAAGAGTTTCCACTTGAATATTTGAAAAAAGTCATCAAAACAAGGGATAAGTTCTTTAGTAAGTTAAACGACTAGTCTAAGGCTTATCCTAAAGGCTTCCAAGTCCATATGAAGATGTAGATATGATGATAACCTAGCATTCATAAGAAGGTTCATCAGCCCAATACTCATAGGAAAGCCCATCATTGGCAAACTAGGCTACTTCATTACCTATGACCCAATGGTAGGAATTCATCTATCTTACTTACAATACCACCTTGTTGTCTCCTCTACCTGTATTGTAGCCATTGCTTTTAGATTCTTAGGAAATTGATCGGGACCTAACTGCAAAAGTAGAGGAAATCCTTCCTCCACCTACCTTTTAACTTCTATTCTTAGATTCCCAAAGGATAGTAATAAACCTTCTAATGGACCTAGAAGCAGAAACAAAAATAGAACAACACATGGCAACACTAGATGAATTGGCAATCAAAACATAGCACAAAACACAAAGTGATGGTGGGTCTAATGCCTCGTCACCTATATCTCTTTAATAATGAAAATTCTAACCCCAACAATATTTACCATATGACTAAGCAATAATAGGTGTCCTTAAAATAGCTAACATTAAAGCCAGAGGTATTATTATACTAGTGTGCATAATTGTCCTTAAAGACAAGTTATAATTGTAATAGTGTGTCAGTTGTATAATTATTGTACCAATGTGAATGATGTTACTAAGATTCTTATTGTTTCTATATAAGCCATGTAACCTTCTCTTAGGGAAAGGATAGAGTTTGAAAGAAATAAAATTATGTTTTCTAAACCTTTCTTAACTAACCCTCTCTAACGGTTTACAAAAGAATATCTTGATACCTAATACTATTCATACTATCTTTACTTTTCATCTTCATCATTTTCCTACTTCCACTTTCCTCCCTGATCTAAGTATACTATGTGCTTGCTTGGTCTTTAGGACCCTGCACATCAAAACAATCAGGGTAATCTAGATTTCATCAAAGGTTAGGATTAAGTTAACCAATCAATTGGTTGACAACATAAGATTATAGAGTACCTATTGTACCCGCTAAGATGATGTGAAAAAAGGGGCTTGGATGATCCAAGATATTCTTCAATCTCTAATCTAGTCCTACAACTCTCCAACATAGCTTGAGTTCCAGCTATCTTGGCAAACCCTAATGCTCAAACCTCTTTGCCATCCTTCTCTGTTAGGTTGGGTTTGTTCCGTTACTTGGTATACATAGTTATTTCTATTGTGGAAGCAAAAGTGAAGAGAATCGAAACAATCGTTATTAAGAAGAAAAAAAATAGTTGTTTCATGAAGTTGATAATAACAAGAAAATTTATAAAACTAAGGATATGAACATCAAGATTCAAGGCCAAAAGAACAATACCACAAATCCCATTGTTCTTGAAACTAAGCCTTAGAGAGATAGTCATCTTCAAATAAAACTTTTCTAAAAGATGAATTAACTTAATCAGCTTCTATTGATCTTAATGTTCATTTTACTCCTCTTCTATATTGATCCAACTCTAGTTACTCCATCAACAACCATTGGTAAAACATCAAACTAGAAAGAAAAATATTGTTGTTAAGGTTGTATGTAAAATTTTGTTCAAACATGAACTAATGACCTTCGGCAAACACTATAACGAAGGGAGTGGTAAGTAATAAGGGGTATATCATTTTATTTTTGTCATCATATCATTTTGTTTGGTTAATTAGTGTTTTAGATGGTATTACTTTAAAGGTTGGTGCCATGGGTAGAATATCAACAAGTTGCATTTCTGTGTTGATGATAGTTGAACAAGGTCATATTGTTTGGAAATCTTGAATGAGAATGAAGCTTAAAGTGAATTGTGGTGTGACCAAATTTTATTTTCTCAGGATTAATGATCTTTTTTTCACTATTGTTGCCAAACTTTTTTATATCTTGCAATAGACACTTATTTGAATTTGGGTTCCATGAACTTTTTCTCATTGATTTGATTTTATCTTGGTACGGAGACTCATTTAGAACTAAAATAATTTGAAATTTGTCTGTGGTTAACGATTACTTGGAACTTGCCACATTTTGTTAGGCAGATAAATTGTTGAAATAAACATGTTTGATGCAGTATCATTTTTTTGCCAACATCTGAAGGCAGATAAGTTTAGATATTTTTATACTTTAAAGTATGATTATTCTTCCTAGGTTTGACAAAAGGAGAGATTGTAGAAATGTTGAATTCGCAAACTATAAACATTATGTATACAACTAGTGCATCTTGTCATCACGTATTTCAAATAAGTTATTTTACTTTATATCTAACAATGTCTTTTATGGGTTTGTTACAACTTTTCTAAGCACAATATTTTCTTATACATGTCTCTTTTCTATTCATGTGTACTAGATATATAAACCAACTTTCTTTCTCAAACAAAACCTAGGAGAATTAGTTTTTGCAGATATCATATTTGATTGTTGGGTTCTATTTCATTGTGCTCTACTTTTCCATTGTTTTTCCTCTCACAAATTCTTGTAGATTATCCTATCAAAACTCTAATGTGGAATATGATTGTAGCTTGGATCTTGAAGGGATTTTGAAAAAGGAATTTCAATAAGAAAACAATTCAAAGGGGAGCTTGAACTTCTTTAGTGGAAAGCTTAGACACCAAATGGAACTTCATATATGAAAATAGAAGATAGTATGAGCTTGTTGAAATTTTATTTCTTCTTGTAACCGACTTTGCTTTGATTTTACAGTGATTTGAGATTACCAGACAAGATCCTATAGATATAGGCTGTGTTTATCATCGAAGCATCACAAAATGGAAAATATAGAAAAATAGACAGGGCTTAAAAATGAATTCCCTAATTTTCTTTATATGAGTTCTATGAAAGATACTGTATTTTCAAAGAAAAAAACACAAATTCAGTAATCATAAAAATTTAAACCCATTAAATAACAGATTTAAATGCATGACTCTTTCTGATTTCTCATTGCTGCTTTAGTTATAAAGCCAAAAAGAACCAGGGGACTGGAGAAAAAAGGGCTATGATCACTGTCAATAACAAACATCTCCGACGGCTGCCACCTTCGAATCATGGCGTCTTGTTGTTCTTGCTTGATGACTCCATCATACAGCGTTTTAATATATACACGTGGCACCTTGTCAGCGTTTGTTCCTTCCCTGAATTTAACATCTCCAAAGGCCATTGCAGGTGCAGGCTTTACAAGCATGGAGGCCAGAATGGAGTCCTAATTAAATCATTCTCTTATTACGTAACTCAAATTTCGAACTCTATGTATTCAAGGAAAATAAATTATATCGGTGGATAATACTTTCGGTATTTTAAATACTAATTTTTATTTATTAACTTTTAAAAAGTTAAATATTTATTTATTAATTAAAATTATTAATTAACTATTAAAAAGATTATTAAAATAAAAAAAATATTAAAAATAATAAACTAAATTTTATAAAAATATTAAAATAAATTATAAAAATTTCATAAAATAAAATTAAAAATTAAAAAAGTTAAGAATTTTAAAAAATATTTAAAAATTAAAAATTAAAAAAACAACAACCATTACTGCTAACAACGTCATCGACGACGGTAGTTAACGAAAGTCGAACCAGATGGTTAAAAATGACCATTTGGTTCAAAGGACGACCAATTGCATATAACCGCTTCATATAATCAAGGTGACTAGAACTAGATGAACATTTTTTACCACTTGGTTCAACTTTCACCGATCATCATTGTTTTTTATTTTTTAATTTTTAATTATTTGTTTAAATTATTTTTATATTTTAATTTATTATTATTTTAATATTATATTAATATTTAAATATTATTTTATATTTTTATTATTATTTTTTTGGTTGAAGATGTTTTAGTCATTTTGTAAAACATGTTGATAGAATTAAATGAAAAATGTTTTATACATTTTTTTTGGTAAATAAAAATGTTTTATCCATTGACGTTTGAGTATTTAAAAGTTAGTGGATATAAATTTGTCAGTTAGGGAAACTACGGAGGGATTAAGGCCTTTGACCATTATATTAATTAACAATATTTGAAAATAAAATTTGAGAAGTAGCACTTTTAGAAAGCTGTTACTTAGTATAGTCAGTTATGACATGAATCCTAGTCAAACCATACCTAGAAAGGTACAATTTTGTGACTAAAATTTTAACCTAGATGCAATCCTATTAGATTGTAGCTTACCTAGTGCAATTTTGATATTATTGCACTTTTCTAAGTGCAAATTAGCTTGAATCACTCTTAAAAATAGGATAATTCTAGCTTGTTGAAATAGCACAATGTGACCTTAACTGCACTTGAAAATATGTGGTTCCAATCAACATAATCACACAAGGACAATGTGATCTCTTTGAGTGTCATTGTGATCGTATCACACTTTTGTAGGTGCAATCTGACCTAGCTTGTACCTAAAAATGCATGATGGTCATATTACATATTACATATAAAAAGTTGTGATTCTAACATTTGCAATCAACCATTTTTTTTTTTTAATTCTAATAAGCTAAATTACTTTTATACATTTCCATCTTTAGTTTTTTATAATCAAGTTTTAGGTTGGATTTTGAAATTTAGGAAATGAAGAAGTGGAAAAATAGTAATTACAGAGAACTATTATATATATACTTACAATAATAAGTACTAATTTGAATACCAATAATGGTTGATGTGTCAAAATATAATTAGATATTACTTTATTATTGATTCAAAATCTTCTAATCACATAACGTCACATCATCATAAGTACTCAAGTAGGTATTCGTTATAAGTACACACAACATTACTCATAATTATTTCCATTCAAACTATATATGCAAGGACTTAGAAAAAGCTAAGCTAAAACATAATCCTCTCATCTCTCACACCAGTCTAGGAAACAAAACCCAAAAAAAAAAAAAAAAAAATGAAAAACAAAAGAACAATAATTCAATGGCCAATAATCTTGATCTAAAGGTCAGTCATACAACTAAAGGCATAGTTTGTTCATGTGTAGTAAGGGCAAATCTCAACTTGAGCTATGCATGGCTAGATTGTTAACAATCAGGCTAGATCCTACCCACATCCATTTGTTCATCACCAATATCATTTATTTATTTTCATCGATTTCACAATTTTGTTTTTGAATATTTATGTTCATTGAGTTGTAGTGAAAGATGAATTTTCATGGAGTAGGAAGAGAGTATTTCTATAAACAAAATTATGGATGTTTTGGAAGACATTTATTAGCCAAAATTTGGGTTGCTTGAAAGATGCCTACAAACTTAATATTGGGAACATAAATTGTTGGATTTTTTTTTTGAATTAGTCTTGCTAAGAAAATTTTGTATTGAATGTAAGCTTTATGAGAAGTAATTTTTTGGTTGCATCTAAGAATGATGCAAAGCAAATTTTTGTCTTAAAGAATTTTGTATAATCTTTTTCTACAAAAAGATTTTTATAAAATATCTTTACATGGAAGAATTAGGGGTGGACATGATTCTATTTTATTTGGGCTTGAATCAACATTTGAATTGAAAAAGCTTGGATCAAGCTCAAATGAGTCAAGCTTCATCTTTAGCATGAGTTGTGGGCTTAGTTCATTTGAAAAAAAAATCAAAATTGAGCTAGACTCAACTCAAATCATATATATAAATGAGCCTAATCCACAATCTTACTTAAAACTAGAAAGGATGTTGTTTTGGGGTTAAATAAAATCCTAAACGACATCTTTTCATTGGCAAAAAAATTCTCATTAACAAGGCTTATTAATCCTTCTTCATTCCACAACTTTTCCAAATATCTTCGTCTCCTTCTCAAACCCTAAACCGATTCTCTCAACATGTCTTCATATGTGAAAGCAATCTCACAAGATCCAAGAATGAAATCGCACCATTAACCTATTAGTGTATGCCTTAAGAACCAATCATATTGTCAGTTTCAAGGTATTTAATATTGTAATAGTATTTATGTAATAATAAACTAAAGTTCTTTTTCTTCACATTTATCCGCTACTTCTATTTTGATATGATGGTTTATTTGTGTTTATTAAATAAATTGTATGTATGTAAAGTATCTAGATGATATGAATCTTCAAAAGATCAAATCATCAAAATGCCCCTTATATATGTGATGTCAATTGGGTAATGATATTTCATAGTAGACATATTAAATGTTTTCATTTATTATCATGAGATCATATTAGTATCAGTAATATGAAAGTCATATCATTAAAACATTAGTATAGATTATCGTTTAAAAAACTATTTTTTGGGCATGACCAATTATGATGAATACATAAACATTTGATTTATGATCAATGATTCATCATAGGATTGTACTAGTATACCATTGATCCTTAGATCTAAGATGTCATGATTGGATCTAATACAGATGTGTATTTCTCATATGGTGTATACGTATTGGATTAATCATGTCAAGTGCAATAACTGATTTGGTCATACGTTATTCGTATGCAAAAATGGTAATATTCAAGATAGGATCCATTGACTTAGATTTATCTAAATTCAAGGTCTTGGATGAATGTCAATAAATATTGAAAACCAAAATCTATCACTGAAGTATAAGGTAGTCATAAGGAAGGTTATTCATGATGATGTATTTCAAATATATTGATCAATGATTTGATATTCAATCGAAGTTAGGATTTGGACGTACCATGAACCTGTCTTCGATAAAGATTCAACAATAGAGAGATTTTATTACACAATACATACAATGGAAAATAGGTTGAAAGAACTATGTATTTATTGTGGTTTAAGAGTTATGAACCATTACTTGATAATTATCATAATCGATGAGTCTCTAGAATTGTTTTTTGATTTGACTGAAAATGACTTAGGGTTAGGCCACAATAAATCTAGAAGGTCACACTCATAAGCGTAAGAAGTTTAAGAGATATGAGAGAAACGAATAATTATCCAGGGATGACTAGCACCTTCCAAAATGTAATAAAATAAAATTATGTAAAGAGTTACATAGATGTATAATGCATGAAATTTTAAAATGTTAGTGTCATGTGATATAACATGGATATTAGAGTGTATTATGAATACATTGATACAATAACTAAATAATATGGATTATTTAGTATGGTCCCACGCAAATTGATGATTATTTTTTGCCCACGACTATATAAACCAACCTTATATCATATTTTAGAAAGTATGTACATTTAAAACAAAAACTCCCTCACTAAAGCTTATAAACATTTGGCTCTCTCACATCTCTCTGGGTGGGTGGATTGTTTTAGAGAGGTTTGGTTTCAAGTGTTCAACTTCATCAAGCCAAACAAATTTGACAAGAAGAAAGGCACTAAATCTAAACTATTCTTGCTTATTTGCTTGTTTTTCATCTATACAACCTTGTCATACTTGAACGTGTTCGTGCATGTGATTTTTCAACCATACTCATCCATAAATCTTCAATAGCTTGCCAAACTTTTAGGCGTCTGGGTAGTTTATATTTTTTATTTTTTTCTTATTTCATTTATCTTTTTTATGGTATTCTCTTAGTTTTTAATATATTAGGGTGTGGTAAAATTATGGATTTGATACTATGCTTTCTAACTACTGTAATCATATGTTAGGGTTTGGGATATTAGGGTTTAGTTGAAACTATAATGTTTTCCTCATTGCAAAAATCCTGCACAGGTTTTACAATCTTAAGGTTCTTATAAGATTGGGGTATGAAAGTAAAATGGTTTACATGAAGTTAGGATTTAAGTGAAATTAAGGTTTCAAATATTTTGAAAATTTCAGGGGTTTCGTTCATTATTGAAATCCTTTGATGGGTTTTAGAATAAAATAGGGTTACAAAATATTATGGTTTAGATAAAATTAGGGTTTCATTGAAATCGGGTTTTGATTACATTAGGGTTAACCAAAATTAGGATATTTCTTCATTACTTTCACCATTGCTTGAGTGTTCAACATATAATTGATAAAATTGGGCTTCTAAATCATCATTTCTATATGCAAACATAAATGTTGCTGATTCTAAATAGCTTTTAAATTGAACTGAATTGATTTAGGTTGAAATTAATACACTGTGTTATGTTAAATTTTGTTTTATTTGTTACATGTGTTAACTGTCAGCTCAACTAGGAACAATGTGTTATTATTTTTAGTGAAGGGTAGGCAAAATGTTTGAAAAATTATTGACCCCTTGCTATTTTGCAATGCTATAAAGGTTGTTTATATTGAACGAAAACGTCAAAGAAAATGCCAAAGAATTTACTTATTTAATTCAGGTCTTTGCTAGTCATATAACTGTTGAATGAATTCTATTTTGAAAATTATTGTTAAGTGCTCTCAAATTATACTTGCCATGGTTGCGTGTTAGATTTATGGAGAAATATATGTTGTGACTATCCATTTCAGTGTTTGATTTGCCAATATGCATTGACTTTATATTATTTAAGATGATATCTATAGCGTGAGTTATGTTTGGTACTTGTTTGATTCTTCAATTATAGTTGTTTGCGTAATTAGACTCATTTGGCTATTCATGCGCATATAGAATATCTTCTAACCTCCTTGAATTGATAGATGTAATAGTTTGGAATGTTGGATGTAATAATAGCATGTTTCTTTACAATTGCAATTTTGATATGTGGTTGTGTTGAGTACAATTATGGACTGTTTTCTTATAGTGGATAAAGAAAAATGCGTCCAAGGTGTTGTTCCAGCCCATTGAACTGGTACACTCCATGCTTTAGTATGGAATGTTACTATAGCATTTCTGCTTGCATTGTTTGTTGAATGTAAGGAAAATTGTTTGTTGTACCTACTGATTCAGTGTCAAAACTTATATTTTGATTTGTCAACATGCATTGTGATCATATATATTATTTACCTTGATATAATAAGCATGCTTGTTTCTTTACAATCGCAATTTTTTTCTCTACTTTCGTTAAGATACAAATATGGAATGGTTCCTCATACTGGGTTGAGCAATTTACACCCGTTATTCAAACCCATTGTCCTAGCACACTCCCTGCTCTAGTAAGGAATATTATGCATAACATTTTTGCTTGCATTGTGTGTTGAATAAAGTGGACATTGTTTGATGCACCCACCCATTTCTAAATTACACGCAGTCAATAGGATTGTTTATTGGTTTAAAATTCATATATTAACGAAATTTGTTAAACTGTGTTAGGTACATACAATTACAATGGACAATGCATCCACTAAAGATGCTTCATTTAATGTTCTAAACAAAGATTTTAAGGTACAAAGATGACTATTATGTATTAAGCAGATTACCATGTTAGGTGCACTTCTCATATAGTCAATATGTTAGTCCAAGATGGGGTTGAGAAAATTAAGGAGGTGATAGATAACGTCAGTGTTAAATATATTAATAGTGAGGGATGACTATAAAGCTTCTATGAGATTGTGCAACTGGGAATTAAGAAAAGAAAGTTAATTTTAGAGGAGATGGAATAGTACCTCGAGGATGGTGAATGTGGCAATGAAGTTTAGGGATGCTTTCCTATGGCACCAAAAACGAGATAAGAATTATTGCTACAAGCCCAGCAATATGGGATAAAATAGCTAGAGTTTGTCGGTTTTTATAGACATTTAATGATGTCATCTATATAGTTTGAATACAAGATTATCCAACTGCAAATACATACATTATAGAGATCTTTTAGATCAAGGAAATTCTTGAGGATAGGGAGTTTGATCCTAATGCGTTCATGAGAAAACGTCTACAAAATGAGAACAAAGTTTGATACATACTAGGAGGAAGTAAACTTATCGATGACAGTAGACAGAACCCTGTATCCAAGGTAAAGAACTTTTAGTTTATTTTTCCATTTCCTGTTGGTATCATATAATGAAATTGATAGTTGTCTAATTTTCTCATTTTTTTTCTATCTCTTTGACATGATTAAGTTTAGAAAGATAAAGTTGGCTTTCCCATCTTCCATGGTGTTATCAAAGCCACAAATGAGATCCAGAATGTAAAGTAGATCTTTCAGACTTTATATGAGCAATATAAAGAACTTCTCATTGAAAATGTAACCACTGAATAAACTCAAAAAGCTATTGGAGTAGGTACAATGTCTTTTTATTTTTTGGTCTTGGGTTAAACTAATGGTATGTTCGAGTCTAATCAGCTATGTTTTTGGTTGCTAATTTTGTAGAAAATACATCCAACTCTCAGTCTTGCCAGTGAAAACATTTGCAAATGAAGGTAGGCAAAGGTTAGTAGAACACATGAAAACGTTCAATTTGAACCAAGTATTAGGTTAGAGCCAGATATTTATCTTGAAGAAGGTTGCTTGGAGACTATTGACGGATCAAGGCCATTAAATTTTGATGCTCTTGAATGGTGGAAAGTTAATCATTTGAAGTATAAAGTACTTTCATGATCGGCCACTGAAATCTCAATAATTCAAATGTCCTCTACGACTTTAGAATATGCATGGAGGCAGAAGAAAGATTGATAAGGTAATGAAGTAATTGAATGTTATATACGATCATTTTATATATTTCGTAGAAATGGTTATTCTGTGGAAGCATGAACTAATCTAATCCTATTAGTTTAATTTCAGTTGGTAGTGAAATTACAATTTCATTGCCAATCTGATGAAGCAGACTCCTATTGTGAGGGATGAATGTGTCATTATCATAGAAATATGATGTCAACTGCATTGCTCATTGTTATGAATATGGAATATGTTGAAGTTGGATGGTGGTTATATTAGTGTTGTTTACAATTGTCCATCATATCTTTTTTTCCAATTATGTACTCTTAGTGACATTTTTTTGCTAATTTTTTTAGTTCTTGTTTCCTAATTGTCTTGCACGTGGTTGTGCAGTCCATTTGTGGAAGATAAAGCTCATCTCTTCCTAGACTTAGAGCATAAACTAGCATAACTCTTTCTTCTAACAAGTTGATTTGAAGTTGTTCAGACTACTGCTTGACATTACACATACAGGTTTTTCTCATTTACTTTTCACAGTATAATGGAATACCTTGTTGCAGTTGACATTGAATTTTACTGTTTGATATAATATTTTATAGGAAAGATGTCAAATTAGGGAATGTAATTTTTTGCCATCTATATGTGTTGCGGTTGGTTGTTTTTTATTGACAACAAGTGGGTTGTAAGTTGAAGTATAAGATATTGGATGTGGGCAGGTGTACAGGTTCAAGAATTTCCATTGTTAGTTTGGATTTGATTTTTATGTATTTTTGTGGACTTTTTGTTCGTGGTAATTACAAAATATTTAGAATGGGCAATCTATTTTTATCATTTCATGAGGCAGAATGTTTTGCTTGCTCATAAAGGTGGGTTTTGAAATGAAACCGTCCATGTTTTGGATGGTGGCACAATTGGAGGTCGACGAATTTGTTCTTTGTTTATTTTGGATGTTTGCTTTTGATTTGATTGAAGCTAGTTGTGATTGGAAAATAAATCCACTTGTATGGATTGCTAGGTCATAATAATAATTTTTTTCCTAATACATGTAATGCATAATAAAGATAACTTGTGTCTAATTTGGTGGATGAATGAAATTTGCTATGAAAATTTGTACTCATATGATTGTGTTGACTAGTAATATTTTGACGACTGAATGATAGTGGCAGTGAAATTTGAAAGAGTTGAGATAAATGGAATCGGTTTGGTGGATAAATAAAATTTGTAGTGAAAGTTTGAAGGCATATGGTTGTGTTGAGTGTGTCAAATTTTGTTGATGAATTAAATTTGCTGTAAAAATTTGTAGTCATATGGTTATGTTGACTGGAATTGGCTTGCTGGATGAATGAAATTTGTCATGAACATTTGATTCATCCATTAGTGTTGATTGGAATTGGTGTGGTAGATGAATAAAATTTGCAATGAAAATTTGAAGGCATATGGTTGTGTGCAGTGTGTTTGATTTGGTGGATGAAAGAAATTTGCCTTGAAAATTTGTTGTCATAAGGTCATGTTGACTAGAACTAGTTTCCTGGATGAATGAAATTTATAGTAAAAATTTTAAGGTAGATAATTGTGTTGACTTTAATTGGTTTGCTAGATAACTAAAATTTGCAAGCATAAGGTTGTGTCATGCATATGGTTTTGTTGAGTTGAATTGATTTGGTGGATAAACGAAAGATTGATGTTAAGTAATATACTATAATGATGACTTGTAAACTTATTCACTAAGACATTACTGATATGATCATTTGAAAAATTAGTCTATGACATTAGCATATAGTGACTCAACAAGTAATCAATTTAATCCATATCATTCTATTAGAAAGAGAGGTAATATTTATCAAGGGAAACAAATTATTAAAAGAAATAACATATTTGACAAGACATGCACCGTATTCTCTTTGCCTCGACCAAGTTTTTTCCTCCTGAGTTTTTCTGTTGAGGTTTTTAACGAGGTAATATTGAGCGCGCTCAACACCATTTATTTTTCTATTTAGATTTTTTTGTCCTACTAGGTTTCCTTAAATAAATTTAATATAATTATCGGTAAATGGTCAAATTCAAAAGAGAATACTATATAATATGTAAATCCCTACCACATGAAGACACATAAGAGAATAAAAAGAAAAGTTATATATATAAGATATAGAGAGTTGTAAATATAAGTAAAAAGTTCTCACCTCCATAGGGCTCATATTGTAAAAGATTTTCCTATGAAATTCCTTTTTCACTATGATGCTTGTTGGAGGCTTATCACGACCTAACCCAAATGTCAGTTCTTCAACATCTCCGTATTTCGATAAATCTGGCATTGCCTAAATATTACCATAAATTTTTACAATTAAATTTCAAAAATAAGCATAATTAATTAAATAGAAAATTAAAACTTACATCCTTCACGTCTTCATCTGTATTAAAACCATACTTCAACATGTTGGCTGCAACATAAATGGCCATTTGAATTTTCTTGCTACCAAACTTGTGTAAGGCATCCGTCAAGCTCAGACCTCCTGCACTATGACCGACCAATACCACCTGTAAATTCATGCCTTGAATATTATCAAGCATAATATAGGTATTAAAAGAACAAAAAAAAAACAACAACAAATATTCAAAACAAATTAAAATCAATTTAGATTCGGATCTAACCTTTTCATCCTCAAGCAAATTAAACAAGAAGTCAGTGAGTGGCTTATTATATTCTTCAAAAGTGAGGATTGTGTTAGGATCAGATGGATCGATTCCAGCACTTTTTAGGTCAAGGCAAGTGACTTTGTAGCCTGATGATTCCATAAGACAACGGATCTTGAACCAGCACCATCCTCCATGGCTCGCTCCATGAACTAAAACAAAGTGAAACTTTGAAGCATTACTAACTTTATCGCTCATATTCTAAGCTATTCTTTGCATTCAGTTTTGTTCTGTTTGCCGTGAAACCCAGATTTGAATTGAGTATATCCGGGTTGGATTGTAAGGGCGCCGCCCTGGGTTGCTGCCTGCCTTATATTAAAAAAAGGGCCAAACGACATGTTCCCACCCATAGTTTGAGGCGGGGACCAGTCCCACCCGCCAAGTTTAGAAAGCCCAGATTCCCACCTGTTGACTGTTAAATCTAACCGTCAACAGTAAGTCCAAGGGCAATTTTGTTATTTTAAAATTAAAATTAAAATTAAAATATTATAAAATAATATTAAAATATATTAAATTATAAAAAAATTAAAAAATAAAATTTTTTATAAAATTATAAAAAAATATTTAAGTTAAAAAATAGCAAATAAATTTTTTATAAAATTATAAAAAAATATTTAAGTTAAAAAATAGCAAATAGCACCAGGTGGTCGTTCCGGCCACCTGGTTTCAAGGGAGGCCAGATCTGGCCTCCCGAATCGATGGAGGCGCCCAGAAAAAAAAGGCTAGAAACGATCGAAGATGGCCGACTTTGGCCCCAATGGCCATTTCTGGCCAAGGATTCGGGCGGAGGTGGCCAGATCTGGCTGCCTCAGTCGATTAAGGAGGCCAAATCTGGCCTCCATTGGAACCAGATGGTCGGAACGGCCACCTGGTGCTATTTACTACGGCCGACACAGCGGCGGTGGCTGGTTTTTAATTTTTTAAATTTAAATATTTTTTTATAATTTTAATATATTTTAATATTATTTTATATTTTTATTATAAATTTTTATTAATAAGGGTATTTTTATCATTTCATAAAATAGGTTAATGAAATTGGATGAAGGGTGGGAATCTGGGCTTTTTAAACTTGGCGGTTGGGACTTTGTCCCCGCCTCAAACTATGGGTGGGATTATGTCCTTTGGCCTTAAAAAAATTGGACATTATTATATTTACATAATTAAACATCATTTTTAGTCCAATATAATTAAAAATATAGTAAGGAAACACTCTAAAAAGGAAGATCAATCTTTTATTCTACAAATAATAGTGAATTAGATAGTGAATGAATTCTATTTTTAGTTAAATGAAGTTTACTTATAAATAAACCAATTCATTACTGTCACACAATAGTAGATGCACGATCACCCCTTTTGGAATGGTAGTCTAGTATTACTCTAAAATTAATCATATCATTTTGGTGAAGTTCTATTCATGGATAGCTTTCGTTACAAGCGATCAACTACAAAAGTAATAACATGTGCTTTGATTTTTTTGAAGAACATAATTTAATAGTTGATGTTCCCTGTGTATCTTACAAAAAAATATCATCAACAAATTTAATCTTCTATAAGGATATTAATTAAAAAAGCTCAGTCCATATCCATAAATTTGAATGAGACACAATTCGATGTATATGTTGCAATTTCCAAAAAATATCCTCAGAAAGATAAGAAAAAAAAATCCAAAAAACTCATTATAGACCTAACCATATTTATTAGGATTATATTTTTCTGTTCAAATACGTCATTATGTTGAAATATACTAAAAGTAGTGAGTCAAGGTACTATGCATTCTCCTTTAGATATTCTCTGAATTTGATACTGAAGTATTCTCCTCCTCGATCATTTTAAAGGATCTTTATACTTTTATCAAGGTGCTTCTCCACTTTATTCTTAAATTCTTTGAACATATCAAAACATTCAAATTTCTGTTTCATAAGAAACATATAGTTATTTTTATTGAAATCAGTAGTACATGTAATGAAGCAGAAGTACCCATATTTTATCAAAATGTTTTAGTAAGCAAAGCAGTAAATACAAATGGTTTGTATATACAAAAAATAAATGATTTTTATTCAATTTGTTTCATTACTAATGGAAAAACTCAAATGAAAACAAATCCTAAAGTTCTAAAGCATTATAGATTAGGTTATATAGGGAAATAAGATCAATACAATTTGGAGAAAGTGGGTTATTAGGCTTCTTGGTTCAAAACTCTATCAACTTGTGAATCTTGTCTCTAAGGAAAAATGACCAAATCTCCTTTTAAACATAAAGGGGAATGAGCTACAAAATTATTAGAACTTGTATATACAAATGTATATGGAGAGCATTTAATACTTTTAGCCAAAGGAGGATTCGAATACTTAATTACATTTACTGATGATATGCCAAGATATGGATATGTGTATTTAATGCAATACAAATCCAAATCCTTTGAAAGGTTTAGGGAATTTAAAAACTGAGTATAAAAAACGAATTAGAAAGAGTATTAAAGCACTACGATTAGACCATGGAGGTGAATACTTGAGTACAAAGCTTTAAGAGTTCTTAAAAGAAAATGACATCATCTTTAAGTTGACTCCTCCTTATATACCCTAACTTAATGGAGTGTAAAAAAATGAGGAATTATACCATGTTAGATATGGTATAGTCAATGATCAATTTTACTAACTTGCCAACATATCTATGGGGATATGCTCTCTAAACAGTTGTGCACATCTTAAATAAACTTTCATGAAAGTCTTTTAGAAAAAACCATATGAGATACATATGGAAAATGACTAACTCTAATTTATATAAGAAGTTAGGGTTGTCCAACTTATGTTAAATTGATTAACTTTGATAATTTGGATGTTAAATCTAAGAAGAGTTGGTTTGTTGGATATCCTAAAGATAGTTTAGGATACTATTTCTACTTCTCATTTGATCAAAGAGTTTTAATAAGTAGAAACATGCACTTCCTCAAGTGAGTTCTTAAAAGAAATATTGAGCTTAAGGAATAATCCAAAGAGTTCAAAATCGACAATACTAAGGTTGGAACGTTTACTCAATAAACCTTAGTAGTAGAGATATGGGCTTTAACTAGAGCATTAGGTTTAGGTTTGACCTTAGCCTTACCTTTGGCTAAAATTTTATGCATGGCATCAGCCATCAACACGTCATTACCATTACCTTTATTCATATTACGCTCAGTAGTTTACATTTTGCCCAATAGTTTAGCTAGAATACACTTCTTCTCTTTCAAGTTGAAATTTACAATGAAATTCAACCAAAAAGGAAGGAGGGAATTCAACACAAGATCAACAACTAGCTCATTTTCCATAATGAATGCCAAGTTAGATAATCTCTTAATGTAACTAACCATCTTTGCTACATGAGTTCCTACTTGTGCACCTTTGTGCATCTTACAATTGAACAATGTTGAAGTCACCTTATAATATTAAGATCTTTTTCGAGTTTTGTACATCTTAGATAAGTGAAGAAGTATAAGTTTAACATCTATATCTTCATGTTGTATTTGTAGCTTAGGTGACATGGAAGCCAATATGAGACACTGAACTTCCATAAAGTCCTTAAGATACCTTTTATAGGTATCCCATTACTCTGTAGTAGTCTTAGGACTAGGCTTAAAATGAGAGTCCCCTTTAACGATATACAACTTATCTTTTTGGTGTAGGAAAATTTGAAGATTCCTATACTAATTAGGAAAATTGGCACCGTTAAACCTTTTTTTTTTTCAAAATTATGTGTAACGAATTAGAACTTGTCATGGTGATTTTGATTTATAATGTATAGATAAAAAGCAAAATTAGTTGATTATTAATTATGTTTAATCAGAATTTTATCAAACACTCTTCCTATTTTCCTCAAGCTAACAACCCTCACTATTATACTTGGGAAGTCTCAATAAACTTCTTAATAGACCGAAATCTTATTAAATTGACTCAACTTTTGTTTTGGAGAACAAGTCAAGGTGACTCGAATGGGTAGGTCAATCAAACTAATCAATAAAAGCTCATGATCTCAAGTCAGGTTTTGCGCCAATAAATCACGCAAGCCTCAATTGTAATTCTCAATATTAGTGTTCCGGTACCATATATCTCACATATCGGCAAATATGTCCCCACTCAGCTTTTAATAAATTTTACCTTTGTTTTTAGCAAGCAAGCTAGCTAGTCTGTATTGGTTAAGTCTAACCTATATAGCCAACAACCAGTCTTTCACCCAGTAATGGGTTGCCCTTCGCTTTAGTGAACAAGGCTCCTATGAATAAGGGCTTGTCCTAGCAATGCTATTTATTAGAAGGCATCCTAATTGACTTAATATTTAACAAGGTGTTTTTAATATAAATCTCACTAGATTTAATTTGCATGTGAGGTGTTATTTGCAAAAAATAAAACCTAAACATGCATTATACAATGTAAAATAAATTGTGTTGGTATACAAGTGTAAAACTAATGTCGATTCATGAGTTGAGAAGCTCAACCAATCAACCTAGGTCCTGTTCTTCAATCGTAAGACTTCAAGTATGCTCTTCCTTCTCTTCTTTGAGTTTTCAAGTAATTTACAAAACTTTGTCTCTTAGTTACATATTTCTAAGAAATGTACAAGTAACTCTTATTCTAAATTTTATTTGTAAAATCAGACACCTTAATTTACATTCAAGGGGAGGGAGGTGAGAAAAAAAATTACATCGAGAAGTATAAGAGAAGTCAGGACGTGCAGGTCTTATTAAAAATATATTATAACATACATTCCCGAAAAATATCTAAATGTACATAGACAAGTTCGACTCATATACTAGGTAGCATGCATATACAACATCAATCACAAAACATACAATTAAAATTAATAAATTAATTTTAATTAACTAGCTAAGTGTTAAATTCTTTTAGTCCTTATAATTTTATAGACTTATAATAGACCCTAAAAGGATGTAAAAGATGCAATTTAACCTTAGTAGTCAACCCAAGGTCAAATTGTAAAAGTTATATTAGTCAGCATCAACCTCACGACCGTGACAAGGCCTCTCATGGGCTTGAATACTATCATGCACGATTGTGACCTTTATTGCTTGAAATTTACCAAAATTCTAAAAGCATGTACAACTGCATGTATGATCAGTGTACAACCATATGTACGGGAAAATTTTAGGCTATGTACAATTGTGACTGTAAGAGTCATAATTGTGACACTAGCTTATAAGGTGAATTCATAGGCTGTGACCTAGTGAATTTTGCCTATGCATGCTTGTGAGTTAAAATGACTCATAATTGCGACAAACACATTTCCCAGAATTTCCAGTAATGGGAATCATCAAAAAATAACCTAAACCACATGGGTAATGTTAAAAAAGACATAATTTAGCATGACACACTAAAAGACACTTCCAACAACATTTTTGTTACGTGCAACAATGCGTAATGGAAACGATTTTATGTGACAACACAAAATCGTCCACTCAACCAAAATAACCTGCAAATCAATTCAACCAACATAATTTGCAAAACATTCAATAATAGTAACAAAAATTAAAACTCAATAATCTAATGCATCTTTATGTTACAATCCAACTTCAACATGTTATATTGATTCAACAAAATAATAACGTGCAATTTATCACCATAGGTATAAAACAATTTTGTAACATGAAACCAATGGTTTTGATACCATTGTTAAGAATCCTTAGATGGTAGGAAGGCCAACCATGTAGCAAAAATTAAAAACTCAAACAAAGTTCCGAAGAAAATCCACCCAGGATTTCCATTTTTCACAAAGTATGGAATTTAAAACAATAAACAACCATAAAATGTCTCATAAGAACATATATACGTTTATAGCTCTACCAATATTCTTGTGGCAAGAAATGACCATGCTAATATATAAGAAAGGCCAACAACACTTGTGGTGATCCATAAAAGTAGTGATAAAGGCTTTAAACACTTTCAATCTGCTAGAACTTACAAGTCTACAGGTGTGAGCATGAGCTTTCTAGATCTTAGATGTGTAGAAAATTTATCGCTCTTCTTTATATAAAAACAGAGTCATAATTGTGACTATTCAAGTGCGCACCTGTGATACCCATGGTCAGGGGTGTGATTGTGAAAGTGCACACCTGTGATATTTTCATGTATGTATTAGTGTTTGGATAACTTTCAATTTTTGCATGTTACATAGAATCTATGTAATGCTCACATAATTTTTAACTAACTCTATGTACACTTGTGCTCAATGCTTGTACACTTGTGAGTCAATAGATTATTTGAATTTTTAAATTAAGTTTGACTCTGTCCAACCTAATTCCACCTAAACACTTAGGATTTCATCAACCATCTAGATGTATGCCTGTAACAAATTAAGACTTATTATCACACATCAAAGCTAATCGTTAAATCAAACTTTTTAACCTAATCCAAAAGGATTAGATAAGTCTTATGTGACATTACTCGATAACACAATTATTAGGACAATGATCAAATGCCTCTAGTACTAATCAACTCCTATAATGTGTGAGTTGTAAGCTTTCTATTAACTCAATAGTATCTAGATTCAAATTGAGTCTAAAAAAAATCATGAGCAACTTCTAGCAAAGTATCATGACCATCTGAATAGTAAAGTCTTAGAGAACAACTTTTAGCTTGACCAATTCAACATTTAATGTATAATATGATCTTTTTGTTATTGTGTCTCATGAGGTTAAGATATATATATATATTCGTGTCTATATTAAAACTCCTTATATATACAATATCTAAGCCAAAGATTGGTTACTATACCAATTGATCAAACTATGAACACAGAGTCATTGGTTTTGAACAACTTAACTAAGACACTAATCTTATACTCGAGATTAATGAATCTTATATTAATCTATTACAGCTTTTGTATTGATCATAATGTAACCAATCACTTACTTTTATATTTACAACAGTGTATTTGATAACATCAAATGACATCACTCTTAGCATAAGATAGTCTAATAAATCTCAAATCAAAAGATCACATGTATCTATCAAGTCGTGAGGATTGATCCATAGACACAAAAAATACTATCTACATAAAATCCTTATAATTGGGTTTGTTTTGTGAACATGACTATCAAATTATGCACCCCAAGTGTAGGATCAGACTACAAGCAATTGACCTTAACACTTATAAGCCATTGTCACCTTTCTATAGGATTATTCATACTATGATTATCTTCATACCATTATTCATGCCTAAGCTTTATCATGGTTTTACCATACTAAGGGCATGTTAGATGTCACAAAGAACAATATAACTGAAAAACTTTGTATTATTAATATCAATACATGATGCAAATCACAATAATACACAAATAATTCAACCAGTATATATCCCCTTGACTATAGGGCACTAACCCTAATAAAATGAAGTTTTTAAAACAAGGTTTTTACTTATTAGGAAATTGCAAAATCAAGTAGATTATGTAATTACATGTATTAGAAGTGATAATGGAAAAGAATTTTAAATTTTAAATTTTAAAGCATTTTGTGATGAGTACAACATTGAGCACAATTTTTTGGCATCTAGGATTACTCAACAGAATAGAGCTATTGAGAGGAGAAATAACATAGTAGTAGAAATAAATAAGAGCATGTTATGTGAGTATGATTTGAAAAAACCATTTTAGGGTTGAAGCCATAATCATATCATGTTAAATCATAAATAAGGCCATGATTAGGTCAAGCCTCAAGAAAACTCCTTGTAAATTATTTAAAGGGAAGAAACCTAATATTGCATATTTTCATCTTTGTGGATGTAAGTGCTTTATACTTAACAATAGGAAGAATAACTTAAGAAAATTTGATGCCTAATCGGATAAACTAAATTTTCTAGGATATTCCTCCACCTCTAAGACATATAAAGTCTTTAACAAGAAGACACTTGTTGTTGAAGAATATATACACATTGTATTTGATGAATCTTCTTTCAAGTGTATTGATATGACAAATAAAGAATAAGTATTAAAGCTCATGAAAGATCTTCAAATCAAAAAAGCTCTCATACTCAAAGAAAAAAGAATCACAAATTAAAGTAGTGCAATAGGATGACACCATTATGCAACCTCAAGAATTGTAAGGAGAGATCTCATTTCCAAGAGTGAAAGATGAAGTTAAAAAAAGGTGAAATCATTACAAGGTGTAAGAAAAGAGCATCCATGAGAATTATGGCATTCTTGTCACAAATGAAGCCTAAAAAAAGAGGTAAAGGATGCCTTACAAGGTAAAGGATGGGTAATGGCTATGCAAGAAGAGCTCAATCAATTTGAGAGGAACCAATTATAGGAACTAGTTCCTAAGTTAACAAATCATCTCACTATCGACACAAAATGGGTATACCAAAACAAAGTGGATGAGTCTGGAGTTGTTGTAAGAAATAAAGCTAGATTAGTTGCTCAAGACCACTCTCAAGAGGAAGGTATCAATATGAAATAATTAGGATGTTATTTGCTTATACATGTCATTTAAATTTTAAGTTATTTTAAATAGATGTGAAAAGTGCTTTTCTAAATGGTCTTATTCAAAAGGGCATATATGTTGAACAATCTCCTAGTTTTGAAAACTCAGATTTTCCATAGTCTATTTTCAAATTAACCAAAGCTTTGTATAGTCTAAAGCAAACTCTTAGAGCTTGGTATAAAAGATTAAGCACTTTTTTTTTTATTAAAAATGATTTTTCAAAAGGAAATGTGGATACTATTTTGTTTATAAAAAGGCATAAGCAAGATATTTTGATTGTTTAAATTTATATAGATGACATCATCTCAGTGCTACAAATGAATCTATTTGTAAAGAATTTTCTAAGATATTACAGGGTGAATTCGACATGAGCATGATAGTAGAGCTCAATTACTTCCTTGGGCTTCAAATCAAACAAGTAAAATAAGAAATTTTGCTTAACTAATCAAAATATTTTCAAGATCTCCTCAAAATGTTTATATTGCATATAACCAAAGAACAACCGACTTACATGAGCACTTTAATTAAGCTTGACGTGGACGAGGGACATAAAATTGTTGATACAAAGTCATATAGAAATATGATAAGTAAATTATTATATTTGATTGAATCTGGACTTGACATTATGTTTAGTGGGTGGATGTGTGCATGTTTTCAAGTGAATGCTAGGAATTGCATTTAAATGCCATGAAATGAATCTTGAGATATTTTAAGGGAACACTAAATATTGGTTTATAGTACCCTAGAAACTCATTACTCAAATTGTGTGTGATTTTAGATGTCAAATTCAAATGATGTCAAATTGATAAAAAAACACTAGTTACACTTGTCAATTTTTAGGTAATATGTTGGTTTCATGGTTTTCTAAAAAGTAAAATTCGATTGCAAAATCTACTATAAAAGTCAAGTTTGTTTTTGTGCCCAAATATTTTGGATGAAAAAACAATTGGACTTTTTTTTTTTTTTTGTTGGTAAGTAAGTATATTTATAAACACCAAACACAAAGGGCAAGCCCTAACAACCTAAGCACGGCGCAAGAGAACGCCCGCAAAACAAGGAACAACTACAAGAACCCCTACCCTCTTGAGAGCCTATCTAGGCAAAATAAAGAGAGGGCTCAAGAGGGCCAAAACCAACCACAAAGAAAGCACCTACACCAAACCTTTATACAATCCAGAAAACAGTCACAAAAACCAAGAAACTATAACCTAAAACCTATGTAACCAATATGTACATCGAAGTTGTACAAATAGCAAGGAACATAAAATCTTCTCATGTGAAGTAACAAAGGAGCCTAAAGGAGGAAAGAGCTCCATCCACCATGCTTGAGCCAAGAGCAAACCACCAGCCCTTGTACACATCATTTCCATAAGGATAAGTATAACTTGCTTCAAACTCACCTAAAGACATAGTCCAACACCCCTTGAGAATGGCTAGAAATCCATGTTCGATGTGTCCCAGATGCGGCCCCACTTGAGAATCTGGGCCGCTTGCAAATTGGAGGGACAATTGCCTAAATTCAACCTACCGGGTAAGATAAAGATAATGCTCCAGGTCTGATTTCCAGCCAATAAAATAGCCACCAAAATCATACGTTTCAGCCTTGAAATGCACCACTTTGGAGTCTTAACATTGCCCTTTTTATTGCCCAAAATGCCTTTGAAAAGTGCCCAACGCATCACACACAAAAAGGCCGCCAAAACCCCAAAAAAATCAGCCTTGAATCTGGAAAAAATACAGATTTTACTGTTTACGGACTGCTTCTGTGAACAGTAAATGCAGTTTCTGTCAAAGAAAAAGCAGTGTAAAAAGGCCTTTCAGAAGGTGAAAGTTTTGGCGAAAACATCCCCGCACGTATAACTATACGTATGGTTCAAGAACCAACCTTCATTATCCCTAAAATCCTTGAAAACTCCAAATTGAATCTTAAGTTGGAAGGCATGCACCAACACAATAAAAGAATTGCTCCACCAAGTATAAATACCAGCCAAAGGAGTGCAAATTTTCCTAAACCAGTTCCCACAAGTGTAAACATTGGCAAGCTTTTTAGGACAACCTTCATTCCTTTGAATTTGCTTAAAGTGCCAAATTTGACCATTGGGCTGGGAAATCATACAAACTTGCCTTGTAATAACCTGTCCACTATTCAAAATTCCTTCAATAAGCCACCTCAAAAGGTTAGAATGAGTTTCCTCCCTTGGTGAAACATCGCAAAGGTAGGAGGGGTGAAGGCGGCACCAAACAAGATAGTCCTCAAGCAAAGTCTCCCATTTACTCGCAAAATAATCCATAATGCTTTCTTTTGGCTGAAACAATATGCATTCCTCTCCAAGATAAATAAACCACATGTCAAGATACCTAAAGGAGAACCAAAGCTCAAGAGAAACAAAGTTAGTCTCTTGTGAATAACCTGCAAAACAAATAAGCAAAGTTAGAAAAAGAAGCCCATCCCACACATGAGCTATCAACCAAACCAAAAGAAACCCCCACAAATTTCCTCTCCAACTTAGAACATTCCAAAAACCCTTTTTTTCCCCTCTAGAATAACACGTAACCTCTCTCAATCTAATAGTCTCATCTCTCACAAGGCTACAATGAACTCTTTCCCTCAAAAGACATAGGAAGCAAGAGAGAAGAAAAAACAACCACTTAAAAAGGATCATGGTTATTAAGAGTACACAAAGGAAGAGCCCAAGAATCCACAAGGGAGCTATTCTGGAATGAATAAGTTAAGTTACCTAGCTCCGCCACCTTGTCCCTAATGACTCTTTTTACATTAATAAAAACTCTCTCTTTAGGCAAGACCCCTCTCAAAAAGACTCTATTGTTCCTTTCCCGCCAAATACTATAAACAACTGTACCCAAACTCATTTTTGCTAAAGTGGCCCTAAGAGATTTCGCTTTCCACTCTCGAGAGATCTCCTCAACATACTCTTCTCAGGGCTGTCCTCTATAACTAAAGTTGCTCTGGTTAAGAATATTATCCAAAATAAATCGACTATAATCACATTGAAAGAAAAGGTGGTCAATATTCTCATCAGACACATCACACAACACACAAGTAATATTAGAACATAAACCATACCTTTGCAATTTATCACGAGTGGGTAACCTTTTCCTCAAAGCAAGCCAGAGGATGATGGCATGCCTAGGGATGTGCTTCTTGTGCCAAATGAGGTGAGCCCAACTCACCAAGTTATTCTTCCTTCTAAACTCATTCCAAGCCGAAGAGATGGAAAAGCTACCATTCCCACAAGGATTCCAAACAACTCTATCAACTCCTATCCTAGGTTTACTTAAGGGAGTGTTCTTAACCTCCATCATATCATGAGAGTTAGCCACCGGCCACTTCCACTCACCATTCTCAATGAGCTTATTGACTTTAGCATTCTTCCCCATTCCCGAGTCATAGATTATTCTGTTCCCAAACCTTTTGGCAAGAAGCCCCACAGGGTGCCAATTGTCCCACCAAACAAAAGTGTCCTCCCCAGTTCCAACAATATGACTTATCCTATTATGCATCTCGTCTTTTAACTTGAGAAGTTTCCTCCACCACCAAGGGTTATCGCAAGAGGCTTTAATATTCCAGATACTCCTATTCTTCACTCTGTTTCTCTTTATCGAATCAGCCCAAATGGAAGAATCGTCGCCACAAATGATAGTCCATAGGTGACGAGCCATAGCAGCTTTGTTCTATTCCTTACTTGCCTTAATCCCTAATCCCCCCTCTTCATACGGCTTACAAACCTCTTCCCAAGCAACTTTTGCCTTGTTCAGATTAGCCTCTCCCCCACTCCAAAAAAAATTTCTCAGCTTGGTATCAATCTCCTTAAGGACCTTATTAGGAAGGAAGAAGTGAGTAGCCCAAAACACCTGAATGCTAAATAAAATAGCTTTGACAAGCACCAGTCTACCAACATAAGAAAGGTATCTACTCTTCCAAGAAAAGATCCGACTCACAATTTTATTGATCAAAGGTTTGCATTCAGCTTCAGAAATTTTGGTGGAAACCATCGGCACACCCAAGTACCTAAAGGGAAAAGTCCCTTCATTGAACCCAAAGATATTAATCAGGCCTCTTTTTTCCTCTTTACCCACCATTGAGAGAAATATGTTACTTTTATCACGATTTGCTCCCAGGCTAGACCAATATTGAAAAATATCGAGAGCATCCTTAAAAGTTTTGATGGAGTGCTTGTCCGCTCTACAAAACATAATGAGGTAATATTACTCTCTTTACACCCCTAGTGGTACTCAAATTTCCCTTTCATAATCTCCTTCTCAACAATCTTGGCAAAGGCTTCCATAGCAATCACAAAAAGGTAAAGAGAAATAGGGTCCCCTTGCCTTAACCCTCTGGAACTCTTAAAGAAACCCTCCAACTCACCACTAATGCAAACAGAGAACATGGGGGAGGTAATACATTCTTTAATCCAGTGGATAAACCGAGGGTGAAAGCCAAGTCTCCCAAGACAAGCTAAGACAAAATCCCATCTGACCATGTCATACGCTTTCATCAAGTCAATTTTAATAGCACACTTTTTTCCTGTTGGCGTCATCTTTATGATATTTATTGTGAAGCTCATTGCACAACAAGATGTTATCCCCAATCCTTCTTCCTTTAATAAAGGCCGCCTGAGCTCTATTCACACACTCCGGAAGAGTCCCTTTCAATCTGTTGGCTAAGATTTTCGAAATGCATTTGTAAATCGTGTTACAACAAGCAATAGCTCTGAAGTCATTAGCACAAATGGGATTGTCACATTTAGGCACTAAGGCAAGAATGGTACAATTGACCTCACGAAGGAGCGAACCATTGTCAAAGAAATATTTAATCGCGTCAAACACATCTTGACCAACAATCTCCCAAGCCGTTTTATAGAACTTGGCACCAAAACCATCAGGACCAGGAGCCTTATTATCATTCATCGCAAAAATGGTAGACTTAACCTCATCCTTAGAAACTTCTCTAACCATATCTTGAGCTGCATCATCCGGGATCTTGTAATTAAACCACCGAGGCATTTGATCCATGTCCACATCCCCATTCACATTGGATAGGATATCTTTGAAGTGTCCCACAAGCTTGTCTTTAATAAGAATTTTCTCATAAACCACGTTGCCATTATCATCCAAAATAGCACTAATGGAATTTCTACTCTGCCGACTTTTAAGGCACTTGAAAAAATAGCTCGAGTTCTGGTCCCCTTCTTTCAGCCAATTAATCCTCGATTTTTGTTTTAGCAAGGACTCTTCCATCCAGCTTATCTTCCGATACTCTCTGCACAAATTGTTTTCCTCTATGATTAATCTCTCATCCAAGGGGGATCTAAGCAGTCTATTTTGAACAAAGTCCAATTTGTCCTTCGCTTGTTTGACCCTCTCAGAGATGCACCAAAATTCTTTGCAGTTTAACTCTCTCAACTTTCTTTTCACCATCTTTAATTTTCTAGCCAATCTAAACATCGGGTTTCCGACCACCATGGAATCCCAACACTCTTTAACCAAAGGCAAAAACCGAGTATCAGTGGCCCAAAAATTAAAAAACTTGAAGGGACATTTCCTATAGTACTCATTATCCTCACATCGAACAACAAGGGGGCAATGGTCAGATATCCCATTAGGAAGCACCACACCAAAAGAATTAGGGAACTTATCGAGCCACTTTTCTCTAACCAACACTCTGTCTAGCTTACAAGCAACCCTGCTAGGCCCCTCATTCATGTTGCTCTAAGTCATCAAAGGGCCAATATGTTTAAGCTCATCAAGGTGGGCCCTATTACAACAATCATTGAACTCCTCATCCCGATCAATCCATTGTCTCGAACTCCCAGTTTTCTCTTCTCTTTTCCTAATAGCATTAAAATCACCCATTATCACCCAAGGCGTATTACCCATGTTATTGTAAATCCTAATAATGTCCTCTCAAAGCCTTCTACGTTTAAGATACTCATTATCCCCATACACAAAAGTATCCACAAACTTATTGCCGCTAGCCACCGTCTCAATCTCACAATGAATAAATTGTTCACTTTGCTCCAACATACGCAATCTTATACTACTACCATTCCACAAAACCCAAATTCTACCCCTATGGCAAAAATTATAATAATTAACCCAATTCAAATCACCACCTATGCTATCTTTAACAATCCCACTGTTACTTTCCCTAACCTTCGTCTCCAAGACAGCCACAATATCAAGGGAGTTACCCCTAATAAACTTCCTAATCTCCTTTTGTTTTAGAGGGGCATTTAGGCCCTGAATATTCCAAGAAGCCAAATTAACCATTAATCTTAAGTGCAGGAGATTTGTTCCCCCCCTTTTTCCCACTCTTCTTTCTATTTCCTCTAAGGTCATTCTTACTACCCACTTTCCTTATCTCCATCTCATCCACCATTATACCCTTACCAAAAGGTCTAACTTGGGGCGAATCCTCTAATACTTCACCTTCCTTTCCACACTCAATGGACTCTTTGGCATTCTCCTTACCTGTCCTTAATTCTTCGTTATTTTCACCCTTGTGAAGATCTAAGCTTGACCCCTTATTCAAATCAAGAGGCGGGTACGATTCCTTGAGGTGATCAAACCTCCTCCCCACTTCAACAATCACACCATCCACATCACAAACCCCCTCTTCATCATTGGTCCTTCTTAACACTTCGAATCTATTTTCATGAAGTTCAAGTATGTTTTTCCCCGCAATTTCCTCTTTTTTATTGTTCACTTTTCTTTTCCAAGCTCCACCATTGTCATTTCCTTTATCACCCATCCGATTATTAACGCCTACACGGGCTTGCTCACTCCGCGTTTGTCTCGGGTCCCTTTGAGTTCTTCTCTTTATCCCCACTCCATGACTACCCAACTTACACTCCTTACGACTATGCCCGTATGAACTACACATTTGGCATTTGATAGGTCTCCAGGCATAATCAATTTTCAATTCAATGACTTTTCTATTTGGTAGGTTGATTTCCACCGTGTTAGGAAACTCTTTATTTAGTTCCATCTCTATATAAATTTTAGCATAATCCAATCTCGAACCTTCTTCTGTAATAGAATCCAGTCTAATAGGATGTCCAATACCACTGGCGATGTAGCTAAAGCCTTTCGGATTCCATAGCTCTAAAGGAACACCAAATATCTTAACCCAAATGGCAACTGTCCTAATCTCCTCTGCCACCATGGAAAGGTTCTGTGACCATCTTCTGATAAAGAAAGGTTGACCCCCAATATGCAAAGTGTCATTGTCAAGGACTTCATTCAAATCATCAGCCTCTTTGAACCTAAGGATGACCATACCCTGCCCATTCGAAGTCACCTCTATAAGCCCTTTATTACCCCATAACTTTTCGGCAAATCTTCTTACAACTTGAAAAGGAGGTCTTCTACCCAAAAAAAAAACCCACAGCACAAGACTCCCATCTTCTTGCCCCTTCATTCGCAACCTCCTCCAGAATCTCCACAATACATTTCCCCCCTTTAGAAGAACCCGGAGGGGGAATAAACTCCAAGCCGGTACCCATTTTTATTCCCCCAAATAATTTACTCTAAGGTTTCGGATGGGCCACCTCATTCTCATTAAGATTACGCTCACTAGGCACACCATCACGCAACATGATATCCGAAGAATCAGAAGCATTGACAACTTTGGCCATAACACCAAACTCCTGCAAGGAAAACCACCAAGCAAACAAACACCAACCACACAACCAAACTAACCAGAGAAAATAAAGCCAAATAAAATAGACACCACAGACCACACCAGACCAAGAGAAAGGCACACACACACTCAAACACTCAAGAAACACACATACCAAACCAAAACAAAAAAAAACGCACCAGCCAAGAAGACCCACAAACTCCCAACCAGAGTAACCAAGCTACGGGACACCATAGGACAAGGAGGAGAAAAAAAAGAGAGGAGAAGAGGGAACAAACCTGATTGCCACACAAAGCAAAGAAGAGCACCAGCCACAGGCAAAGCCACGAACAGGACAGGACTGGAACGGACAAGAATTCAAGGAGGAGAAGCACAAAACCGAGAGACACAAAGGAGCAGACCAGCCAAAGGCTGGCCGGCCGGAGATCACCGGAGAAGAAGAACAGACCGTCGGAAGACAACTCAGACGCAAAAGAAGGAAGAACGCACAGTAGCGGGAAGCAAGGGATATTTGAAAACGGGAAAGAAGAGAGAGCACTATAGCAAAGTCAGCATTTTTTTCCTTTTATCCAGCATAATATCCTTAGATTGAGATTTGTTATGGTTCAAGTAAGAATAGTTGGGATTTCTAGGTTTCCAAACACGTTATTACAAAATCTAAGTTAAGAGCACGACCTCGTACTTACAGGTGCATGACTGTGTAGTCTTATTTCTATAAAGACACAACCATGCATGCTTGAAAACCTTAAATACATGACTGTCCAAGAAAGGGCATAACTATGCACCTAGGCCAAAATGCATAGAACATAACAAAAGCATTCTTAAGCCATTTTCAAGCAAACAGAACCCAATAATAAAAAGAGAAAACAAAGTATCATACATGAATAGCATTATTTAGCATGACATGTCATACCAATATTTTCGAAAAGGGATCTAAGAATCTAATAGTCTTTTTTGAAATATAAAAATATTCAATGTTTCAAGCATCAATTAGGGGTGAATACCAGAAAGCACTTTGTGTTTGCACACTTGTTAGAAAGGGAAACCAACATTCATTAGAGAGGACATGATTATTGACTAAGCTCATTAGAGAGAGTGCTAGTTGTGTATCAGTAGTTTTTAGTAGGATTGAACTTACACGATCAGGGTATCGAATCCCTGTATTCATCAGTCTGGCTAGTATAACGGTTATTTTCAAATATAGTATTTTTAGGTGTAGCTTTTCATTATATATATACAAGATTTTCAAATCATAGCTACTATTTTAGAAAGTGTTTTAAGAAAAGCAAGCGAAGGGCAAATCTTTATAATTTTCAACATTGATAGGACATCAGCATATGTACATCATGCCATATACAACATTCCATAAGATACATGATCCCATAAAAACAAGAATATAACTAGTACAAAAAATATTAAAAAAGAAGAGAATAACAAGAATACTAAACCAGCTGTGATGTGACAAGTCACAAAATGAGACTAAGCTTGAAACCTACTTGTGTTAGAGGTATAAAACGTTTACTAAGTGATTTTATCACTCACCCTTCTTTGTTTTCTTCTTTATAGGTGAGTGATTTCTTTTAAAGCTGAGTTAGAGACGAGAAGATTAGGAGTTGACATGTCAGTGGCTCGCATGTTTTTGTATAGTTTTAATCATGTATATGTTTATACCATGTTGTTAATATGTACTATTTATTTGGATAGTATGCTTAATAATACTAAGATAAGTAGTGGTTTTCAACATATGCATAGTATTTTCCACACAACATCATTACTATTGTGTGTTTGAAGCTTTTGCATGTAAATTTTTAGGTTCAATAGCAATTTTCTTTACTGTAAGGATTCTTGCAATAGGTTAAAGATTAAAATAATAATAATGATAATGAATTGTAGTATATTGTGACCTGTGGCGGGAGTTCTTACACGGATGTTGTTGGACTCACATCACACTCCCCTTGTTGGAAAGGATTTGACCTCAAATTTGAATTATTTAAATTCTCCAACAAGTAAGCTTCAAATTTCCCCTTTGAGAAACTACCATCTTCTTCCAACAACGTTTCTTTAAAACCACTCACCTTCTTAGTCACAAGTAAAACATAGTTGGGCTTATACCTAGAGGTTAAGGGTTCAATAAAGTTGGCCTTAGGAGGAGATCCTTTGAAAAGTTCTTTACGTGAGGGAAGATATTTGGGATAGTGTCAGGCTCGAGGACATAGAGGTGAGAGTAATGATTTTATGGTTGAATTTTAAAGTATAAGTGAGAGTAATGACCCATCGTATAAAACCCATCACACATAAGCTCATCAATGTACATTTGGCATATGGAGAAGGAAATCATTACTTGTTTACCTACTTGAATGGTATGTCTATTGGTTAGCCATTGTAGTTTGTAAGGTTTATGATGATTAAGGGTGGGCAAACTCAATTTCTCAATAAGACTTAAGAAAGCCACATTAGCACAAGTCCCACTATCAATGGTGATCGAACAAACCTTTTTATAAATGGTGCACCTAGTGTGGAATAATTTCTCTCTTGGCTCCTCTTGTGTAATTAATTGAGGTTGCATCATCTTCCTTATTACAAGAAGCTCTCCTTCGTTTGGCTCAATAAAGACTTTGTCATCACTTCCACTTGCATTTTCTTTCCCTAAGTTGTCATCTCGCTAAGCTTTTTTAATAGCTATACTTTCTCTAAGGGTCATGATTCTCTTGTTAGGGTAATCAGTTTGGAAGTGGCCATAACCATAACATTTAAAATGCTTTCTATTTCTTAGAGTCATTTGGGCATTATCTACTAGCATTTTGGGTTTCTCTTTGCTTGGCTCAACCATCTTATCCTTTCCAAGGTCCTTAAGAGGAATATTGGGCTTGGTAAAGGATGTTGCTCCCCATGGTACGTATTCTCCTTAAATGGCTTCTTAAGATTGGTGTCTTCCATGGAATAAAGTTAATTCTCTACCTTCAGAGCCAAATTGTAAACATCATGGAATAAGTGGTGTGCTCTCTCTCTTTAGGTATGTCACTCCTCATTTTTCAATTTTCAAATTCCCTCACATAATCTTTAACTTTCTTGTCCCTTTGTTTCAAATTATAGGGCTTGAAATAAATGTCTAATTTGTGATCTTTGGTATGAATTGCTTTTTTGATTTTTTTTCCCATGATCTTCTTACTCTACTTTTTCCCTCTTTTTCTCTTTTATTCTTTATATTTTCCCACCACAATGAGGCATAACCCTTGAATTTCAATGTGGCTACTTTACACTTTTTTTCATCATCATAGCCCTTATTTTCAAAAACTCTTTCTATAGCATACTACCAATCCACAAAATCATTCAAGTTTAAACTACTATTAAACTTGAGTATCTCCACCTTCAATCCCCCATCATTATCATCTTCTCTCCCTCTTCTTCCCTTAGGCTTATCATCTCTATTATTGATATCATTAGGGATGGAATTTCTCTCACTAGGTAAAGGTGTTCGAATAGTGGTTTGTTGGTAATAATAAGGGGTCTTTTCTGGGATAGTTCAGGTGTGATATGTATGGTGAGGAAGTATGGAAGGTTCTTCATGATGAGGTTTGGTTCTAGCTTGATTTTGATTGTTTGATCCCTGACTTTGTCTACATAATTGGACATACCATGGATGAATCTTGTAAGGGTGTCAAACTTATCACTCATCTCCATTCTAAACTCATGAATTTGCTTCTCCAACCTCATATCTCCAACCCCCTATGGTTATAGGGATAAGTGGGAACTATCTCTACTGGTCATTACGATGGATGGTACAAGTTAAATTAGACTAAGTGTTTAGGGTGAAATTAAGGGTTTGTAAATAGTGTTTTTTAGAGATAAATAATAAATTCAAGATGATAAACAGTGATTTTGGTGGTTAGGCATGATGGGTAATTGTTTAGGCCAATTGGGTTAGAGGTGAAAGGATTTGGGCTTAGACTTAGGCTTAAGTCTTGTGTTCGGGTTTAGAATTAGATAACAAGGATAATGTTGGAATGTTAAAAAAGTTTATTTAAGTAAATTGAGGTAAGAGTAAAATGGTAAATACATAGGTAAGGTGGATTAAGGACTAAGTATGGTGATTAGGGTTGGGGAAATGATAAAGGTGCTTAGGAAAGTAATTAGTAAAAAATGGTGAGGTCGCAATGGTTGATGAAAATTAATGTTGGTATTTGGTAGACAATGATGCTTATGTAAGAAAAACATAGGGAAAATTGGAGTGCAATAATGAAAGGTTACTAAGACAAGTAAACATGCAATATGGTTGACCAAAATTTTCACTCAAAAATTGATATGAATCCATATTTGTGCTTGTGTGTAAAATAAAAAATGACTTCATTAATTAAGTTTTGATGCCCCCATCTTCTATTTCAAACCTTTGAAAGTGCAATCCAACCTTCCATGCTTGCAATGAAGATCAAATATGCCCTTGAAAGTCATGATTCTAACTATGCATAACAATGCCAATACCTACAATACTAGTGTGCATAAGTTCTTCCAAAGCCTTTGGATCATTCTTGGGCTTTGCAATAGTAAAAAAGGGCACAAGAGTCAAATTTTATCAAGTGGCTTCACATGAAGCCAAGGAAAAAAAATAGGAGTCAATTAGGATGAGAATCAAGTTAAAAACAAGCAAGGTAAAAAATGCCCAACTTGCACTCACAGTCATGTGTCCCGTTGCAATATGCTACTATTCTTTATAAATCTTTTTTTCATTATATATATATGTATGTATGTATATCATTAACAACAACATATAACAAGAATCGTTACCTTAACTTTCTTGATTGAAAATATAAAAACGGAAGCGTTAAATAAAACTGTAATGGTATGGTAAAACTCATATTGTATAACTATATTTAATAATATCAAAAACATATATGATACTATACATCCCATGCATAAGCACTATAAAGCATGTGAGCTAACATGTGATTAGTTCAAAACTAAACACACACACGCACACATATACATATATACAAAACTAAAAAACTTAGGTAAAAACCCGCTCAAGCTGTATCTCACTCTTCAGCCATCTTATGCTCCAACTCAGCTCCTCTAAAAAACTAACATGCAAGAAGGAAACTAAGGGGGATGAGTGACAAATTACTTAATAAGTATCTCCTATCTCTACCTTTGGAAAGGCTCTACTCTGATCTACCATTAGCTAGTTACTAAATTGGAGAACTTAACCAAGTTCTTAACTAGTCTAATAGCTTCTTTTGCTCTCACTTAAATTACTGCTCAAATTCTACTTCATACTGTTATGATTAGGTATATAACTATATTTATACAATATTGTATGAAAAAGGGATCTAAATTATATAACTTAGCTCATTTAGTTCTCTTCCTAATATTCATTATCCTATTTTCTTTCTTAATTAGTATCTAGAATATAGAGTAATCTTGAGTTTCTTTTACATCTTAGCTGAATTCTTTTATATTTCTGCTTATGATGTTTATCATGCAACTATCTTTGATCTTTACTGTTTGTAATTCATAGATTAACTCATTTCTTATTCTATTATTTATGTTATGATTTATGTCATGCTATATGATATGAATTCAACTCCACCAACACTGCTTCATGATCATGGTAAACATCCAAGAGTAGAGGAAATTCAAAGAAAGAATTCCATGGTCCAAAACAACCACACATGCAAGCCTACTAAGAGTAATTTCCACACACATTACAAAGGCAAGAAGAATGAGATCAAATTCAAGCAATGCAACTTTATGAAGCTTATGGATTCTACCTTTCATTCATGGCTCTTCAAGGAGTCCAAAATCATAAAGTGGCTATACAACAAGTTCAAAGACAAAAGGAGAAGTCAAGCCAAGGCAACCAAGGGCTTATGCTTGAACATGTATTTCTTTCTTTAGTTTTAAATGTAATTAGATTTAGGAAACTTATGTAATTTCTCTTTTGTGTTTTCTTTTATTTAATTTAAGCTGTATTTAAGTTAACTAGGGTTAGCTAGATTTTAACAATGGTTTGTATCATGCCTATAAAAGGCAATCCAAACTTATTGTAAAGGACTTTTGATGAATTAATGAAAATTTGAACGCTTTGGCTTTCAAATTGTGTTCTTAGAATTTGGTGTTCTTGGGAACCAAGTGTCAATCATTTATCCAATTTCCATTGTAAGAAGGAAGTTGGTGGTGGAGATTCAAGTTGGTGATTCCTGTATCAAGTGGGTGGAGCCTTCCTTTAAGCTTGTGTACAAGAAATCTTTATGCTTGAATCACCTTCAAGTTGGTGGAAGATTTCCTTTATGCTTGAGGTTTGTTTTCTTACAAAAATCTTCGTTCATGTTTTGGTGTTGAGTTGATCATCATCTTTTACCTTTCTTGGTGTTTGAATGTGTGATGTTTGATGGTGGAAATTGAAGTCTTGAATTTAGCTTGAAATGGTGATTGTTTGGAGTAGAATATAAGTTAGATTTGGGGTTGGAAAATTGCATGAATTTGGATGTTTTATTGTTTAAGCAATGCTAGATTTTAGGGTGGAATTGTGAGCCTTTATAATCTGTTTTGGGAGCATTACAACCCCTATCAATTCAGATCACTATGTCATATCATAGTATAAAGTATGTTGAAAACATATATTTGCCCTTGAGTTTGTTTATGAAAATCTTTATTGAAAATACTGTTTAGATCCAAAGATCTTAAAATATTGAAATATTAAATAAAATTGTAATTGTAATCTCTCTATATTCGAAGATAGTTATTGTGTTGATCAGGCTAATGAATACAAGGATTCGATATCTTGGCCATGTGGGCTGAATCAGGCTAGCAATATGCTAATAAGCTAAAATCTAACCATATTGACTACAGTCAATAAACTGAAATCTCACAGATGTCTCTTTATATTCTCCCTTAATAACTAACCCAAATGTCGGGCTTTTTGTTGAAAACTGATGTATATAGATCCCTTGATCCCTTTCTAAAATGACTACTTTGGCATATCATATCATGTAATGCATATCATGCATGTAATCTTATTGTTCTTCTCTTTTGATTACATTCTATTTTACTAAATTAACTATTATAATTTTGTTCTATGTATTACTTACTAGAGTTTCTATTTTCATAATTTATTAAGCTAGTTAATAAGTTTTGCATAAGTTATTTTATATTCTAATGTGTATTTACTAGCTTTCTATTCTATATGTTCTTACACTATTTCTATTACTGTTCCCCTATTTCTAGTATGTTTTCTGGTTGTAATCTATCAATTACTTAGGTTGTTTATAGACTGCTGTTAAGTTTCTCATGCTCAGGTATGCTTGGTCTACTATATCTAGAAATATATAGTTATTTTCCTTCTTTGTTTTCCTTTTCTTTTCTGTTTTTTGCTACTTCTCTTAGTGCACGGGGCATGCATGTTGTCATGTGTAAAGTCATGCTAGCTTTTGTAAATTTCTTACTAAGTTTTGGATGACTACATAGTTGTGTACTCTAGGTCGCATAAGCGTGTGAGCCATACACACGGTCGTAACCCTTATGTACACGAGCATGCAGACTCATTCATACATGATAGTGGCCCTTACAGGCATAGTCATGCAAAATTAGGAAAGTGCACATGACTGTGACTCTTGAGCCATACAGTCATATGCCTTAAAACACTACTACACTGGCCTTAGTCATGCATACGAATACACGACCATAGCCATGCAAAAAACGCAATTCCACGGGCATGCATCACATTCTTGATGTGAATCCATCAAATTGGCTCAAATTACATTCAAAAGCTTAAGCATGCAAATTAGGCTCTAATCACTTTCAATACTTAACACATCACTTCCAACCATCATCAAACATCCCAATCTATTGATTTTCATCACCAAATCATTCAACAAGTCAACACTACATCAAGATTAACAAAACCAAAGGCAAGCACTATAAGTTCTACAAGGTCAAGTTAGATAAATTTTCCATGCAACACATATAATACTTACTAGATTAGCCAAATGATACTCCAAGCATAAAGGCAAAGCCACCAACTTGGAAATCCTCCACCAAACCTTTGGCTAAAGTTTGGATAAAAGAAGAACAAATCAATTCAAGAGACAAAACTCAAGAACCAAAATGAGAAAGATTTTCATATTGATAAAAACTAGTTTTTACAATATTTTCATGCCTTAATATATGGTCTTCCTAAAGGCATGGTCAAAGCCCTAATATTAAATATAAATACAAGAAAATAAAATTACAAAATATTACAAAATTTCTAAGCCATTGAAATGAGAAATGAGCCCATGCTTCATTAATTACAAGTCATGCCACTTTTCCCTAAATAAAGGAATCATGTCCCCTTGACTTTGCAACTTCCATATCTTCCATTCTTTGAATCAAATTGAAGCCAAATTTGGTAAGTGGGCCTAATTCTCTAGGCTGAACATGGGTTGGGCTAGGATAGCCCAATGTGAGCTCTTTTTGGACCACCTTGTTGCCTTGGGCCATTCACTTGCATGTTTAATTGGCTTGGACCATAGACTTCATATCTTGGACTCCTTTGGCTTTTGATTTCATTCCATAAACATGAAGAAGTGTGGGTTTACTGGAATGGGCTGGGATCACATCAGTTCTACACCAGAAATCTCTACTTGAAACTTACTGAAAACCATCAAACTTAACCAAAACTCAACTAATCTTTAGTCAAGCATATTCTAACATACACATATGCTAAAAGATGCTACTATAGTCAACCTTCATCATCTTATAACATCACAACCAAACATGCTTATGAAATCTTAAAACATAACACACAAGACATACATATACTCTAAGCATGCTTCTGCTTCCAAATCTCTCGATTTTTATCATCTTATCATATTATACTACTACTTAAGCTTTAAACATGCTTCTTATCTAACACCCAATACAAGGAAATACACGCTAAATAAACAAAGAAACAAGGAAAGAGGTAAGGAAATACTTACTTAAAGCTACTAAGGTCTTCTATCTCTCTAACTCTGGCTGAATCCTAGTTTGTTTTACTAGCTCTAACTGGCTTCTCCTTGACCTTCAATTTGGTTAAGGTTAGCTGAAGGAAGAAGAGAAATGGGTAAGTTGGCTGAAAACATGATCCTCTACTTTATATAACCACACAACTTAAGAGAGACACATGGTTGTGTACCCTAAAAAGTGCACAATTACGTTTTACACTCAAGGGATGCACGGGCATGTGTCCAAGCATAGGTCACAAAATGCCTGAAAAAGATTATTTTACCCTCTCAGTTGTTCCAGAATCTACTTTGACTATAAAATCTCTCTTTTTGAACCTTAATCCATGGCCTAAATAGACTATTATAAGCTTGGATATTACATATGTATACTCATGCATGCTCACACACCTGGAAGTCAATTCACCTTATCATGCATGAAAGTGTGCACTCTTGCACTCCTGATGTGAATCCATCAAATTGGCTAAAATTACATTCAAAAGCTTAAGCATCAAATTAGGCTCTAATCACTTCCAATCATCATCAAACATCTCAATCTACTGATTTTCATCACCAAATCATTCAACAAGTCAACACCACATCAAGATTAACAAAACCAAAGGCAAGCACTATAAGTTCTACAAGGTCAAGTTAGATAAATTTTCCATGCAACACATATAATACTTACTAGATTAGCCAAATGATACTCCAAGCATAATGGCAAAGCCACCAACTTGGAAATCCACCACCAAACCTTTGGCTAAAGTTTGGATAAAGGAAGAACAAATCAATTCAAGAGACAAACTCAAGAACCAAAATGAGAGAGATTTTCATATTGATAAAAACTAGTTTTTACAATATTTTCATGCCTTAATATATGGTCTTCCTAAAGTTTTTACAATATTTTCATGCCTTAATATATGGTCTTCCTAAAGTTTTTACAATATTTTCATGCCTTAATATATGGTCTTCCTAAAGGCATGGTCAAAGCCCTAATATTAAATATAAATACAAGAAAATGAAATTACAAAATATTACAAAATTTCTAAGCCATTGAAATGAGAAATGAGCCCATGCTTCATTAATTACAAGCCATGCCACTTTTTCTTAAATAAAGGAATCATGTTCCCTTGACTTTGCAACTTGCATAGCTTCCATTCTTTGAATCAAATTAAAGCCAAATTTGGTAAGTGGGCCTAATTCTCCTTGATGAACATGGGTTGGGCTAGGATAGCCCAATGTGAGCTCTTCTTGGACCTCCTTGTTGCCTTGGGCCATTTACTTGCATGTTTGATTGGCTTGGACCATAGACTTCATATCTTGGACTCCTTTTGCTTTTGATTTCATTCCATAAACATGAAGAAGTGTAGGACTGCTGGAATGGGCTGGGATCACATCACATATGTGACATAAATATGGGACCAAGAATAGATTGCATTAATTATTGTGGAATTATAGAAAGAAAACAAATCATGTTAATTGAGAGATTAGAGATTTCTACTAAAGTTTGTGTTTTGAATATTATGCTTCGTTGGATAATGGAAATTTTATATTGCACTCTAATCATGACTAAGTCTAGATGACTCTAATGAATGCGCACACACACACACCCCACACTCATATACATATATAGATATATATACACACTAGATGAAAGTTTTGACAGACATGAATATTGAATGATTGAAAATTCAATTATTCATGGTTATATGATGTTGCTAAAAATAACATGAATGCATAAAATGTTTACAAATGAGTGATTGAAGTTCATCGATTATTGAACATTTAAGGGTGATCCAAAAGTTGACTAGTTAATTCTAAAATTATTAACATAATTGTGATAAATAAATAGAACATCAATTATGGTTAAAATTGTGTATTGTTATAACTTCTAAAGGAGAACGACAATATGCATTTAATGTCAACATTATGAAATAATCTGAATTTGTGTTATATGCTTGTGTGATTGACTCAAAGTAGTATTGTCTGTTAGCTTTATGTTAGTTATTTTGTTTTACAACGTGAGTTCCCATGTTGCTACATTTGTAAGCTCCATCTATTATGAATGAAAGGAACAAGTTAAGTTTAACTTAGAAGTGTTAGAGTTAAACAAGTCTCTTATATATGACAAGCTTGCTGAACTCTCAGATTCTGGTACAGTTAAAGAAAGATATTTTCATAAAGCTTGGGAAAGATCAAATAGATTAAGCCAAAAGTTCATGCAATGATAATGGTGAGCAATATTCAACTATTGTGGACACTGATAACTCAAAAGATTACATGAGGTTATTAAAAGATATTTCTCTATTTGAATCTGCTAACAAGTCTCATTCTACAACATTAATGAGTACACGTACTAACATGAAGTTTGATGGTTATTGTACTATGCATGAGCACATAACTGAAATGACCAATATGGTAGCAAGGCTGAGGTTGATAAGAATGATAGAGGATGAAATTTTCCTTATCCAATTTATTATTAATTCTTTTCCTGTTGAGTATAGTGCCTTCCAAATTAATTATAACACAATTAAAGAAAAATGGAATGTGACTGAATTGAAAACCAACCTCATTCAAGAAGAGGTAAAACTTAAGAAACAAAGAGCTTATTTAGTCAATCTTGCAAGCTCATCATCAAGAGCTAAAAGAAAACCAGGAATGAAGCTTGGAAAGGGTAAATGACCACTTAAGTTGAATGAGTCATACATTCCAATCTAGAAGAAGGAGTGTAAGAATGATAAGTGTCAATTCTGTAAGAAGCCTAGACACCATTAAAAAGATTGCTTGAAATATAAGGCATGGTCCAAAAAAAAAAAAAGGTAAGCCTAATGCTTTAGTATGTTTCAAATCAAATTTATCAAAAGTTCCTTATAATACTTGGTGGATTGATTTTGGTTGTACCACTCATATTTCAAATACTTTGCAAGGATTTCTTATGACCCACACCATAAACGTCAATTAAAGATTTGTGTTCACAAGGAATAGATTCAAGGCTCAAATTGAAGTTATTGAAACCTATCATTTAATTTTATATACTAGACATTATTTAGATTTTTTTTCAAACTCTTTATGTACCTTCTATTTCTAGAAACTTGGTTTCATTATTGAAACTTAATGTTGAAAGATAGTCTTTTAAATTTGGAAATGGATGTTTTACTTTATTTAAACATAGTTATCTTATTAGTTCTAGTATGCTTTGTCATAGCTTATATAAGTTAAAACTTGATAATTTGTTCGCTAACACATTATTGACCTTGCATTTTAGTATTGGTACAAAACCTGTCTTTGTGGATAAAAGTTTTACTTATTTGTGGCATAAATATTTAGGCCACATATCAAAAGAAATAATACAAAGATTAATAAAGAATGAAAATTTTCTTGACTTAGATCTTACTGATCTTGGTATATTTGTGAACTGTACTAAAGGTAAACAAACAAGTCACACAGATAAGAAAGCAGCCATAAGAAGCATAGAGCTCCTTAAAATAATGCAAACTAACATTTGTGGACCTTTTGACGTTCCATCTGTTAGTGAAAAAAAATACTCTATCACTTTTATTGATATTTTTTATGTTATGGCTATGTTTATTTGTTGCATAAAAAATCTCAACCAGTAGATGCCTTAAAGTTATTCATAAATGAGATTGATTGAGAGATAACTTGATGAAAAGGTGAAAATCATTAGATCTTTATAGAAGTGGAGAGTATTATGAAAAATACAATAAGTTAGGACAAAATCTTGGCCTATTTGCTAAGTTCTTTGAAAAATGTAACATATGTATTGAATACCTAATTTATAATATACCACAACAAATTGGTGTTATCAAAAGGCATAATCGTACACTAATAGATATGGTTAGGAGTATAATGAGTAATTCATCTTTACCCTCATCATTGTGGATATATGGATTAAAAACCATTGCATATTTATTAAATATAATTCTAGTACGGAAGTTCCATAGACTCCTTTTGAACTGTAGATTGCGAGGAAACCTAGTTTAAGGCACGAAAATAAAGATATGCAATCCATATGAAAAGAAATTGGATTGAAGAACAACCAGTGGTTTCTTTGTTGGTTACCTAGAAATTCAAAAGTATATAAAATTTTCTGTCCTAACCATACTAAGAGAATGGTCAAAACTAGGGATGTTAGATTCATTGAAAATGGTGAGGTTGTGGGAGTGTAAAACCACATAAAGTAAATTTCAAGAAGTTAAGGTACAAACACCTTTACCTATAACTTCTACTCATGTTGTTGTTACTTTAGTTGTAAAATTTTCAAGCAACATATAAGAGTAACAAATAAACGAACAACCACTAGTCTCTAATGAGGTTATTGTTAATGAGTCTCCAATAGTTGAACCACAAGAAGTAGCATCAAAAAGATCTTAAAGACAAAGAAGATTAGCTATTTTGAATGAATATATGGTTATCTACATGAATCCAATTATGACTTAGGAATTGATGAAGATCTAGTTTCATTTTCATAGTCCATGGACGTGTCAATACTAATGAATGGTTAAAAGCCATGAAAGAAGAGTTAAATTCTATGACTTACTATCAAGTCTAGGACTTTGTGGTATTACTTGAAGGTTGTAAGAATGATGAATATAATGGCTCATTAAGACCAAATGTGACTTGAAAGGTAATATTGAAAGATACAAGACTAGACTCATTGCTAAAGGGTTTACTTAGAAAGATAGCATCGACTACAAAGAAACCTTTTCTTTGGTTTTTAAGAAAATGTTTTATTTAGAATTATCATGACGATAGTGGCTCATTATGGTTTAGAGTTACACCAGACAGATGTGAAAATTGCTTTTCTCAATAGGAATTTAGATTAAGAAGTTTATATGGAACAACATAAAAGTTTCATAGTTGAAAGGAAAGAACACATGATGTGTAAACTTACAAAGTCAATATATGAACTTAAGTAATCTTTTAGGCAATGATACCTCAAGTTTAATAATACCATTATCTCTTTCAATTTTAAAAAGAACATTGTTGATTCGTATGTATACTAGAAGGTTAGTAAGAGCAAACTTTTAATGTTATTCTATACATTGATCATATTTTATTGGCCACCAATAATCTTGGTATAATGTATTAAATCAAGAAATTTCTCTTTAAGAAATTTAAAGTGAAAGATATGGGTGAGACATCCTATATCATAAGAATAGAAATATTTTGTGATAAGTCACAAGGATGGTTATGATTGTCTCAAAAAAGATATATTAACAAACTTTTAGAGAGACTTCATATGGATAAATGCTCTACTAGTATTGTTCCAATTCAAAAAGGTGATAAATTTAGTCTTATGCAATGTGTAAGAAATGGATTGGAACACACTCAAATGGAACAAATTTCTTACGCATCTATTGTAGGGTGTATGATCAAACTTGTACCAAACTAGACGTTAGTTTTATTATTAGGATGTTAAACAAGTATCAAAGTAATTCAAGGATGGACCATTCAAAAGATGTAAAGAAAATATTGAGATATCTACAAGGGACAGAACACTATATGCTCACTTATAGGAGATCTGGTGATCTTGAAGTCATAGACTATTCATATTTAGATTTTGTTAGATGTGTAAATGCTAGTCAGTCCATATTTGGATATTTGTTCCTATTAAAAAGTGCAATGGTTTGACAAAAAAAGTGTGAAATAGCCTATTATTGTTGCTTCCTTTATAGAGGTTAAGTTTGTGACGTGCTTTGAGACCATGATTCATGGATTATGTTGCGAAATTTTATTTTAGGGCTTGGGATTGTTGACAACATAGCCAGGCTGCTGAAAATGTATTGTGATAATGTTGCAACAATTTTCTTCTCTAAGAATGATAAGTATTTCAAAGGTGTAAAACATATTGAATTAAAATATTTTGTTGTTAAAGAAGAGGTTCAGAAACAAGCAATGTCAAATGAACACATTAGCACTATCCTTATGATTACAGATCCCTTGACTAAAAAATTGCCACCACCTAAGACATTTAATGAACATGTTAAAAGAATGGTTGTTATTAGTAATGATTAGATGATATATTGTGTTCTTATGTATTTGACATTCTAAGCTCTTGTATGTATTATTTATGATATACATTTTATGTTTTATCCTGTTATTATGTTGTTGTGTATATACATTATAGAATGAATGTTTTATAAGAATGTTAACAGGTATGTCTTTAATAAAGACATTATCATTAGACCATTATGATATTCTTCATTATAGATCATGTAATTTATAAAACTTATAAAATGATCATAGAAGGAACTATGTTGATTTAATATGTTGGACCCTTGTAAGTTTTGATATGATGAAAAATTTAGGTTAAAATATCTAACTTATCGTTGCATAAATTGATATATGCCAAAAAGGACAAAAGAGTTATATTTATGTACGTTTGGCACAGCACACAAGCGTGTGTGTCCTGGTAGCATGATCGTGTGTGTCTTATAAGACAACACATGAGGTCATTAAGTCATGTAGGCATTTGTGTAACAAGATCAGACAGTTTTTCAACACAATTGTGTGTCATAAAATAATAATGCACTGCCAAGGTTTCTACACATGTCCAATAATATAAATGTCAAATAGTTATCACTAGATGCATATATGTGAAAAGCTCACATGATTGTGTGAAGATCAAACTTCGTTCATATGTAATTCGTGAGGGGTATTGTGCATAAAATTGTGTGACCTTCTAGAAATTAGAAAAAGTGAAGATATGAATGCACATAACTGTGTATGTGGAACATATGCTCGTACTAGATTGGCATGATAGGAAGAAGTCAACTATTGGACCATATTTATTATTGAAAGCATGATCATGCACTACAAGAACATGATTATACATCTACTCAGATTCATTTTAATAGTTCTTAAATCAGTTGTAATAGTTAGTTCACTTCAAACCTTATAAACGTTAGTTGATTTGAAAGAAGAATGGATAGAGAGAAGTATACCTTAGGCCAAATCCTTTCCTTCTCTACTCTGCTCCACTTTCTCTCTCTGAACTTCATTGTAAATCTTTAGGAGAGTATGTAAGTGAGCTTATTTTTTGTATCAGTCTTTAAGAGGCATCTCTTTCTTGTAATTTCAACAACCCAAGGGCATAATCCTATAAAATTAATGGTTAAGCAAAATCTCGTACAACTATTGTAAATGGTGCAATCTCTTGTATCAAAACTAGTGTGAAAAAGGAAATCTTTTATATTAAAACAACTGTATCTTCTAAGTTATCGAAGCAAGTGGAGAAAAAGTTTTAAGTATGATTACTTGAAAGAGTAGATGTAGAAGGCTTGTGGAGAAGCTCTAAACTACTATAAAAATCAACTAAGCACTTTCTTCTATCTCTCTTTAGTTTGTTTATATTTGATTAATTAATTGTTTGCTTAGTTATTTGCATGAAATTGGTTTTTTTAATAGCTAATTCTTTTTCTAAAAATGTTTTTAAAGATAAGACATTCCTATGCTTCTATAACAAGAAAAATTTCAAAAATGAAAAGGGATGAAGTTTGTTATGAAGATGCCTTGAAGCCAAGAAGAAGAAAAGATGAAAAGAAGATGACTTTTAAGGTTTTGAAAGCTCATCATTCCAAGTAGGTGCTTCTAACTTTCTTTTTTATTTGGATGATGGTGAATTAGATGTCATGCTGTAATGTTTGAGCTTAAATGTTTATATGACTACTTGTCATGCTTGAATCATTGGATTAAATTGATGCAAGTATGTTGTATGAGTATATGTTTATGTTACAACATGTGCTTGGTTGGAATTCAAGTCAAAATAGTTTAAATTGTTGTATTTGTACTAAAATGACTTATGAATTCACATATTTAGTATCTTGTAATATTTTGATTGATTTTTTGCTTAAATGTTTTGAAAATAAATTTACATTCCTCATAATTACATAAAGTGGTTTTAAATGTGTCAAACATGTGCAAATTGTGTTAGTGATGTTTTGACAAGTTTGATTAACATTTTTAAATTTATATCAAGGGTCAAAAATGGTTTTGAAATGATATTTAGTGTTTTTGAATTGATATAAAATTAATTTCCCTACATTTTAAATTGCACTTTTCTATATTTCTTTGGGTTTTAAGGTCATACATAACCATGTATCTGTGACACATGATTGTGCATCTATGATACATGACTGTGCATGCATTTTTTCCTAGTCATGGCCTTTTGCTTAAATGTCATATAATTATGCGTATCCTATGATCAAACATACATGACCATGCATGTATCATACACAATTGTGTTTAAGGTTTTATGCAAAATCTAGGCTAAATTTTTTAATAATGGGTACTTTTCTATAATTAATTTCCCTAAAATGGTTTTAAAGATTATATTTTATGCACGAAAATATTGATCTCATTAAATTTATTGATATGAATTGGGGGAGAAATGAAATATCGAATGCTCCTTGCTTGTGATAAGAAATTATATGAGTTAAAGAGAGTTCATGTTTTAAAATTAATCAAGAAATGGGGAGTTAAATTACTTTTTTAAAAGAGGGAGTTTATTTGGTCTCGAAAGGGGGAAATTTTCAAGTTGTGCCTATTGTAATAAAATGTATTAACAAGAGGGAGAATTTTTTTTTTTTTTTTTGTGCTAAAAAGAAAACTTTTAACATACCATTTTGGTTTATAACAAAAAGGGGGAGAATGTGGGGATTTGTTTGAATGAAAAATGGATTTGTTTGAATGAAATTTTTTACTGAAATTTTTTTTTAAAATTCTCATTATGTGTATAATATAAATATTGCTATGATATGTTATTATATTTAAATGCATTTTAAAATAAGTTTTGTCATCAATAAAAAATGAGGAGTTAAAAACTTTAATGGTTAGGGAAATAATACTAGAGGGGGTGAATAAGATTATTTATAAAATTTAATGCAATTAGCACAACAAACACAATAATTACAATAAAGAGAGAAAGGGATTAGAGAATGCTCAACCAATTTATAAAGGTTCGGAGCTTTAAACACAAGCCTCCTACGTCCTCTTCCTTAATCAAACCAGAGTCAAGTTTCCACAATCTTCCGAAACCCAAGATACAATAGTTTTTCAACATGGGAATTTCACCCTTTTTACAATAGAAAGATTGATGTAAAAGAAATTGATTTTTGACTCTAACTAGGCTGAAAATCAAATAAAGAACACAGCTCTCTCAAGTTTTTCTGTATTTGTAAGCTTTGGAGAGAATGTAAGCAAGCAATGAGTGAAGAGCAAGTAGATTGATTGTATATTTCGTTTCTCTAACCTTCTTCACTTCAAATATGTCTCCTTTTATACTAAATTTTTTTCCTGAAGTAGCAAGGATCTGTTTGCCTCGCTTTCTATCCGTTGAAATGGTTGAAAAAGTATGCTCTACGATAAATTTTTTGAGTGCACGGTCATGCTCCTCGAGTGCATGATCATGCTTGCTGCATTTATGACCTCGATCAAAATCCCAACGATCGAATTAAACATTACCACCAATGGTGCACAATCGTGTGCCTTTGACACACAGTCGTGCTTCATGCCTTCAAGGTTTTTGTTTAAAATTCCAGAATCTCATATGACATTGATGCACGGCTAACATACTGGTAACACACGAGGCATCTTTGCTTTCACACGATCATGTGCCATATCCACATGATCGTGTGTCTGTTGTATGCCTTTGAGCCTCATGCAAGATCAGCGTTGCACGACTTCTTTGGTAGTGCTCTTCATTCTTCATCATGCACGGTCGTGTATCTATTATGTGCACACTCGTGAGTTGATTGGCTTCCTTTGACTTCATGCACGGCTTCATTATCGACCTGATATCTTGTGCTCTTCATGAATTACACACACGGTCATGTGTTCGAAATGCAGATGATCGTGTACTTGACTATGAAGTTTTGACTATGCAGGGTTATCTTGCACGGTTGAATAGATGATGCTTTAACCGTGTTGTGCATGCACACAGTCGTGCATATTGAAAACACGCTCATATTGGTTTTGAAAATATTTTTCAATTTTCACAGAACCTAGCACAGTCAAGTGCACGGTCTTATGTTCTGAACACACGAGAAGCCATTTGGTCAAGCATGGTCATGCTAAAGTAGCACACAGTCGTGCAAGACCTATAACTTGCAAAAATAAAGCTTTTCTCCTTTCTTTTGTCATGGATTAATTCATGCAAGGGATTTATTAGCAATTTAAGCATATTTTTATCATCATCAAAACATCAAGGGTTCAACAATCTCCCTTTTTTTGATTGATGACAAAAATATGTGATAATTTATAAAATTGATTATAAACTAAAGATTTAAAAAAATACTCCCCCTCACTTTAAGCATCAATTTTAACATATTATATTCACTTTTACCTATTCTCCCTCTTTTTTGCCATTAATAAAAAAAAATTTTTGATAGAATCTCCCCTATTTTTCGAAGCTTTCCTAAAACAAACAAATAAAAATTACACTCCCAGTATAGCAATAATCCTTACCAACTTCTTCAATGCACCAAATCATCAATCAATCACCAAATATCAATATATCACTAATAATAATTACTCCCAATTCATCAAGCAATTATATAAAAAAAAAAACATCAATATCAATAAGCAAAAATCATTAGCAGTAAGCAATTGGAAATATTACCAAGGTATAAGTGCAATCAAACATAAAAATATAAGCCAAAACAACATAAAAAAATAAACAAGCAATGATGAGTATCTGTTCCTCAATGGTAGTTTTGAAAACATAAAATGCAATGCAAATGAATATTTCAAATTAAGGCTCTGGTGGCATCGGGGGTTGCTACTGGAGAGGGAACTGGTTGGCCATGGCATCAAGAACTTCGACTCAGGATTCAAGCAATGCGATGCGAGTGGAAAGTTTATCTCGAAATACTTGAAAATTTTGGCCATGGTCCCTAAGATCATTGACGAGCCGATCCACTTTCTCATCCATCCGTTTGGACAACTCGATAAGAACTTGAAGCTCAGAAGGCGATTGTACCTTTGGACCCGCTTTAGCACGTGCTTGTCTCCCTCTACAAGCGCTAGTTTCAGCCATGGAAGGGGCAACAGATGGACCAATCGAAGGCTTATAGTCACCAACTAAAGCAGGCAATCTCCACCCATTTTCACCATCTTTTTCGATTACCCTCATACGGTAGAGTGCATCAATATTCAGCATATGGGAGTCCTCAAATGGAATCTGGAACTCTCCATATCCATTAATGGTTATACCCAACTTTTTAGTGATAAAAGTGATTACCATACCGAAGTCGATCAAAACTTTTTCTTTGTCGCTGTTTGACTGTATATCATTGAACTTGTTGATTATCCAGCGAGCTGTATCGATACAACATCCATTCGTGGCAGCTTCCATTATTGCCATGTCACGAACTCTTATGTTTCCATTCATATTCGTACGTGCATTCAAGGTATAGGTCACCATCCGATGAAAAATTTGCATGGTTGGATTAACCAATGTTGATGCCTTAGCCTTCTGTGCATCCAGAACCACTAAGCTGAGTCCAAACAAGCTGAAAGCTATACTCCTGTGTAAAGTCTAAAATAACCTCAGCATCACATTGCAACCAATCACCTAATTGGTCAGTTGTAACCACCCAATCTCCATTGCTTAAGCAAAAACGTAGGGTATGATCTGTTATAGTTCAATGTGCATCATTTTTTAGTGTCAACGAACTATAAAATTCATACACGAGATTTTCATAGGCATCATTCCTCATATAAAACACACCATTCAATCTCACAGTATCAACCAAGCTCAAAACTTCATTTATCAATCCAATTTCTCTCAAAATTCGAATATCCAAGCATCTACCAAACATAAATTGACTTTTTCATAAATTTGAAAAGAAGTACATTTTGCTGCTTGGATGAACACACAATGCCAAATGGATTGTCTGCCCTTGTAGAGCTTCTTGAAGGTCCAAAACGTGTTGGAAGCTTCGTTCTTGGAGGCATTATGATTTGGGTGTGAAATGGACGAAAATGAGAGATTTTGAATGTATTTTGGGTGAAAATCAATCTCAAAATATGAGAAAATGCATGAGAAACTTGAAAAACAAGTTTAAAAGCAAATAACTATCATGCAAGCAATAAACTTGCATCAATAATTCCAAGCTCCCTCCTTGTATAGGTAAACTTTTCTTTGTCTAGGGGCTTGGTAAAAATGTCAGCTAATTGGTGGTTAGTATCAACAAATTCAAGTAAAATATCATATTTGCTAACATGATCTCACAAGAAGTGATGCCTAATATCTATGTGCTTTGTTCTAGAATGCAATATTGGATTTTTCGAAAGTTGTATTGCACTAGTATTATCACAAAAGATAGGAGTTTTTACTTTTTTAAAACCAAAATCTGAAAGTTGTTGTTTCATCCAAAGAATTTAGGCACAACAACTAACCGTGGAAACATATTTAGCTTCTGTAGTAGAAGGTGCAACCAAATTTTGCTTTTTCGAAAACCATGAAACTAGTATGTTTCCTAGAAATTGACATGTACCAATAGTGCTTTTCCTATCTATCTTGCAACCTCCGAAAATCAGCATTTGAAAAGACACGTAATTCGAATGTTGAGTTCTTAGGGTACCATTAACCAACATTCGATCTTCCCTTAAGATATCTCAATATTCGTTTTACTGCATTCAAATACGATTCCCTTAGGATTTGCTTGGAACCTAGCACACATGCATACACCAAGCAAAATATCAGGCCTAGATGTAGTTAAATATAGTAATGCACCTATCATGCTTTTATATGTTTTCGTATCAATATTTTTACCTCCTTCATCTTTGTCAATCTTTATTGAAGTGGTCATTGAAGTTGGTTGTTCCTTGGCATCATGCATATTAAACCTTTTAATAAGGTCTTGAGTATACTTTGATTGAGTGAGCAAAGTCCCTTCCTTCATTTGTTTGATTTGCAACCCAAGGAAGTAATTTAACTCTCCCATCATGCTTATCTCAAACTCCCCCTGCATTATCTTAGAAAAATCTCTACATAGAGATTCACTAGTAGCACCAAAGATGATATCGTCAACATAAATTTGAGTTACTAGGATATCTTACTTATGTCTTTTAATAAATAAGGTGGTATCCACCTTGCCTTTCGAAAAACTATTTTCAATTAAAAATGAGCTCAACCTTTCATACCAAGCTCTAGGAGCTTGTTTCTAACCATAAAGAGCTTTCCTTAATTTGAAAACATGACTTGGAAAACTTGGATTTCCAAAACTAGGAGGTTGTTCTACATATACCTCCTTTTGAATGAAACCATTTAGAAACGCACTTTTAACATCCATTTGAAAGAGTTTAAAATTCAAATGACATGCATAAGCAAACAATATCCTAATTGCCTCTAATTTAGTTACGAGGGCATATGTTTCATCGAAGTCAATACCTTCCTCTTGAGAGTAGCCTTGAGCAACTAGTCTAGCCTTGTTTCTTGTAACAATTCTATATTCATCACCTTGTTTTGGTATACCTATTTTGTGCCGATGGTGGGATGATCCGTTGGTCTAGGAACTAGTTCCCATACTTGGTTCCTCTCAAATTGATTCAACTCTTCTTGCATGGCCAACACCCAACTCTTATCCTTCAAGGCTTCATCCACCTTCTTAGGTTCTATTTGTGACAAGAAGGCCACAAACTCACAAGTATTCTTGATTGAAGCTCTTGTCCTTACCCCCTTGAGATGGGTCACCAATGGTTTTTCCCTCTTTAACTTCATCTTTCACTCTTGGGAAGGAAATCTCTTTTTGCACTTCTTGTGGTTGCACAAGTATGTCATCTTGAGGTGCTTCCACAATTTGAGTCTCTTCTTTTTTTGGAGTGAGGCCATCATTTAGCTTGAGATCTTCCATAAGCTCCACCACTTCATCATCATTTGACCTATCTACACACTTAGAAGAAGACTCATCAAATAACATATTTATAGATTCTTCAACAACAAGTGTCCTTTTGTTGAATACTCTATACGTTTTGGAGATGGAAGAATATCCTAGGAAAATTGCTTCATCCGATTTGACATCAAATTTTCCTAAGTTATCCTTTCCATTATTAAGTACAAAACATTTACAACCAAAAGGATGAAAATATGCAATATTAGGTTTTTTCCCTTTAAACAATTCATAAAGAGTTTTTTTAAGGATGGACCTGATCATAACCTATTAATGATGTAACATGATGTGTTTATAGCTTCTCCCCAAAAAGATTTTGCCAAATCATGTTCACACAACATGGTCCTAGCCATTTCTACTAAGGTTCTATTTCTTCTCTCAACAACTCCATTTTGTTGAGGTGTCTTAGGAGCTGAAAAATTATGTTCAATGCCATGCTCATTACAATATGCTTCAAAATCTGAGTTTTCAAATTTCTTTCCATGATCACTTCTAATGCAAGTAATTGCATAACCTACTTGGTTTTGCAATTTCCTAATGAATGGCACAAACATCTTAAAAGCATCATCCTTATTTGCAAGCAACAAAACCCATGTAAATCTTGAAAAATCATCTACTATTACAAAGCAATAACATTTTCCTCCTAAACTCATGGTTCTTGAGGGTCCACAAAAATCCATATGCAACAATTGAAGTGATCTAGATGTAGAAACATAGTTTTTACTTTTAAAACTTGTTCTAGTTTGTTTTCCTAAAACACATGCATCACAAATTCCATCTTTCTTGAAAACAAGTTTTGGCAAGCCTTTAAATAAATCCTTTTTAGACAGTTTTTCCAAAACATCAATGCTAGCATGTCCTAATTTTCTATGCCACAACCACATGTCTTCCTCCTTGGTTGACATGAGACAAATCATTTGATGCAATATTATGTAAATCAATTACATGCACATTTGAGTGCCTATGTCCTATGAATGCAATGTTGTTAGTGCTTTTATTAATAATTTCACAACATAAACATGAAAACATACTTTGAAACCCTTATCACACAATTGGCTAATACTTAGCAAATTATGTTTGAGGCCTTCAACATATAATACATCATTGATGGTTAGAGAGGAGTTACCTATGGAACCAATTCCAACAACCTTCCCTTTTGAATTGTCTCCAAAGTTCATACTTCCTCCATCCTTCTCCCTTAAAGATGTGAAGAGGTACTTGTTTTGGGTCATGTGTCTTGAGCAGCCACTGTCCAAGTACTACTTGATTTCTTGCTCTTGACTTCCAAACACACCTATATAAGGAATACATTTAAGTTTTCTTTGGTACCCAAATGGTTTTGTGTCCATGGAGGTTAGTTTTAATTGTCCCTTTAGGAACCCAAACCCTTTTTATTTTATAAGGTTTGTCATTCCTAATTGGACACTTTCTAATGGTATGTCCTAAATAAGAACAATATTTGCATTTCATTTCAAAAGCTTGAGGTTTCTTTAAAGGCTTATGGGTGTTTATGAAGGGATTACCCCCATTATATCCTAAACCTTCCTTATTTAAGTCACTCATTTGAGATGCAAACATCTCATCTAATCTTTTAGTTCCTATTTTAAATTTTTCTAAAATTTCATTTTAACTAGTTAGTTTAGCATTCATTTCCTTATTTGTTTTCTTGAGTGACTCTAACTCATTTTCAACTCTAGTTTTCTCATCTAATGCACTTTTTAATTTATTTTTAATTTCATCATATTCATTTATAGTCTTTTCCAAACTTAACTTCAAATTAGCCATTTCTTTCTTTAACACTTTATTCTTAGAGCTAATATTTTTAAATTATAACAATAGAGAATCAAAAGCATCTTGTAATTCATTATAAGAGCATGAATTAGATTCACATACGTCTTCATCCTCTCAAAATCATTTTTGGCCATAAAGCACAAGTTGGCCCTTTCCTTTTCATCACTTGAATCATCACTACCACTCGAAGTGGCAGCTAATGCTTTCTTCTTGAACTTTTTCTCAGTATTCTCCATTTTCTTTTTCTTTAGCATTAGACAGTCTTGTCTAATGTGTCTAGGCTTTTTACATTTAAAACAAATGACATCCTTGTCATTTTCTTCTTTGTCTTTCCCTTTTGATTTGAAGTTATTTCTCCTCTTCATTCTCCTATTCTTTGACAGAAATTTTCCAAACCTTCTTGCAAGTAAACTGATGTCCTCCTCATCCATGGAGGATTCTTCTTCTTCCTCTTCTACTACTTTCAAAGCAATACTCTTGATGTTCTTGCTTTCATCCTCTATTGGTTTCCTCTTCATTTCGAAGGTGAGCAGGCTTCGGATTAGTTCATCCATTCCTAATTTTGTTAAATCTTTAGTAATATGAATTGGAGCCCTTAATCTCTCTTCAATGGTGAACAAATAGCATTCAAATGATGGTCCAAAAATCCAGCAATAAACAAGCTCCTGAACCATGCAATAACAAGCAAATTTCTCACCCAAAACTAACATTCATGCAACTCCAATCTATCATCACTTCAAGCAATCTTTAAGACCTTCAAACATAAACTAAAATTAGCAAGAAAACAAACCTCAAGCAAAAAGGAAATTCTCCACCAACTTGAGGGTGATCCAAGCATAAAGATTTCTTGCACACAAGCTTAAAGGAAGGCTCCACCCACTTGATACAAGAATTACCAACTTGAGTCTCCACGACCAACTTCCTTCTTGCAATGGAAATTGGATAAAGGATTGATACTTGGTTCCCAAGAACACCAAGTTCTAAGAACACAAGGAAGGAAAGCTAAAGCTCTCAAATTTTCATTAATTTATCAAAAAGTCCTTTACAATAAGTTTGGATTGCCCTTTATAGGCATGATACAAACCATGGTTAAAGTCTAACTAATCCTAGTTAACTTAAACACCACTTAAATTAAATAAAAGAAAACACAAAAGAGACAAATTACATAAGTTCCCTAAATCTAATTGCATTTAAAACTAAAGAAAGAAATACATGTTTGATCATAGGCCCTTGGTTGGCTTGGCTTGACTTCTCCTTTTGTCCTTGAACTTGTTGTGTAGCCACTTTATGATTTTGGACTCCTTGGAGGGCCATGAATGAATGTTAGAATGCATGAGCTTCATAAAGTCACATTGCTTGAATTTGATCTCACTCATCTTGCCTTTATAATATGTGTGGAAATTACTCTTAGTAGGCTCACATGTGTGGTTGTTTTGGACCATGGAATTCTTTCTCTGAATTTCCTCTACTCTTGGATGTTTCCCATGATCATGAAGAAGTGTTGGTGAAGTGAAATTCATATCAATCTCTCCAGATTGATGAGGATTTGCCCTCAAATCCTGCTCAATCAATTCACCTACCGAGCTTCTATTGCTTTCTTCTATTAATTCACTTTCGTGGTCATTTGCATGATTGAACTCGGAAGTATTTTCCTCATTGGCCACTTCATCACACTCATGTAAGATAGCTTTCCTAATTTCATCTTTCCTTTCAATCACCACTAATGCATCTTTGGCTTGATGTTCTTCCATGGACTCCTCAAGCTTGTTTGCTCTAGGGAAAGACGTTTGGGATGATGATGATGGAGATGATAATTCCTCAAGTGATAAGGGTATAAGGGTAATCTTCTTTTTGAGGAACTTGAAGGAATAGGTGTTCATCTTTTCATTGTGTGTAACTTCTCTTTGACATTGCCATGGCCTCCTAAGTAACAAATGACATTCATCAATTGGAATTACCTCACAAATCACTACATCCTCTGATATGAATTTCACTTCACCAACATTTCATGATCATGGGAAACATCCAAGAGTAGAGGAAATTCAGAGAAAGAATTCCATGGTCCAAAACAACCACACATGTGAGCCTACTAAGAGTAATTTCCACACATATTATAAAGGCAAGATGAGTGAGATCAAATTCAAGCAATGTGACTTTATGAAGCTCATGCATTCTAACATTCATTCATGGCCCTCCAAGGAGTCCAAAATCATAAAGTGGCTACACAACAAGTTCAAAGACAAAAGGAGAAGTCAAGCCAAGCCAACCAAGGGGTATGATCAAACATGTATTCCTTTCTTTAGTTTTAAATGTAATTAGATTTAGGAAACTTATGTAATTTGTCTCTTTTGTGTTTTCTTTTATTTAATTTAAGTGGTGCTTAAGTTAACTAGGGTTAGTTAGACTTTAACCATGGTTTGTATCATGCCTATAAAAGGCAATCCAAAATTATTGTAAAGGACTTTTTGATGAATTAATGAAAATTTGAGAGCTTTAGCTTTCCTTCCTTGTGTTCTTAGAACTTGGTGTTCTTGGGAACCAAGTATCAATCCTTTATCCAATTTCCATTGCAAGAAGGAAGTTGGTGTTGGAGATTCAAGTTGGTGATTCTTGTATCAAGTGGGTGGAGCCTTCCTTTAAGCTTGTGTGCAAGAAATCTTTATGCTTGGATCACCCTCAAGTTGGTGGAGAATTTCCTTTATGCTTGAGGTTTGTTTTCTTGCTAATTTTAGTTCATGTTTGATGGTCTTGAAGATTGCTTGAAGTGATGATAGATTGGAGTTGCATAAATCTTAGTTTTGGGTGGGAAATTTGCTTGATATTGCATGGTTCAGGAGCTTCTTTATTGCTGGATTTTTTACCATCATTTGAATGCTATTTGTTCACCATTGAAGAGAGATTAAGGACTCCAATTCATATCAATTTGGTATCAGAGCCAAAACCTGGTTGGAATATGTTTAAGGGTGTGTTTGTAGTACATTGTTGTGAGTGATTGGTATCTGAAACCTGTAAATTTTTCTACTGGAATTGTGGAAAATTTCTGCATGAATTTCCTTGTCTTGGCTGAAATTAATTGCTAGATATAGGCTGGAAAATTATGCTTGCATTTGTAGTATGAAAAGGTGATGTTTTAAGTTTTGAATGGATGATTAAATTGGGAAAGAAGTAGAAGAAGTGGCTGCTGGATTTTTGCATAATTCTTGGCTGGAAATTTGAAGATTGTGAGAATTATTTCATGTGAAGAAGGAGAGAAGAACTTACCGTTGGATATGCAATTTTTTTTGGCTAAAAGTTTGATTGATTTTGGAAAGAGAAAGTGATCAATTGGTGTGTACTTGCTCCTAAAATTAAGCTTGACACCTTACCTTCATTCAATGCCCACTTGTGCCCTTAAATTAAAATTTACATAAATTGCAAATTGCCTTGCATGTGAGCCGCACCTTATTGCAAATTTGGGAGGAGGTTAGTCAATTTCCTTGTTAACTTTTTCCTTAAATCTTGGCTTTGAAACCTATCACATTAAATGCTTACATCTTTGTCATACCTTTGTATGTTCACAAGTACCCACTTGCCTACATTATTACCACTTTGATTTATCCACTTGCATTCCTCATTTACCAAGTTGTCCCTTGCCAAAATTTCCATATTACCCTTACTAAAGTTTGCCAAAGCCTAACCCAAAATGTCAAGCCCATATAATTAGCAACACCCTAACCCGACTCCATACCTTAGCCCAAACACTTACCTCACCAATATTAACTATTAAAAACACTACTCATTGGCCGGGTTACTGTTCACAGAACCAAAACATCCATTTCCCATTTACTTAAACACTTCCCAGTTCATCCCACATGAACCAATGGCAAGTGCAAACCCCTTCCACACTAGGTGCACAATCCAAGGAAAAGTATGTAAGGTTATCATTGATAAAGGGATTCATACTAATGTGGCTTCTAAGACCCTTGTGGAAAAATTAAATATCCCAACATATGATATTGCAAGTCCTTATGAGATACGATGGGGAAGTAATGGGAACCCAATTCAAGTGAACAAACTTGTTATCCTAACTTTTTCCATTGGCAAAAATTATGAGGATGTAGTGATTTGTGATGTAATTCCAATTGATGAATGTCATTTGTTACTTGGGAGGCCATGGCAATGTCAAAGAGAAGTTACACACAATGAAAAGATGAACACCTATTCCTTCAAGTTCCTAAAAAAGAAGATTACCCTTATACCCTTATCACTTGAGGAATTATCATCCCAAACGTCTTTCCCTAGAGCAAACAAACTTGAAGAGTCCATGGAAGAACATCAAGCCAAAGATGCAATAATGGTGATTGAAAGGAAAGGTGAAATTAAGAAAGCTATCTTACATGAGTGTGATGAAGTGGCCAATGAGGAAAATACTTCCAAGTTCAATCATGCAAATGACCACGAAAGTGAATTAATAGAAGAAAGTAATAGAAGCTTGGTAGGTGAATTGATTGAACAGGATTTGAGGGCAAATCCTCATCAATCTGGGGAGATTGATATGAATTTCACTCTACCAACACTTCTTCATGATCATGGGAAACATCCAAGAGTAGAGGAAATTCAGAGAAAGAATTCCATGGTCCAAAACAACCACACATGTAAGCCTACTAAGAGTAATTTCCACACATATTATAAAGGCAAGATGAATGAGATCAAATTCAAGCAATGTGACTTTATGAAGCTCATGCATTCTAACATTCATTCATGGCCCTCCAAGGAGTCCAAAATCATAAAGTGGCTACACAACAAGTTCAAAGACAAAAGGAGAAGTCATGCCAAGCCAACCAAGGGCTTATGATCAAACATGTATTTCTTTCTTTAGTTTTAAATGTAATTAGATTTAGGGAACTTATGTAATTTGTCTCTTTTGTGTTTTCTTTATTTAATTTAAATGGTGTTTAAGTTAACTAGGGTTAGTTAGACTTTAACCATGGTTTGTATCATGCCTATAAAAGGCAATCCAAACTTATTGTAAAGGACTTTTGATTAATTAATGAAACTTTAAAAGCTTGTGCTTTTCTCTCTTGAGTTCTTAGAACTTAGTGTTCTTGGGAACCAAGTTGCATCCTTTATCCAATTTCCATTGCAAGAAGGAAGTTGGTGGTGGAGATTCAAGTTGGTGATTCTTGTATCGAGTGGGTGGAGTCTTCCTTTAAGCTTGTGTGCAAGAAATCTTTATGCCTGGATCACCCTCAAGTTGGTGGAAGATTTCCTTTATGCTTGAGGTTTGTTTTCTTGCTAATTTTAGTTCATGTTTGATGGTCTTGAAGTTTGCTTGAAGTGATGATAGATTGGAGTTGCATGAATGTTAGTCTTGGGTGGGAAATTTGCTTGATATTGCATGGTTCAGGAGCTTGTTTATTGCTGGATTTTTGAACCATCATTTGAATGCTATTTGTTCACCATTGAAGAGAGATTAAGGGCTCCAATTCATATCATCCTCATAATTTTTGCCAATGGAAAAAGTTAGGATAACAAGTTTGTTCACTTGAATTGGGTTCCCATTACTTCCCCATCGTATCTCATAAGGACTTGCAAGATTATATGTTGGGATATTTAATTTTTCCACAAGGGTCTTAAAAGCCACATTAGTATGAATCCCTTTATCAATGATAACCTTACATACTTTTCCTTGGATTGTGCACCTAGTGTGGAAGGGGTTTGCACTTGCCATTGGTTCATGTGGGATGAATTGGAAAGTGTTTAAGTAAATGGGAAATGAATGTTTTGGGTTCTGTGAACAGTGCCTTTTAGATGTGAACAGTACTCGGGCCAATGAATTTGGGCTGGGGTATGGAGTTGGGTTAAGGTGTTACTAATTATTTGGGCTTGAAATTTTAGGTTGGGCTTTGGCAAACTTTAGTGAAGGTAACATGAAAATTTTGGCAAGGGACAATTTGGTAAATGAGGAATCCAAGTGGATAAATCAAAGTGGTAATAGTGTAGGCAAGTGGGTACTTGTAAACATGCAAAGGTATGACAAGGATGTAGGCATTTAATGTGCTAGGTTTCAAAGCCAAGATTTAAGGAAAAAGTTAACAAGGAAATTGACTAACCTCCTCCCAAATTTGCAATAAGGTCCGGCTCACTTGCAAGGCAATTTGCAATTTATGTAAATTTTAATTTGAGGGCACAAGTTGGCATTAAATGAAGGTAAGGTGTCAAGCTTAATTTTAGGAGCAAGTACTAACACCAATTGACCACTTTCTCTTTCCAAAATCAATCAAACTTTTAGCCAAAAATTGCAAATCCAGCAGCAAGTTATTCTTTCCATCTTCACATGAAAAGAACTTCCACAAGCTTCAAATTTCCAACTAAGAACATTTCAAAAACCCAGCAGCCACTTCTTTTACTTCTTTCTCAACTTAAACATCCATTCAACACTTCAAACATATACCTTTAACACCACAATTGCATATAGAAATTTCCAGCCTAAATCTAGCAATTTTTCTTCACATAAAACATGTGAATTTAAGCCAATTTGAATGCAAAAATACAGCAGTCACAGAAGGATCAACATGCATAATTTTCAGCCCTTTTATCTTTAGTCCCAAGCAATTTTTCAACACCAAAAACACAACAACACAACCTAGAGCTCTGATACCAAATTGATATGAATTGAAGCCCTTAATCTCTCTTCAATGGTGAACAAATAGCATTCAAATGATGGTTCAAAAATCCAGCAATAAACAAGCTCCTGAACCATGCAATATCAAGCAAATTTCCCACCCAAGACTAACATTCATGCAACTCCAATCTATCATCACTTCAAGCAAACTTCAAGACCATCAAACATGAACTAAAATTAGCAAGAAAACAAACCTCAAAAATAAAGGAAATCTTCCACCAACTTGAGGGTGATCCAAGCATAAAGATTTCTTGCACACAAGCTTAAAGGAAGACTCCACCCACTTGATACAAGAATCACCAACTTGAATCTCCACCACCAACTTCCTTCTTGCAATGGAAATTGGATAAAGGATGCAACTTGGTTCCCAAGAACACTAAGTTCTAAGAACACAAGAGAGAAAAGCACAAGCTTTTAAAGTTTCATTAATTAATCAAAAGTCTTTTACAATAAGTTTGGATTGCCTTTTATAGGCATGATACAAACCATGTTTAAAGTCTAACTAACCCTAGTTAACTTAAACACCACTTAAATTAAATAAAAGAAAACACAAAAGAGACAAATTACATAAGTTCCCTAAATCTAATTACATTTAAAACTAAAGAAAGAAATACATGTTTGATCATAAGCCCTTGGTTGGCTTGGCTTGACTTCTCCTTTTGTCCTTGAACTTGTTGTGTAGCCATTTTATGATTTTGGACTCCTTGGAGGGCCATGAATGAATGTTAGAATGCATGAGCTTCATAAAGTCACATTGCTTGAATTTGATCTCACTCATCTTGCCTTTATAATATGTGTGGAAATTACTCTTAGTAGGCTCACATGTGTGGTTGTTTTGGACCATGGAATTCTTTCTCTGAATTTCCTTGATATGTTACAGGGCGAGGTAGAACTCAACTTGGAAAACCGGCTTGCCAAGTGAGGGTGCCTACACCCTTATAAACCACACCAAAGGCCCATTCCCAGGCGATGTGGGACTTACCACACATCATACTCCACCCCATCCAGGCTTTGCGTCCTCGCAAAGGGCCCCACTCCCTTAGGACGTGGGCCACCACCATGGAGTCACCACCACGGGGTCCACCAAGCTCCCACATGGATAAAGATCTCACATGGATAAAGTGTCAGGAGCCCTGAGCTCTGATACCATATGATATGTTACAGGGCGAGGTAGAACTCAACTTGGAAAACCGGCTTGCCAAGTGAGGGTGCCTACACCTTTATAAACCACACCAAAGGCCCATTCCCAGGCGATGTGGGACTTACCACACATCATACTCCACCCCATCCAAAACTAACATTCATGCAACTCCAATCTATCATCACTTCAAGCAATCTTCAAGACCATCAAACATGAACTAAAATTAGCAAGAAAAAAAACCTCAAGCATAAAGGAAATTCTCCACCAACTTGAGGGTGATCCAAGCATAAAGATTTCTTGCACACAAGCTTAAAGGAAGGCTCCACCCACTTGATACAAGAATCACCAACTTGAATCTCCACCACCAACTTCCTTCTTGCAATGGAAATCATGGGAGAAATTGAAGAAACTCATGAAAAAGAGGTTCTTACCCGACAACCATAAGCAAGACCTCTACCTAAAATTGCATACACTTAAGCAAGGGGACAAGAGTGTGGAAGAGTATATTAGAGAATTTGAAAAGCTCATGATGAGAAGTGATCTACCTGAAGTTAAAGAACAAACAATTGCAAGATTTTTGGGAGGGCTGGATAATAACATTGCTCATATGGTGGAATTGCAAACCTATTGCAATTTTGAAGATGTTTGTAAGCTAGCTATCAAAGTGGAGAGGCAAAGGAAGTCATTGAAAATTTCAGCCCCCAAAACCTTTTATAAAGGTAGTACTCAATACAAAGGCTCCACTTCTTACTCTAAAACTGAATTCCCATCCAAGGAAAAGGGTAAAGAGATAGTGGTAGAGACTCCTAAGGAGAGGGCCATCACTCCCAAGCACAATAACAATCTTAAGGAGAGGAGATGCTTCAAGTGCCATGGTTATGGCCATCTCCATGCCAATTGCCCAAATAAAAGGGTAATGACTTTGAAAGAAATTGAAGAGATTGAGAAGGAAGTACAAGGAGAGGAAAGTGATGATGACAAAGAAGAAAGTGAGGAAGAGATTGTAGAAGAAGCTGATAGTGGAAACATGCTTGTAATTAGGAGGGTATTGCATGCACAAGTTGGCCAAGGTGAAGAACAAAGGGAGAACCTCTTCCAAACAAGGTGCACCATCAAGGGCAAGGTGTGTACACTCATTGTTGATGGTGGGAGCTGTACCAATGTTGCATCCACCACCCTTGTGGAGAAGTTGAGCTTACCAACCCTTACACATGCACAACCTTACAAATTGCAGTGGCTAAGCAATGGAAGCACACTTCAAGTCACCAAACAGGTTGTTGTGCCATTTTCTATTGGAAAGAGATATGTTGATGAGGTTATTTGTGATGTTATACCTATGGATGCATGTCACTTGTTGTTGGGAAGGCCTTGGCAATTTGATAGGGAGGTTTTGCATGATAGGAAAAAGAATACTTACACCTTTAAAATAGAGAAGAAAACCATCACCCTTGCACCCCTCAAGCCATCCCAAATACATCAACCCATTCCTAAACCTGAAAACCACAAAGGAAACCTTTTCTTGAGTGGAACCAAAGTGGAACAAGCCATAGTGAAGAACCAACCTGTCCTTGCATTGCTTATCACCGAGAGGAGAAACCTTGAACCCATAATAGAACCTCACCCTCTAATCCAGCCATTGCTCCATGAATACCAAGATGTTTTCCCACATGAACTACCACCTGGCTTGCCACCTTTGAGAGGAATAGAGCACCACATAGACCTCATACCTGGCTCCCCATTACCCAATAGACCAGCCTATAGATGCAATCCGGAAGAGGCCAAAGAATTACAAAGGCAAGTGGATGAGTTGGTTGCCCGTGGATATGTGAGGGAGAGCATGAGTCCTTGCTCGGTGCCGGCTTTATTGGTTCCTAAGAAGGATGGCTCATATAGGATGTGTGTTGATAGTAGAGCTATCAATAATATCACCATCAAGTATAGGTATCCCATTCCTAGACTTGATGACATGTTGGATGAGTTACATGGCTCTACCATATTTTCAAAGATAGATCTTAGGAGTGGCTATCACCAAATAAGAATGAGAGAGGGGGATGAGTGGAAGACAGCCTTTAAAACCAAAGGAGGTTTGTATGAGTGGATGGTTATGCCATTTGGGCTATCTAATGCACCTAGCACATTCATGAGATTGATGAATGAAGTGTTGAAGCCATTCTTGGGAAGATTTGTGGTAGTATATTTTGATGATATATTGGTGTATAGTAAGGGAGAAGAAGATCATTTGCAGCACCTAAAGCAAGTTTTTGATGTGTTGAGGGAAAAGAAGTTGTATGCCAAGCTAGAGAAATGTGACTTCCTTACACCTAGCATTGTCTTCCTTGGTTATGTGGTATCAAAAGATGGCATCATGGTGGATCAATCTAAGGTAGAAGCAATTAAAAGTTGGCCCCAACCTAAGTCCATAACTGAAGTTAGGAGCTTTCATGGGTTGGCATCCTTCTATAGAAGATTTGTACCTAATTTTAGCACTATCATGACCCCTATCACTGAATGTTTGAAGAAAGGAAGTTTCGAGTGGTCTTTGACAGCCAATGAAGCCTTTGAAATGATTAAGAAGAAACTTTGTGAGGCACCAATCCTTGTCTTGCCTGATTTCTCCCAAGTTTTTGAAGTTGAATGTGATGCAAGCGGTGTAAGAATCGGTGCAGTCCTTACTCAATCCAAACGCCCTATTGCTTACTTTAGTGAGAAGTTAAATGACTCAAGGAGGAACTACAGCACTTATGACAAGGAATTCTATGCAATTGTAAGGGCTTTGGATTATTGGAGTCATTATCTAAGGCCTAAACAATTAGTGTTACACTCAGATCACCAAGCATTAAAGTTCATCAATGGGCAACACAAATTGAGTCCTAGGCATGCCAAATGGGTGGAATTCCTTCAATCATTCTCCTTTGTGTCTAATTACAAGCAAGGAGTCAATAATGTGGTGGCTGATGCTTTATCAAGAAGGTACTCTTTACTTGCCATTTTAGATGCTAGAATTCTTGGCTTTCATATGATGAAGGAATGCTATGCCAATGATGAATATATGAGTGATATTATTGCTGAATGTAAGAAAGGGAATTGTGAAGATTATATGATGCAAGATGGCTTTCTTTTTAAGGGCAACAGAATTTGTGTTCCAAAAGGGAGTTTTAGGGAATTAATTGTGAGGGAGACACATGGGGGAGGACTTGCTGGTCATTTTGGGGTTACCAAGACTTTAGAAATCATCAAGGAGCATTTTTATTGGCCTAAGATGCATGGGGATGTTCAAGCCATAATTGCAAGATGTGGTACATGTCAAAGGGCAAAGAGCCATTTCAAACCAGGTCTATATACTCCTTTACCAACACCAGAACAGCCATGGGAGGACCTAAGCATGGATTTTATAGTTGCTTTGCCTAGAACTCAAAGGGGGAAAGACTCCATTATGGTAGTGGTGGATCGGTTTTCCAAGATGGCACATTTCACACCATGCCACAAGATGGATGATGCATCTAAGGTAGCTGATTTATTCTTTAAAGAGATCATTCGACTACATGGAGTTCCAAGGAGTATTGTATCTGATCGAGACACAAAGTTTCTTAGTCATTTTTGGAGAACTTTGTGGGGGAAGTTAGGAACAAGGCTTCTTTTTAGTACCTCTCATCATCCTCAAACTGATGGGCAAACTGAAGTTACTAACCGCACATTGGGAACACTTTTGAGGACGTTGGTAAGCAAAAGTTTGAAGGATTGGGACATCAAGCTTGCACATGCTGAATTTGCATATAATCGGGCACCAAATGTGACAACCGGCCATTCCCCATTTGAAATTGTTTATGGTATAAATCCCCTTATCCCACTTGATTTATCTTCTTTGCCTACTGATACTCAAGTTAGTGTAGATGCTAAAGAGAAAGCCAAGGCTATGAAGAAATTGCATGAGTCCATAAGAGTTCAAATTGAAAAGTCCAATGAAGCATACAAGAGAAGGGCAAACAAGCATAGAAAGGCTTCCACCTTCCAGCCAGGTGACTTGGTTTGGGTTCATTTAAGAAAGGAGAGATTTCCATCCAAGAGGAAAAGTAAACTTTCTCCAAGGGCTGATGGACCATTTGAGGTTATTGAGAAGATTGGGGACAATGCATACAAGGTGGACATTCCAAGTGAATTTGGTGGAGTTTCAGCAACCTTTAATGTAGGTGACTTGTCTCCATATTTTGAAGATAACAATTTCTTGGATTTGAGGGCAAATCCTCTTCAACCTAGGGAGGATGATGTGATCCCAGCCCATTCCAGCAGCCCTACACTTCTTCATGTTTATGGAATGAAATCAAAAGCCAAAGGAGTCCAAGATATGAAGTCTATGGTCCAAGCCAATCAAATATGCAAGCAAATGGCCCAAGGCAACAAGGAGGTCCAAGAAGAGCTCACATTGGGCTATCCTAGCCCAACCCATGTTCATCAAGGAGAATTAGGCCCACTTACCAAATTTGGCTTCAATTTGATTCAAAGAATGGAAGATATGCAAGTTGCAAAGTCAAGGGGACATGATTCCTTTATTAAAGGAAAAGTGGCATGGCTTGTAATTAATGAAGCATGGGCTCATTTCTCATTTCAATGGCTTAGAAATTTTGTAATATTTTGTAATTTCATTTTGTTGTATTTATATTTAATATTAGGGCTTTGACCATGCCTTTAGGAAGACCATATATAAAGGCATGAAAATATTGTAAAAACTAGTTTTTATGAAGATGAAAATCTCTCTCATTTTGGTTCTTGAGTTTTGTCTCTTGAATTGATTTGTTCTTCCTTTATCCAAACTTTAGCCAAAGGTTTGGTGGTGGATTTCCAAGTTGGTGGCTTTGCCTTTATGCTTGGAGTATCATTTGGCTAATCTAGTAAGTATTATATGTGTTGCATGGAAAATTTATCTACTTGAACTTGTAGAACTTATAGTGCTTGCCTTTGGTTTTGTTAATCTTGATGTGGTGTTGATTTGGTGATGAAAATCAGTAGATTGGGATGTTTGATGATGGTTGGAAGTGATGTGTTAAGTATTGGAAGTGATTAGAGCCTAATTTGCATGCTTAAGCTTTTGAATGTAATTTTAGCCAATTTGATGGATTCACATCATTCCTCTACTCTTGGATGTTTCCCATGATCATGAAGAAGTGTTGGTGAAGTGAAATTCATATCATTTAGATTCTTCTATGGCAGTCTCTTTTATTGTCCAGGATTTTGACAAGGATCTCAACACCTTATTAACCAATTCTACATTTTCAAATCTCTTCCCCAATCCTTTTAAATCATTTACGAGATTCGAAAACCTCTTGTACAAATCTGTTATGCTCTTGTCTGTCTTCATTTCGAATAGCTTGTATTCTCTAAACAGTAACTCGATCTTTAATTCTTTTACCTGACTTTTTCCTTCATGTGTGGTTTGTAGGATAGTCCACACTTCCTTAGTTGATTCACATGATGATACTTTGTTGAATTATGTGGAATCCAAAGCAAAAAATAAGATATTGATAGCCTTGGCATTCAAACTTAACAATTTTTCATCTTCATCAGTATATTCGTTTTCATCTTTACGTAAATTAGTTCTAGGGTCTAGGGGAACAAAATCACCATGTTCGATAATTTTTCATAACTTATAATCTATTGATCTTATATGCAATCTCATTCTAATCTTCCATTGAGTGTAATTTACACCACAAAACTGTAGTGGCCTAGTTGTGCATTGTCCCTCACTAAAAACGGGTGTAGAAGTGCTAACCATTTTCTTACGAATCTTTTACTCTAAAATCGTTAGATTTTGTAAATTTCCTAGAGTCCTACTCTAATACCAATTGAAAAACCTTAATGGCTAAGGAAATAATACTAGAGGGGGGTGAATAGGATTATTTATAAAATTTAATGCGATTAGCACAACAAACACAATAATCACAATAAAGACAGAAAATGATTAGAGAATGCTCAATCAATTTATAGAGGTTCAGAGCTTTGAAAACAAGCCTTCTACGTCATCTTCCTCAATCAAATCCGATTGAAGTTTCCACTATCTTCCGAAACTCGAAGATATAATAGTTTTTTAACAAGGGAATTTCGTCCTTTTTACAATAGAAAGATTGATGTAAAGGAAATTGATTTTTGCCTCTAACTAGGCTGGAAATCAAATGAAGAACACAACTTTCTCAAGTTTTTTTTGTATTTGTAAGCTTTGGAGAGAATGTAAGCAAGCAATGAGTGAAGAGCAAGTAGATTGATTGTATATTCTGTTTCTCTAACCTTCTTCACTTCAAATATGTCTTTTTTTATACTAAATTTATTTTTTGAAGTAGCAAGGATCTGTTTGCCTTGCTTTTTATCCATTGAAGTGGTTGAAAAAGTATGCTCTACAATAAATTTTCTAAGTGCACAGTCATGCTTGCTGCATTTATGACCTCGGTCAGATCCCAACGGTCGAATTAAACATTACCGCCAATGGTGCATGGTTGTATGCCTTTGATGCACAGTTGTGCTTCATGCCTTCATGGTTTTTACTTAAAATTCCAGAAGCTCACACAACATTGATGCACAACTAACACATTGGCAACACATGAGGCATCTTTTGCTTTCGCATGGTCATGTGTCATATCTGCATGATTGTGTGTCTGTTGTATGCCTTTGAGCTTCATGCACGATCAACCTTGCACGACTCCTTTGGTAGTACTTTTCATTCTTCATCACGCATGGTCGTATATCTATTATATGCACAGTCGTGCATTGACTGACTTTTTTTGACTTCATGCACGACTTCATTACACAACCTGATGTCTCATGCTCTTCATAAATTATACACACAGTTATGTGTTCGAAATGTGTACAGTCGTGTACTTGACTCTAAAGCTTTGACTATGCACGGTCATCTTGCATGATTGAATTAATGATGCTTTAACCGTGTTGTGCATACACACGGTCGTACATAATGAACACACACCCATGTCGGTCCTTAAATTTTTTTTCGATTTTTACAGAACCTAGTATGGTCAGGTGCACGGTCCCGTGTTCTAGACACACGAGAAGCCATTTGATCAAGCACGGTTGTGCTAAAGTAGCACACGATCGTGCGAGACCTATAACCTGCAAAAATAAAGCTTTTCTCCATTCTTTTGTCATGAATTAATTCATGCAAGGGATTTATTAGCAATTTAAGCATATTTTTATCATCATCAAAACATCAAGGGTTCAACAAGCAGATTATTGGACCCCTATATGTTTTGATATGATGAAAAACTTAGGTTAAAATATATAACTTGTCCTTGCATTAATTGATCCATGACAAAGAGGACAAAAGAGTTTATTTTTATAGGTTTGGCTAGGCATACGATTGTATGTGTCTTGGTAGCACAATTGTGTGTGTCCTATAAAATAACACACAAGGTCATTAACTCATGTAGACATTCATGCAACAAGATGCAAATTGTGTAGCTTTCAAGCACAAATTGTGTGTCATAAAGCAATGACACACTACCAAGGTTCCTATGCATGTCTAGCAGTGTAGATGGCAAATAGTCATCACTAAACACACAGTCGTATAAAAAAGTTTATTCGATTGTGTGAAGATCAAACCTTATTTGTATACATTTTGTGAGAGATATCATGCACAAGACCGTGTAGCCTTCTGAAAATTTGAGGAAGTGAAGATATGAAGGCATACGACCTTGCGTATGGATACTCGTGCTAGGTTAACACAATAGGAAATAGTCAACCGTTGGATTACATTTATTATCAAAAGCACGGTCGTACACTAAAAGAGCATGATTATGCATTTCCCAAATTTGTTTTAATGGCTCTCAGATCAATTATAATGGCTAGTTAACTCCAAACCTTATAAAAGCCAATTAATTTCAAAGAAGAAGGGTTGAAATAAGTATATCTTAAGCTAATATCTTTTCCTTCTATACTCTTCTTCACTTTCTCCCCCTAGACATTATTGTAAATCTTTAGGAAAGTATGTGAGTGAGCTTAATTTTTGTATCAATCTTTAAGAGGTATTTCTTTCTTGTAATTTCAAAAACTTAAGGGCATAATTTCATGAAACTAGTGGTTAGACAAAATCTTGTGAAACTATTGTAAAGAGTGTAATCTCTTGTATTAAAACTAATATGAATAGTGAAATTTTTTGGATCAAAACTATTATATCTTCTAGATTATTGAAGATAATGAAGGAAAAACTTTAAGCGGAGTTGCTTAAAAGAGTAAATGTAAGAGGCCTATGGAGAAACTTCAAACCATTATAAGAATCAACAAGCATAATCTTCTCTCTCTTTAGTTTGTTTATATTTGATTAATTAATTGTTTGTTTAGTTATTTGCATAAAATTGGTTAGGGGTGAAAAGTTTTAAAATTACAAATAAAGTTTTCAAAAATTTTATTTACCCCCTATAGGATTAGTCATTTAGTTTTTCTGGTTCAATACAACGACATATGTTCGTTATAATCCTTACGAGTTTTTACTTAATTAATGTTAACTTATTTAAGAAAAACTTTAGTTTTATTTCATGAATTATGTTTTATTATTAAACCATAAATTGTTTAATAATACTATGAATCAAGTGGGTAAGAAAATTTTTACTAATGTGATTCATATGTAACTAACATAAAGTATAAGTTTAAAATAAATTATAGGCTAAAGTATTATTAGTGAAACTAGAAGTATTTTATATTGTATTTTATACTGTGGTGAGTTGTAACTAATGTTTTTCTAATAATTATATAAAATTAGTTTTCTCAATTTGAAGTTTTAATTTTTTAGAATAAAGTCAGGACAAAATTATGGTTTTGATGTATTGATTGTTTGTCTTAATTAATGTTATTATATTTGCGTCTTGTTTTTTAGCTTTTAATGTTATTATATTTGCCCTTTTTTTTGTCTTGAGCTCAAGCTCAAATCAAAATCTTATTAGCTTTGCGAGTTCAAACTGTATATGTATAATCAAACCAAATTCAAGTCAAAAGCTAAGCAGTTTGCATGCGCACCTTTGTGATAATCAATCAATAATTATAATGTATTTATAATATATTATTTCTCATTTATTTATTTATTGAGCTCAACTTTCGCTTCTCCAGCTAAACCACCTCTTTCTGTCGCCCTCTATTCGCTATCAGGATTTGTTCTAGCTCATTTCATTTTACAGGTAACAGATCTTTCTTTCTTTCTTTCTTTTTCCTCGCCTTAAAAATTTTATCTTTCTTTTGTTATTCATGTTTGGATGTTTGCATCTTTTTTTATTTTGCAGTTCTGCATCCATAGAAATTGTTTTTACGCGTTTTTTAATCTCGATGTTTGTCAGCCTGTATTGTAATCATTTCTTTTGCTATGATTTGAGGTTGGCTTGTTGTTATGAGTTGTTTTTATCATTGTTTTGGGGTTGTTTTGAATTTTAGCCATCTGTCGTGTTTTCTTCTTTTTCTAATGTTATGTTTTGGACTGATAGATATCAAAATCAGATGAAAATTTGATGTTATTATGGCAACTCTTGATTTATTTTCAATGATGTTATACACCCACCTGTGCCTTTTGAATTGAATTGAATTGTTTAAGTTATAGATGGATTTTAATGTTTTAATCATGCCAAACACTTTAATTTGCGTGACTTTGAATGGGGTTGATTTTGTTCCCGGGAATAGAAGAGGGTCAAAGTGAGTTAATGATTTTTTCCAAAGGGTTTAACTTTTCAAAAGTTGTTTGATTTTTTTATGGAGGTGTTGTTTGTTTTGGCTTAAGCAAACCTGTTGCTGAGTTTAATTTTTTTATATAATATTTTTGTGGTCATTTTTTTTGCAGACTTGTTGGTGAATCTAGTATTTGTTGGATGACTGTGGGTCCAAATTACAGCTATGAATCAAACGGGACTTGGGAGACCTTCTTCGGGTATTTTAATTCTATTCAAGTGATAACAGTGATCCAATAGTTTTGTTTTATTTATTTGTGTATGTTTTATATGTAAGGGGTTTGTATCTAGTCATCCACTTTAATCTACTCGGAGGCTGCTAGGAATGCAGAATTGTTGAGGCTGTAAATATATCATTTGCTTTCTTAGAACAATTACAAGTCATAATCTGTTTATATATGGCACTTTTTAAAAAAATTATTTCTTAATGCTTAAAACCTTTTTTTATTATGAGTAATATTGGGATACTGTAGATTGGGTGACGTGGAAACTACTAATCATAGATCCTTATCAAATCCTCTTCTAACTTTTGTCGCATTCATTGTAGTCATCCATGGTGCTAGTTGCCTGAGAAAATTCTAATTGGAGGGTTAGGTTGTATAGAGGAAAATAATACACAAAGTTTAAATATTAATTCGTATGTGGTTTGGGGTGATAAAAAAAAGAAGAAAACATCAATGTTCTATGGTTTGAGGAAAAGCATGAAATTGGATAACATATTCTGTTTGCTCATACTATATAGCTGATGCTTTGTCATAACTGAGATTGTAAATTGTTCTAGTGAAGGACTGTAAATAGAGTAGTTTTTCATTCTCTTAATTTCACTTCAACCAATTTTTTATGTGCTTCTTTCTGTGCAGGTAAAAGAAGGTTAAAGGATTTACTGCTTCAAAGTGATAACCGCATTTGTGCTGATTGTGGTGCTTCAGATCCTAAATGGGCGTAAGTAACACTCTTCAGTTCAATTATGCTATATAGTTCTCAGTTTTGAGATTGTCTATTACACTTTGAATCATTGATGGCATCAAGTAGTATATAGCAAGTAGCTTAATTTAGTTCCTAACAAATGAGATTTATGTGATAGATTTATTGGACCTATAGTATTAAGTTGACTAGTTCTTGTGGTCAGGATATACCAGTTTTCAAATATGTCTTGGAATTAATGGTTGGTTCAGCGAAGCTTGTGAGAATAAATTGTCTAAGATAGCATACTGATTTCTTCCTTAAAGACCAAGGAGTTTTAAACAGCATCAGGGAAGGGCATGGGAGGGGGGAGGCTACGCCTAATTTTATCGCTGAATGACACCACTGATAAAGTAGAAAACTTTTTTCCATTACATGTTGAGGTGGTGTCTTCTGGAACATTTTCTTCCAAAATCAACTAATGAACATGTTCAAAAAGATTATCTAATAGCTGCTGAGCCCATGAAGTGACTATTCAATAAAGAAGCACAAGTAACCATAAATTTATGATATTTGCTTTCATATATTCCAGTGAAGTGTGGAGAAATCAATTGACTTCTGCTTTTTCAGGTCAGCTAATATTGGAGTCTTTATATGCTTAAAATGTTGCGGTGTGCACCGAAGCCTTGGTACACATGTTTCTAAGGTAACTCTTGCTTGCCTCTATTAAGATTTCCTTGAATAAAGAAAGCATATTTCCATAGGGGTAGTAACATGTGTGATGATGTGTATGTATCCTCGTGGTACAGATGTGGATTAAGTATACTCTGAAAAAAGGACTCTGCATATCTCATTTTTGCTTCTAAGTAACTAAGTTATCATTATATTTGGGTATTTGACTGGCAAACTTAGTTGTATACTTTGAAATATTGGTGTAACAAAATACAGCCAGAAATGTTTATTTATGAAGTAAAATGCTTGTTCAATAGGAATATGCTATGCAAATTAGTAATTTAGGAAATGTTTGTATAGCTTCTATTACCATCTGGTTGATGATTTAACATATTTCAAATTTAGTAGTTTGTGCATGTAATATGCATGCTTGGTACAACTATTTGATTGATAAATCAAACTGTTTTTTTTTTTTTTTTTGAGTGAATAAAATAACTATATTTAAATAGCACAAATGTAGTGCATCTCATCTCCCCATATATCAAAGTGATCTTTTTATTGTCCAGAATAGATTGTGGTCTTCATTTAATATCTTTTTTTGAGAAGTCTTTGAGGTTAACTAAAATTACAGACAAATATAGGACCTGGAAGAAGATGAAAAATTCATTTATGTACTTGATTTAATATCGTTTTTCTCATTAAATACATGATTCAAATTTATTTTATCGTGCTTTGTCAAGTTTTTCCAAGTACCTTGTTGGTTCAGGTACTTATCTCAATTTTTATGTATTACAGTTTCACATCATAAAAGCATTGTTCTTTTTAATCTCTGATCAATTGGTTGATTGTTGTGGCAATCATTTTGATGATTATGTTTTAATAATTAAATTGTAGAAGGGATTTTAAGAAGTAAAAAATGGAATAATTTAGTTTTTTTTTATTAAACTGTATATATTGTCATGCTTCTGGCTTGGCTTGCATTTCATTTTGCTGTTGACTCCTGGTATCAATATAGTGCATTTTCACTGGGTAATCTGCTCAGCAGTGAATGACAGTTATGCTTGCCAGCTGAATTTCATTTGTTCTTGTCCTTCCACCTCCAGGTTTTGTCTGTGACATTAGACGAGTGGTCTGAGGAAGAAATTGAAGCCATGATTGAAGTTGGAGGAAATGCCTCAGCTAATTCAATTTATGAGGCTTTTATACCTGATGGAGTTTTAAAGCCTGGACCTAATTCCAGCCATGAGGCACGTTCGAAGTTTATCAGGTTAATCAATTCTCAGAATTCTGTGAAGCTTTACATTCATGGATGTGCACATTTATGGCTCTTATATTCTGTATGTATGATTTATGCAACTATGCTCAGACCTCTTCCAATTCGCGGATAAAAATTTGGCTGGAAACTTTATTCAAGTTTTCACCATAATTTTTCTTTAAGCTTATCTAGCAATCTATTGTACAAACATTTACCATTTACATTCCTGGTTTTTACTACTAAGTCTGTATGGCAAACTGGCGTGTGATTTCGGATTTTGCATTGGTGAAATTGTAGCTGGTTTGACTTATTTGCAATAGCTTCAGTATTGAAGTATTTATTTATGTAACTTCAATTTTCTCTGTAGGTCAAAGTATGAACTTCAAGAATTTCTGAAACCTAGCTTGCGCATTTCATCGGCAAAGTCTACTGCTTCTCTTCAATCAAGTTTTTCCCGGAAAATTTTAGATAGCTTTCGAAGTAATTCTTCACAGACTGAAACTGTAAGTTTTGTGCCTTTAATTATTTCCCTCCTGTTCTCCAAAAGAGATCATCATATGGTCATGGAAGGCAAATTCTTTAGGTGAAATACAGCCATATCTAAACCTGTTATCCATAAAGATAATTTATCATTTATGTGGTTGTATACATGCACATTCATGTGCTCTAATGCCGAATTATTCCTTTTTCCCATATTCTGTACTCTAATTTTTTATACAACATGACATTGGCTCATGTTTCATAAATTGGTGGTACTCACAATGTGATTTTCCCGATGTTGTCATTAGCTATATGGTGCTACCATGATTAACTTAAGTCCTGAACTTCGATAATTGTAACAGATTGGTATGATACAGTTTATTGGCTTATTGAAAGTCAAAGTGATAAAAGGCGTAAATTTAGCTATCAGAGATATGATGTCAAGTGATCCTTATGTTGTTCTGAATCTTGGACAGCAGGTTAGTTTCTCTCTCCGTGTTTAAGCTGTATTATTCTTGGGACTGAAGCTCGGGTTGTATACAAACTTCAGACCTTTTGTCTCTTTAGAACATTAGGCTGTATTTGTAAAAATAGTATGGATAGATATATAAATTTTGAGAATTCACCGTAACACTGCTAGAGCTTCTCGTTTTGTGGTGGTTTGTATTATTTTCATTTTGGTGTTGTTCTGTTTGCATGTTCTGCCACCATGGTGAACAACACATATCTAGGATTGGACCCAAATTAAACTGGTTTGGACTTGAAAACCAGCTCATATCAGTTTGACTCATATTTGTTTAGGTGGAGCTCCAGCCAAAAGGATCGACTTGTTTCAAAAACCGATTCGAACTCGAGCTAGAGGGAGTTTGGCTTAGTTGGACTCATGAGCTAGATGAATGGCTCAAATTTGTTTGAGCTTAGCTCACAACTTAATTTGAGTTTTGTCAAGTAATTGTTAAAATGACGTCATTGTTCATTATTGAATAAAACCATTTAGTTTTTTCCATTATTGGGTACAAGGATGTTGTCTTGTAAATAAGCCGTGATCTTGCGCTATGAATTTGAATCAAGCTTCAAACTTAGGGACTGAGTAAAACTCAAACCATCCTTAAGTTTGGTTCAACGAACTTGAGCTACACTAATTTTCATTCGAGCTAAACTTGAGCGATGAAGTGTTTGGGCTCGGATTGGTTCGTAGCTAGGCCTATATATCTTCATTTTGTTGTGTCCATTCTTTTGTGTATTGATTATTTCTTGGGTGATTGCTATTTGATTCATATGTTAATAGTCTTTATTTTATTTTTCTCTAGTCTGATAACAATAAAGTTATTTTTGTCATTAGACTGCTCAGACGACTATAATGAAAAGCAACTTGAATCCAGTTTGGAATGAGGAGCTCATGCTCTCAGTTCCTCAGGATTATGGACCTATAAAGTTGGTAAGCCTCTTTTCTATATCATTACAAATATATTTTTTAATGAATAATCCTTTTTATGCTCTGTAAATGCACTACCATTGTTTGGTAGTGGACCAATTTCAAGATGTTTCCTCAAGAAGATGAGCCAATTAAATTATTCATTATCCATTGCTTGCTTCAAGCTATATATATATATATATAGGTAAATTAATTAAAAGTCTATTTTTAATGTGTCTAAATGATTTTAACCTATTCTTTTGGGATTATACGGATATAGCTAAGAAATATATGTTTTGCCAAAGTGTTCAACTCTAAAATCTATAATAAACAGTGACTAGGCATGATGAACAATGATTAGGGGTGATGGGCATGACTAGACACAATTGTGCCTATTGGGGTTCTCATGCCTAACCTTCCTACCGACAAAGAAATCTAGCATTTTTTGGCAAAATAAACAGTTTTTACACAAATCATACCTTATTATAACTAATAAGCAATTTTCATCTATTAACAACCATCTTTATTGTTAATTTATTTTCCATTTTTACCTTAATTTAGATAAAATTTTGAGGGAAAAATGTTTGAGAGGTTAGGGTTTCTTAAGGTAAGAGATGAGGGTAAAAATACCAAATTGGGATCTTGGTTATGTTCGTATAATGTATAAAATGTTGGTAAAACTCATTTAGACAAAGAATAAATTATTTTAATCAATTATTTTAAGAATAAACTCGATATATATATATATATATATATATATGCACAGGAGACATTTTAACTGTGGTTGGAACAATTCATTATTACAGGGACAGACGCTAAAGAAATTCATTTGTTCTAGAATAAAATCTTTGTGAAGAAGTCTATTTCTTTCATTGCTATTTATTAATAATACAGATCTTTCTTATCTTCCATGGGACATGGTCATGACATTTTTTTCTTTTGCTTCTGAATTTCCATATTGAAGAGAGTGTTTGATCATGATACATTTTCGGCGGATGACATAATGGGAGAAGCAGAGCTTGATATCCAGCCTTTGCTAACATCAGCCATGGCATTTGGCAACCCAGAATTGTTTGCAAATATGCAGATCGGAAAATGGCTGAAATCTGATGACAATGCACTCATAGAGGACAGCACTATTAACATTGTCGATGGGAAGGTGAAGCAGAAGATATTTCTGAGGCTCCAGAATGTGGAATCAGGAGAAATGGAGCTAGAACTAGAGTGGATGCCTCTTGACCAATAGGTAATATATTTAAATATATATAATTATTTTTATACCCCATTATAATAAAACCTGTTATTGATTTTGAAGTTAATTCTTATCAAATGGCACCATACCTCTACCTTTTCTATTGTATTTATTCATTTTACTTTCAATTTTATGTTCGCCCATGTTCACAGTTGCACTGAAATTTGCTTGTTTGACGCCTGTATGTCCATTTGTTGGATGTTCTAGCTCTGGTGACAAACAGAAGAGTTTGTTGATACAGTTTGTTCTTTTTTTTTTTCCCTCAACTCTAGTTAAACAGTTTTGCTTGAAAGCTGGATATCTGGGCTGTGATAAATTTCATAATTCTTATGAACCTGTGACAAATTTGCATTTCCCTTGCATGTCATTGGTGGTTATGCCTAAAACAGAACAGCATATAAAATGCTTAAAGCAGAACATGTAAAGAGAGAAGTTTATATGATGAGACTGCTCAATTTATATTATTACATAATGTTTTGCACACACAGTAAGTTCATGAATTAGTCATTTAAAATATAATTGTAAAACTGTGTTCCAGCTAAGTGAATCAATGTGGAATCAGAATCATTCTATGATTAGGGTCTTCCCAAAACAATCTGTGTTCATGCCATCTATGTTCTTGCTGCACAAGCATGGTTATAGTATTGTACCACTTATGATTCGTATTGTGTGATACAATACAAGTGAAAAATGATATATATTTTAAGGTGCATTGAAAAGTGATACTGTACAGTGAGCATAGATTTAATACATTTGGCAGGATGAATAATGTTGTCAAAGTAGTGAATTGTGTCATCAATAAGATGAACCTAATTAATAAATATGTTTTTGAATACATGTATTATACGTATTTATTGTATTTTACTTTTTTAAACACATTATATCGTATCTTTGGATGAAAACGTATGAAACATATTTTATATGCTTAATGTATTAAATGATCATGTTATATGTTATCGTATTTTTGAATTTTTTTTCTTGACAACAAATGGCATTGTTTTACAAAGTACAAAATGATGTTGCTTTACATATGGTATATAAAACATAATGGCCACAGTGTTATGTTCTTTTTCTTCCAAAAAAATCAAAAAGTACTGATAATCCATATATTTTCTTTTCTATTTCTATTTCTTACCATCAACACATCTTTTAACTCATAATTTGTTAATGTCAAGAACAATAGTTCATTTAGGTAATTTGCACAAGGTATAAAACTTATTATTTTATCAAATTTATATCACAACATTCTTGAAATGGTACATTTTGACTTTCATTGTTTCGATTCTAAAGCTATATTGAGCTTGATTGATAATGGAATGATAAAATTCTTTTTTATCTCTGTTATTTGGCATTAGAACTCTTATCTTGATTTAGACTTGAAATTTACTCAATTAAAGCAAATGATATAAGACAAAACAATGATTTTATAAATATAATATAATTTCTCTATGATTATTTTTATTTAAGGTTTAGGGTTTATTTTTATTTTTATTTAATTCTAAAGTGTTAATATCTACAAAATGTTATTCTGACTTATCTATAAAAGATAAATATGAGACAAATAATTTAATATTATTAAATCTCTTTGTGCATGTGAAATATAATAATCAGTTATTATGATTTATCAAGTAATTATGTTATATGTTTGAAAACTATAATTGACTCTTAGTTATCTTTTGCGTTTAAGGGTCTTGTCACTATAATTTAAATATCTGCTATGTATTATATTATACTAGGTTTAATTGTCAATTAAATGTTTTATTTTTGAAATATTATATTAACTTTAACCAAATGGTTCATAAAAAATGTTAAAATTAGAATTGATATCATTGTATTTTTTAAGAGTAATGATATATTTGACGAATAGATTAGATAAATAGATTTGTTGACTGATATAGCATTTTCATATTTATACAATGTCTATTTTGCTTGCATGCTTTTTCCTTGTTACAGTTTTTCGTTCATTTAGAATTTAAATATTGTAAGTCGACAAATCCATTTGTCAAATATATCATTACTCTTTTTTAAAAGTAATATTGATAATATATTATATTAAACTTACATATACACATTTTTTTTTTTTTTTTCATATCCAAAATTTGTGATCTTTTTTTAACAAACATACTTTTCACCATTGTTATATTTTATTCGTATTCATTAATTCCTTATTTACTAATCAAAGAATGAATAAATGAATCAATCTTAAATTAATTTTTTCATTAATTCTTGTATTTACTAACTAGAGAATGAATAAACAAGTTAATCATAAATTAAACTACTACCTACTTCACCACAAGTCTTTCCAAATTTGCTTACCGTGGACCACACTTGCTTTGTTAGGCTAAGTGAACAGGTGAACAAGATCCTAGCCAAATATGATAATTTGATACATTCATGTTATTATTTATGCTATTTTGTTATGCCATTATTATTAGTTTATTGATTGGTAATGTGTACAAACTAGCCCTAGATTCAAGCTCAACTAAGCTCAAACTTGGGCCCACTCGAGTTGAACTCAACATTAATATTGTTGAATTTGAACTTGAACTCAACAAATTTTGAAAGAGAGGAGCTTTATCTCATTTCTTTAGAGCTCTATTCGAACTTAATTAAGTCATACTAGCAATTAAATTCGAATTAATTCAATTTAAATCCAAGGCTAGTAAAGCTACATACTACCATTAGCCAAGTAGTTTTTGGCTTAAAATTTGTGTATTAGTTTATAAGATAAGAGTAATGATATTTGGAAGATTGTTATCATCATAAAGGTGAAATATGTGGAATGAATAAACAAACTAATTTGAAACGAAGTTATTGAATTGAAACTCCAATTTGGAATTGATTCATACTAATCGAGCTGTGAAATTGATCTAAGTCAATTCAAATCGAATCCACCTTTAAGTTAATCCATTACTATGTGTAATAGTACAATTTTCAATGCCATGAACTTTTATGCACTTGACTAGGAAGGAATGCATGTAGGTGTGCTTCGCTTGGGTGGATTATGGTGTGTTGCCATAAAATATGCAAAGGAATTTGGTGTAAAGGGTGACTTCAACCTCTAGGGAGTTGCTTAGGTGGTGAATTGGTTATGCTCCCTTGCCAGCAACCACTCTAGAATTAAATTCTTGACTTTAACTAGTGGAACATGATTAGGGCGTTGTGATTATCCAAGATTTAATGGTCCAATGTGGTTGGTAGCTTGTAAGGGTATCAGCTTGGGTCAAGTTTCTTGTCATAAAAAAAAAAGTGACTTCATTTTGGAAAAATAAATTAGGAGGGCCAAGGGACATATTCCCATCCGTTAACTTTTAAAAATCTAAATACTTACTTGTTGACTACAATCAATGATTAAATTTAACGGTCAATAGTTTAATTTTGATAGTTAGAAGGGTATTTTTGTCATTTTAGTAAAACTTAAAAATGATAAAGTAAAATTTTTAAATTAAAAAAATATAAAATATTATTTAAATATTAAAAATGTAAATTTTTTTCATATATTTTTAAAATATAAAAAAAATTAAAAGAAGCATCACTGTAGGTGTCAACGATGGTGGCCATCGATAATGGAAGGTGGCCAAAAATTGCTACTTGATTCCAAGTTTGGTGGAGACTGCCTTATTTTGGAGGAGGCAACCGAAAATGGTTGACCTTGGTCTCATTAGTCGTTTTCAATCATGGTTATTAGTAGAAGTGACCAAATCTAGTCTCTTTTGTCAAATGAGACAGTCAAGTAGTCATTTTTTGTCATTTGGTTTATTATCAATAGCCACTATTGCCAGCGACATTGTCGATGACAGTGATTTTTAAATATTTTTAAAAAATTTTAAAATATTTAAAAAAAATTTTAAAATATTTTTAGTACTTTTATATTTAAATATTGTTATAAAATTTTATTATAAATTTTTATTTTTCCAACAAGAATATTTTAGTTATTTTATAAAAAATATTAATAAAATTAGATAAAAAATGATCCCACATTGTCGAAGTATGTTACTTGTAACTTGATCCCACATATGGATGCATGATTTGTTATTCATGTTCATTAGATAAACCTACTAAAAAGAACTCTATATAAATGGTACTTTTTGTGTCTATAGAAATGATTCTTTAACTTAATAGGACATATGGTCTTTTGACTCCATATAATAGGTTGCCAGACTATCTTATACTAGGAGTGATATTATTTGACATTATCAAATGCACCACTATAAATAGGGTGTTGTAAATGTGAGTGATTGACCGTTTCATAATTTATATAAAGGCTATGGTGAATTAACATAAGACTCGTCACTCTTGAGCACATGAGCAATATCTTAGTAGAGCTGTCAATAATTATTAAGACTATGACCATAGTTGGATTGGTTGGAGCCATGTCCAATATTTAGGTTTGGACATTTGCATATACAAAAGGTACCTGAGATATACACATATCTATGTCTCAATCTTGTAAAACATGGTGACGAAGGGATTATATTATATGTTAACTATTAGATTAATCAAGCTTGTAAGTCTTCATTGATATTTTCCTATTCAGGTGATCATGATGCTCTGTTAGAGGCTACTTATGATCTATGTCTAGGTTCAATTTAGATTTGAACACTATTAAGATAGTAAAGAGTTTGAGGGTGACACACTAAAGAGTTGAGATTGAAGGTATAGGATTGCTATCCTGATGATGGGCATACCAGTATTGTCACATATGACTTGCTAAATCCACTCAAATCAGGGTTAAGAAGTCAAAATTTAGATTTACCTTGGTATACGATTGTCACAGTCTTTAGGTCACGAGTATGCACATAGATGGTTGACAAAATCTATTGATGTTTGAATAGAATTAAGTTTGATTGAGTCAAACTAATTTAAATTTTGAATAATCTATTGATGTATACGTGTACATGCGTTACTCTAGGTGTAAGTATAATTGGTTGAGGATTATCATGATCATTTGATAAAAATTGAATTGTGTGTTATCCAAACGCTAATGCACGATTGTAAGTGTCATGTTCATGTGTGTGCATGGAAGTGTTATGAGTGTACACAATTGAAGTCACGCCCATGACAATATATAAAATGATACGATGATTTTGTGTAGTGACATACACATAAAAAGCATAACTTTCCAAGCAAAACTCTAATCACACCCGTACACCTATTAGTCATAACCATGCACTTATAGGTGCTAGCACTCGAAAAGTGTGTGAAACATTGTCTGTTGCTCTTTGTGAATTGTGCGAAGTGCCCTTGGCTTATAGGACATAGGATACCAACTTTTCTTGCCACGTAAAGACATAGAAGAGTTGCAAACATGGGTACTTCATTATAAAATGCCTTATGATTGTTCTTACATCATTTTATATGTTCTATATCTTTTTGAAAAGTAGTGATTCCATTGAAAAAACTCAAAACGCTGTTTGAGTTTTAAATTCTACTGCTTGGTCACCTTTTTGGTGATTCTATGTTCCCTTACACCACTATCTTCAATAATATACACTAATTGTCTAGGATTTTGCCCTTTACAATAGTTTAATCAAGATTTCACTCTCAAGTTTGAGAAATAATGAATTCCATGTGTTTAGTGCCCTTATAAGGGTAATACACAAATTTGGTACAAGGTTTCTCTTAAAGAATATAAAATAGAGCTTTGTGAGAGAATTTGGAGTGAGAATAGAGAGCAAGAATGAAAGCTTTTGTTGTAAATACAATTTTTAACCTTTCTTACTTCAAACTAACTACTTTATATATGTTTTTTTTTTTTTTTTTTTGTGGCTTGAAATGGAAATGAGCCATTCGAGACAAAAATTATCCATTAGGATGTGAAGAAATTTAATGGTGTTAGAGAGTGTTTAAGCGTACGGTTGTGCGCTTTAAGTGCATAGTCATGTGTTTCCTAAATATGATTATATGCTTTCATATCTTGAATATTGCTCGAAGTCTAGAAGGTGACACAGTTAAGCACACAAGAAAACATACATTCAAAATTTTCACTCTACACAAGTGTATGTCTCTGATATGCAGTCGTGCTTCAAACGTCTGACTTTGTTAACTCAGTGTGGCTACATAACATAGGATTAATAGGCAATGTAGCGCTTCATCTTCTATGACTCTTCATCTTCCTTAACACATAGGTTTGTGTCTTTCATGTGCACGATTGTGCTTCTGAAAAGAGTTAAATTTGTAAGCATTTAACCACACATGACATGGTTGCATGACATGACTACGCGTGTTGACCAAACATTGTGCATAGCAGGATCGTGTGCATTAATCACACAATGATGTATGAAGTTAAGATTCTCACACACAATTGTGTGCAACCATCACATGGTTGTGCAATACTAATTCAGTAAGTGCTTAACACCATAAGGCGTTGTGTCTTAGCATTCATGAGTGCTAAATCAATTAAACATAGTTGTGTGTCTACGGCACACGGTTATGTGTCTGGGATTACCTACAAAACAAATAACTTGCATATTTTTTGTTATGAAATAAATTCATGCCAAGGATAAAATTAGTCATTTTAACATATTTTGTTCATCATAAAAATTTTAAGGTGAGATTTGTGAATGTTTGGAGATCATATTTGAGTAATTAAAGGCCCTCATAATTCACATCACATATTATAAAAAAAAGGGTATGTAACTTATTCTTTTACTACTTTAATACTTTTGTTTGTCACACAAAGAGACTCCTTGTTGCACTTTAATTACAACTCTTATGTAATACTTAAGGATACTTTTGTTTTCCACATCAATAAATTGATACTTTAATTTGTAAAAATGGGAATATATTTAAATACATATTATGAGTCAAATGTTCATTCATGGCTTGTGTTATACTATTCAATTTTCCCTTAGAAAAATACACAAGTATCATACCAAAGCATTTAGTCATGATGTGAGCGACTAAAGCCATTAGACATACCATCTATACATATGTTGACCTAAAATTCAAGTAGAAATACCAAGAAGAGTCTAAATGCTTCCATGATTTGTTCAACAACATTTCATCTCTATCATATAACTTTATGAGAGTAGGAATAATAAATGAATCTACATGAAATAAAAGCCAAACTGGAAAATATATCAATATGCATCGTTAGCAATGAGAATGAAGGCTTTTTTTTACAAAACATGCAATACTCTAATTACAAGTTCAAACAATCTAAATGTGTCATTTAATTATTGAATGAAATCTAATTGAGTTTCCAAAGAATCACATTCAATTTTATAATAGATTAAATACAAGTTTTGAGCCCAAAATGAATATCTCTTCCAATAATTCTAAGCTTAATCTAGTGTTCAACAAACAAGAAAACATACTACACCATTTGTAGGTCTATAGTTTGAGTTTAAAATGAAATTGTGGATTTTTTATAGGACCCGTTGTTGTATATATCATTGTTACTAAGCCCTATATTTATTTATGCAAATAAATAAGTTATTTATTTATTATTAAGGAATTTCTTAATTTGATATACACAACAAGAATTCTATGAAATACTGGTTGACTGAAAAATATACAAACGGAAGCTGAAAACAATAAATAACTAAGTGATGGGTTTAGAACTCATAATAATACACACACACACACACACACACACATGTAGGTACATATATAAGAAATTCTATGTATACATATATGATGTATAAAATACATGTGTGCATATGTACAAATATATCTAAAAATTGCATGCACATGGAAACCTTACTAGGCATTCTGAAAATCAAAACTGGAGCTTTTTTCCCTTGAGCTACAATTAATCCAAGCCTTGGCAGCTTCTATCTAACTAACTTGCAAAGAAGAAGAAAAAAGAAAGGGGTGAGTGATAACTCACTCAATAAGCATTTCTTACTTTTTTCTAACCCAAGCAAAACTCTAAGTTGAACTCATGTTTGAGCTTAACTTAACTGTTCCTAGGATTTATGCATTCTTAATTGTATTTATTCACTTTGCTTTATGTTCTGAATATAACTTATTCTTATTCTTTTAACTAAAGCTATATCCCATGCCACAAAATGAATGTCATGGTATGAAATCATGTTGAAACATGCTATGTGCCATTGGGCTAGATTTTTGAAAACACTGTTGGTTTATCTGAAAATGTCTATATAGATCTGAAGATCTTAAACTGAAATTATATATCTTAAAATAATGCAACTGAAAATCTATAGTGTTGACTAAACTGATAAATATAGGGATTCGCTACTCTAGCCTTGTGAGTTTTCAATCTGTTGACCCTCAGTCAATCAGTTGAAATTTGAAACTAAAACTAAACTATAAACTAGTAATTAGATGCACATCAACGTATACTAATGCTAGCTCCCTCTATAGTGGGCGTGCAACTCATAGGTGCCCCCCCTCATATCCATAGTTAAAAGATATCCGGAGCATTGTATTTCTAACTTTAAAACATGTATTTGGATCTTTAGATCCATTTCTGAAAATACTGTTATGGCATGTCATGGTATGATATGTATATAATGCATCATGTTTCTCTTATTTTATCTTATTATAATGTTTTATGGCTTTTATAATAAGTTTCTTGTGTTTTGTGCTTCATTCTAAGCTAAATTCTAAATTTTTTGCTTAATACACGAGCGTGCATGAAGGTGCACAAGCCGTGTGTCAGTCATGCAGTCTGGTCATGTGAGCCTCTATGATTTCAACTTTATTTCTAAATTTCTACAGATGCACGAGCATGACCCCTTTATATTTGCAGTCGTGCACATTTCGCTCACAAAGTCGTGATCCTGCATTTGCAAGGTGCATTGGCATGCGTCCTGCCCTGTTTCGGTAAATCCATGCCTGAAACTCAGAATCCCATCCAATGCTCAATGTTACTGCAATCAACTCATTTTATCAATATTCTGCACTTCAAACAACACAAATGCGTATACCAATTTCACCAATAACACTCAACATCGAATCAAACCTCAAAACTCATCAAAACACATACATATACGCATATATGCTTCAAACATGTTCATAAGCAACAACCACTATCACAATAACTTCATTTTCATCATTTCATCATATAATCAAGTCACACATTCATAAATCATGCTTGATACATTAACATATCTGAAACAATCAACATACCCATGCTTGGAAACTAAGGAAAGAGCCTAGGAAATACTTACCTCTTGCCATGACTATTTTCTTCTCTTTCTCTAACAAAAAATCTTACTCTCTAGTAGGATTGGGAACTTCTTGCTACTAATTTGCTCCCCTAGGGCTGGGATTCTCTGAAAGTGGAAGGGAAACTTTAGGTGAAAATGAATTAAAAATGGGTGAGAAATATTTTTAAGCTGACATCTCTCCTTATCTACAGACATGCATGATCATGAGCCTTAATAGTGCACGATCATGCATGAGAGAAAATAAAGAATCTTCATTTGTCGAGCTACGCATAAAAGGAATCTCCCAAGAAAAATCATGCACAGGCCATAAAAACTCTAAAAACTAATTATTTCACCCTTAAACTCTCCCAACCGTAATTCTATTATAAATTCTCACATCTATCCCAATTTTTTCTAGTTTGCAAGACATTTACAACTCTCCCAATAATTAAAAAACACCGAATGATCACTACAAACCTCCAATTCTCCATGCTTGTCAGTGTACCCTCTTGGCTTAGATAGTAATTAGTGCAACTTAGATAGTAATTAGAGCAACATATATTGCACCATTCCTAGGTCTATAATAGAAATCTCTATTTTGTTAATACAAATGAATCATCAACATGCAACTACCATACACGCATTAGCAGTTCTTAGTCTTTAATGCATAATATAACCTCCTCAAATTCAAACCATCATATATCTACTTTGAAATATTTAGAACAGTCAGCTTAAATTGAGCCAAGTTATGATAAGAATAGAACAATCTAAGAGAAGAAAATAATGCCTAGCTAAAACTATGTCCATCTGTAAATAAGTAACTGTACCACTTACCTATTCAAGAAAATATTATGGTCTCATAAATATTTTTCTTTTGGGAGTAATAACTTGAATGAGGTAGGATAAGGAGCCATTAAAAATATTTATAGATAGGAGAAAAAATGATGCTTTCCTTGAGTTAGCTTCTAGTCACGCTCAAAAGAAAGTTCTATCAGAAAATTATTTACACAAATAGACCTTTCAAAAGGAATCTAGTCATACACCAATGATTTACCAAACGAACACATCAATGACCCTCTATATCCGTTAAGCTATTCTTCTTAATCCAATACTTAATACTATACGTCCTAAAGCAATGCACTTATTAATTACAAAAAAAAAAAAAAAAAAAAGAAGCTAAACAAGACTCAAGTTTAAATGTCATCAAAGTATCTCATAATCTAATTCTTCCTCAAATCAAGTAAAAACTTTCAGTTACTTCTTTTACAGAGTTTACTTGTGATGTGAATCCATCAAATTGGCTTAAAATGCATTTAGAAGGTCAAACATGCAAATGGTCTTTAATCACTTCCAAAATTCAACTTAGCACTTCCAACCATCATCAAACATCCCAAACTACTCAATTTCGACACTAAATCATTCAACAAGCCAACACAACACCAAGATTAAACAAAACCAAGAGCAAGCACTATAAGTTTTACAAGTTCAATTCGATAATTTTTGCATATAACACATACAATACTTACTAAATTAGCCAAATGATACTCCAAGCATAAAGGCAAAGCCACCAACTTGGAAATCCACCACCAAACCTTTGGCTAAAGTTTGGATAAAGGAAGAACAATTCAACTCAAGAGATGAAACTCAAAAACCAAAATGAGAGAGATTTTGCATATTCATCAAAATAGTTTTAACAATATTTTCATGTCTTTTTATATGGTCTTCCTAAAGGCATGGTCAACGCCCTAATATTAAATATAAATACAAGAAAATGAAATTACAAAATATTACAAAATTTCTAAGCCATTGAAATGAGAAATGAGCCCATGCTTCATTAATTACAAGTCATACCACTTTTTCTTAAATTAAGGAATTATATCCCTTTGACTTTGCAACTTGCATATCCTCCAATTTTTTGAATCAAATTAAAGCCAAATTTGGTAAGTGGGCCTAATTCTCCTTGATGAATATGGTTTGGGCGAGGATAGCCCAATGTGAGCTCTTCTTGGACCACCTTGTTGCCTTGGGACATTTGCTTGCATGTTTGCTTGACTTGGACTATTGACCTCATATCTTGGACTCCTTTGGCTTTTGATTTCATTCTATGAACATGAAGAAGTGTGGGGTTGCTGTAATGGGCTGGGATCACATCAACTTGGTTTGAAAAGGTTGGATTCAAATGCACACACACATACACACATACATATATCATTAGGTGCCTAAACTCTTCAAAAGGGGTGTCCACCTTCCTTCATCAATGCAAACTACATTTGAAAACGATTTTTTTTTTCAAATCTTCAAATTGTTAGAGTATTAGTGGTGAGAAAAGGAAATGCACTTCTTTAAGACACAGTATTGAGAAAAGAGACATGATCACAATACTTCAAAATTCACATCAAAGAAAACATGCATTAGACTAGAAAAGAAGGCAAGAGACATAGTAATATAAAAGTACAAACTTTTATAAGCAAGCAACATGTTTGCTTGTCAGAAACACATGTCGTATTCATTCGAAAAAAACTTTTTAAAATATGAATTATTCAAAATCTCCACCTTCAAAAACTCAAAAAAAAAAAAAAAACTCTCCACATATTATAGTTTAAAAGAAATAAGCGCAAACTATATTTCCTTTCAAGATTAACAAGAAAATATCTTGATTAACCTCTATTTTGTAAGAAACACATATTATTCTAATATTAATCGGAACGATGTTATTTTCATCACCTGAATTTTTTTTTTTTGGTAAATATCATCACCTAAATTTATTTACAGCCTTATGGTGATATGAATCCACAGCCCTAAATCTCTCAAATAATTGTCAAATAGTAATAAAAAATTCCAGCCTAGGTTTTGCCCAAGTTCACACAAGAATAAGCCAATTTTCCAAGTAAGAACAACTCCAAATTCAAGCAAGTTTCACTCCAAAGTTGGCTACAACTTCATTCAATTTCCAACACATCAATATTCCACTCAATAACACTTATTGATCCAACTTAATGACAGGATGGAAGGTGAAGTTCCAAACACAACACTTGATAAAATTAAGGTGCAAGAAATTGTTCCCCAAGTCTAAAGGGAGAAGATCCACCAACTTGAGGTTGATTCAAACTTAAAGAAAATTTCACCCACTTGTTTCCAAGCTCACCCACTTGAATCTTCACTACCAATCTTCTCTTACAAATAGATTGGATAAAGGAATAATACAAATTCACAAGGGCCAACAAGCTCTAAGGAATTAAGAAGTTTTCAAGTTTTCATTTATCAAAAGCTACCTTTGTAATAAGTTTAGCTTGCCTTGTATAGGCAAGTTTCAAACCATGGTTAAAAAATTAACTCTAGTTACCTAAACTAGGATACAGGTTCTTGAATAAAATAAAAATTAAAAAAGACTTTCAAAGCTAACTAAAGTTACCTAAAAATTAATTGCAATGCTCAATTAAATATAAACATAATTAAAATGTCATAATCTTGCATACATGCATTTCCCCTTGATTAATTTGCCTTGGATTCAAATCTTCAACTTGAGTGTTCGATCTGAATTGATTGTTTCAATTCGATCAAAAGAGTTGTTGGCATTCGAATCCGCATTAGAGGTCATTCAAAATTCAAAATATCAAGACTAGAGCATTGGGGAAAATTTCATAATCAAAAAGCATACAAATTGACTTGAAAATGTCAAAAAAGTTGCAAAAAGACAAAATCCAAGTGCTACGGCCGTAGCGCAGCAGCATGTGTGCACATGCACACAAACAACGCACACAAGTGCATATCATGCACACGTATGCACATAGCATGCTTGCTTGGACTGCAAGGTAGCGCATGCCCACATATTACACAATAGGGCAAGGCATGGGCCCACATGAGCCTCCGGGTGGTCGTGCATGCTAGGCCACTTCTTCCTTTATGCATTTTCAGCCTGATTTTCATCCGATTTGACTTCTGTTTTTTCCATTGTCTTTGTAAGAAGCCATCTAATGAGATTACACTCCTTGATGTGCCATGGTTTATCGTTGCCAAGCCCGAGCATAATTCGAAGGCTTTGAGGAAAATTGTGCAAAATGTCCAGAAGTCCTTTCAAATGCTTTGGTTAAAGTCGAATAAGCTTGTTTCTCTTGTCTTGGTGGCTTGAAACAACATTGATTGGCTTGAGAGGCAATTTGGAGGCACCAAGGCATAGATTGATGATGATGTTTTCGGTATCACAATTGGATTCGGATTTGAATTCATCTCATATGTTCACTTCACACATCCATTTAAGAACCTCATATCATGTACCGAGTTAAATTACAATCTGAAACCAATAAAATATCAAATAACGATCTCAAAGTGAGAACTTAACTTGATATTTGACCTTTCTTAAAACTTTCTTTCATGCTTAGTAATCGAAAAACTTAAATAACATTGATTCAGACTCATAATGCAAAAATATTAAAAATAAAAGACTTAAACATAATATAAACTTGTTTTTGGATACCTCTTTATTAGACTTTCATTAAAACTTCATAGATGCGGAACATAGAAATGTTTACAATGTAAAATTAATAAGAATTGTTTTGACACTACAACATAAGTGGGATATTAGTGGCATTTAATTTGACCTTTAGCGATATTTATAAACACCACAAAAACTTTACTAGTGTTTTGTCTTCTGCCGTTAAAGTGTGCATCGCTATAAGTTTTACTGGCAATTAAATAAATGTTGGTAAAACACCAAATAAATGTCACTATAGATCGGACAAATGCCAGCAATTTTTCTACATTTACCAGTGTTTTTTAGCATCTGTAAAACCTGGTTCTTGCCAGCAAACCTTGTTCTCGCCACCATACTTGCACAAATATCTACCCATGATATGACTTTTTGCAACGTTTTTAAACTTATAGCGGCATTTTGTTTGGGAGATATAGCGGTATTTGTCTAGCTTATAACAGCATTTGTAACAGCTTATTTATTAGTTTTTTACCAATATTTAACGGTGTTTTTTTGCAAGCATTTTTTTCAAATAATTATTTATTTCTTTATTTTTCGTTCTTCATTATACATTTTCCGTACGAGCAATCTGATGTTTTTATAAATGGATTAGGGTAACAAAAAAAAATTCCAATAATGTTAAATCCAATGATACATTTGAGAATACACACTAAATCAATTCGAGAGTATATTAATAAAATTTTTCATATAATTAAAGGACTAATGTAATATAATTAAAATACTGACATAATACAAAAATATATAAAGTCGAAAGTTGACAAAAACCATCAGGAAGCTTGTTAGTTAACTTGAGCCAAAATTATGAAATTTTTATCTATGAAAAGAAATTAAGGATGTGAGAAAAAAAAAACTTACAAAAAAAAAAAGGATGTGAAAAAAATGAAACACAAAATTTATATTTAACTTATACCTTATAAGGTCAAGCACAATAATATGAACCCATGTCAACATTCAATCTCATATTAAATATATTTTTAGCGCGAATTAAAAGAAGTGTATAAATATGTACTGACAATTGCATTTTTTTTTTGTTGGTAAGTAAGTATATTTATAAACACCAAACACAAAGGGCAAGCCCTAACAACCTAAGCGCGGCGCAAGAGAACGCTCGCAAAACCAGGAACAAATACAAGAACCCCTACCCTCTTGAGAGCCTACCTAGGCAAAACAAAGAGAGGGCTCAAGAGGGCCAAAACCAAACACGAAGAGAGCACCTACACCAAACCTTTATACAATCCAGAAAACAGTCACAAAAACCAAGAAACTACAACCTAAAACCTATGTAACCAATATGTACATCGAAGTTGTACAAATATCAAGGAACATAAAATCTTCTCATGCGAAGTAACAAAGGAGCCTAAAGGAGGAAAGAGCTCCATCCACCATGCTTGAGCCGAGAGCAAACCACCAGCCCTTGAACACATCAATCCCATAAGGATAAAGATAATGCTCCAGGACTGATTTCCAACCAATAAAACAGCCACCAAAATCATACGTTCCAGCCTTGAAATGCACCACTTTGGAGTCTTAACATTGCCCTTTTTATTGCCCAAAATGCATTTGAAAAGTGCCCAACGCATCACACACAAAAAGGCTGCCAAAACCCCAAAAAAATCAGCCTTGAATCTGGAAAAATGCAGATTTTACTGTTCACGGACTGCTTCTGTGAACAGTAAATACAGTTTCTGTCAAAGAAAAAGCAGCGTAAAAAGGCCTTTCGGAAGGTGAAACTTTTGGCGAAAACATCCCCGCACGTGTAACTATACGTATGGCTCAAGAACCAACCTTCATTATCCCTAAAATCCTTGAAAACTCCAAATTGAATCTTGAGTTGGAAGGCATGCACCAACACAATAAAAGAATTGCTCCACCAAGTATAAATACCAGCCAAAGGAGTGCAATTTTTCCTTAACCAGTTCCTACAAGTGTAAATATTGGCAAGCTTTTTAGGACAACCTTCATTCCTTTGAATTTGCTTAAAGTGCCAAATTTGACCATTGGCTTGGGAAATCATACAAACTTGCCTTCTAATAACTTGTCCACTATACATAATTCTTTCAACAAGCCACCTCAAATGGTTAGAATGAGTTTCCTCCCTTGGTGAAACATCGCAAAGGTAGGAGGGGTGAAGGCGGCACCAAACAAGATAGTCCTCAAGCCAAATATTCCTTTTACTCGCAAAATCATCCATAATGCTTTCTTTTGGCTGAAACAATGTGCATTCCTCTCCAAGATAATTAAACCACATGTCAAGATACCTAAAGGAGAACCAAAGCTCAAGAGAAACAAGGTTAGTCTCTTGTGAATAACCTGCAAAACAAATAAGCAAAGTTAGAAAAAGAAGCCCTTCCCACACATGAGTTATCAACAAAACCAAAAGAAAACCCCACAAATTTCCTCTCCAACTTAGAACTTTCCAAAAACCCTTTTTTTCCCCTCTAGAATAACACCTAACCTCTCTCAATCTAATAGACTCATCTCTCACAAGGCTACAGTGAACTCTCTCCCTCAAAAGACACAGGAAGCAAGAGAGAAGAAAAAACAACCACTTAAAAAGGATCATGGTTATTAAGAGTACACAAAGGAAGAGCCCAAGAATCCACAAGGGAACTATTCTGGAATGAATAAGGGAAGTTACCTAGCTCCGCCGCCTTGTCCCTAATGACTCTTTTTACATTAATAAAAACTCTCTCTTTAGGCAAGACCCCTCTCGAAAAGACTCTATTGTTCCTTTCCCGCCAAATACTATAAACAACTATACCCAAACTCATCTTTGCTAAAGTGGCTCTAAGAGATTTCCCTTTCCACTCTCGAGAGATCTCCTCAACATACTCTTCCCAAGGCTGTCCTCTATAACTCAAGTTGCTCTGGTTAAGAATATTATCCCAAATAAATCGACTATAATCACATTGAAAGAAAAGATGGTTAATATTCTCATCAGACACATCACACAACACACAAGTAATATTAGAACATAAACCATACCTTTGCAATTTATCACGAGTAGGTAACCTCTTCCTCAGTGCAAGCCAGAGGATGATGGCATGCCTAGGGATGTGCTTCTTGTGCCAAATGAGGTGAGCCCAACCCACCAAGTTATTCTTCTTTCTAAACTCATTCCAAGCCGAAGAGATGGAAAAGCTACCATTCCCACAAGGATTCCAAACAACTCTATCAGCTCCTATCCTAGGTTTACTTAAGGGAGTGTTCTTAACCTCCATCATATCGTGAGAGTTAGCCACCGGCCACTTCCACTCACCATTCTCAATGAGCTCCTTGACTTTAGCATTCTTCCCCATTCCGGAGTCATAGATTATTCTGTTCCCAAACCTTTTGGCAAGAGGCCCCAGAGGGTGCCAATTGTCCCACCAAACAAAAGTGTCCTCCCCAGTTCCCACAATATGACTTATCCTATTGTGCATCTCGTCTCTTAACTTGAGAAGTTTCCTCCACCACCAAGGGCTATCGCAAGAGGCTTCAATATTCCAGATACTCCTATTCTTCACTATGTTTCTCTTTATCCAATCAGCCCAAATGGAAGAATCGTCACCACAAATGATAGTCCATAGGTGACGAGCCATAGCAGCTTTGTTCCATTCCTTACTTGCCTTAATCCCTAATCCCCCCTCTTCATATGGCTTACAAACCTCTTCCCAAGCAACTTTCGCCTTGTTCAAATTAGCCTCTCCCCCACTCCAAAAAAAAATTCCTCAGCTTGGTATCAATTTCCTTAAGGACCTTATTAGGAAGGAAGAAGTGAGTGGCCCAAAACACCTGAATGCTAAATAAAATAGCTTTGACAAGTACCAGTCTACCAGCATGAGAAAGGTATCTACTCTTCCAAGAGAAGATCCGACTCACAATTTTATTGATCAAAGGCTTGCATTTAGCTTCAGAAATTTTGGAGGAAACCATCGGCACACCCAAGAACCTAAAGGGAAAAGTCCCTTCATTGAACCCAAGGATATTAATCAGGCCTCTTTTTTCCTCTTTACCCACCCCTGAGAGAAATATGTTACTTTTATCACGATTTGCTCCCAGGCCAGACCAATATTGAAAAATATCGAGAGCATCCTTAAAAGTTTTGATGGAGTGCTTGTCCGCTCTACAAAACATAATGAGGTCGTCCGCAAAGCACAGATGCGTAATATTACTCTCTTTACACCTCCAGTGGTACTCAAATTTCCCTTTCATAATCTCCTTCTCAACAATCTTGGCGAAGGCTTCCATAGCAATCACAAAGAGGTAAGGAGAAATAGGGTCCCCTTGCCTTAACCCTCTGGAACTCTTAAAGAAACCCTCCAACTCACTACTAATGCAAACAGAGAACATGGAGGAGGTAATACATTCTTTAATCCAGTGGATAAACCGAGGGTGAAAGCCAAGTCTCCCAAGACAAGCTAAGACAAAATCCCATCTGACCATGTCATACGCTTTCATCAAGTCAATTTTAATAGCACACTTTTTCCTGTTGGCGTCATCTTTATGATATTTATTGAGAAGCTCATTGCACAACAAGATGTTATCCCCAATCCTCCTTCCTTTAATAAAGGTCGCCTGAGCTCTATTCACACACTCCGGAAGAATCCCTTTCAATCTGTTGGCTAAGATTTTCGAAATGCATTTGTAAATCGTGTTACAACAAGCAATAGGTCTGAAGTCATTAGCACGAGTGGGATTATCACATTTAGGCACTTAGGCAAGAATGGTACAATTGACCTCACGAAGGAGCGAACCATTGTCAAAGAAATATTTAATCGTGTCAACTACATCTTGACCAACAATCTCCCAAGCCGTTTTATAGAACTTGGCACCAAAACCATCAGGACCAGGAGCCTTATTATCATTCATCGCAAAAATGGTAGACTTAACCTCATCCTTAGAAACTTCTCTAACCATATCTTGAGCTGCATCATCCGGGATCTTGTAATTAAACCACCGAGGCATTTGATCCATGTCCACATCCCCATTCTGATATGAATCCGTATTTGCTTCCATGTGTAAAACCGAATGTGACTTCAACAATCAAGTTTTCGACGCCCTCAATTTGTATGTCAAGCCTTCAAAAGTACATTTCAGTTTTTTATGCCCAGAAAAGAAGACCAACTGTGCCTCTGAAAGTCATAATTCCAGCCGTGCACGATAATACCAATGCCTTCCAGACTAGTGTGCATAATATTTTTCATGGCTTTCGGATCATGTTTGGAATTCAAAAAATTCAGAAACGGCACACCAAAGAGTCAAAATTCATCAAGTGGCTTCATACAAAGCTAAGGAAAAAAATGGGACTCAATTCGGATAAGAAACGAGTGAAAACGGGCTGCGCGAAGATTTCCCCTGCCTGGCGTCACAGTGCTGCGCTCCAGACCTGCGCGCGCGCGCGCGCCCGCACGATGCCTTGCTGCGCACGCAAGCGTGCACTCACGCACACCTGCGCGCGCGCCCAGCGGCCCAACGCACGCAGGCCCAGCTCCCGCACGCCCAGCGCTTGGCTGCTCCGCACGCACACCTGCCTGCGCGCGCACCCGCATGCGCTCTTGCGCACTGTGCACTCCATGCCGCGGCATGGTGCCGCGGCATCTGGATTCTGCCGCATTTTGGGAATTTTGGTCTTTTCAAGCAATTTTGGCATGCTTCAGCTTCCAGAACTCCTCAAATACATTCTCCTTGAGGATTTTGAATTTCTGATGATTTCCAACGACAATTCGAATGCCAACGACTTTTCGGATTGAATTCGAATATTCGATTCGAAAATTCGGACCGAAGACAAATTGATCAAGGAAAATGTTTGCATCCAAGATTGTTCTATTTTTATATTTATTTTTGATTTATTTTGTAATGTAATTAGAAAATATGTGAATTACTTACTATGTCTTTGGCTTTTAGTTTATTTTCCTAACTTGTAATATGGTGTAAAGTAAACCAAAGTTTGGTTACTTTAACTATGGTTTGTAAAGCCTATATAAAGGCTATTTTTCTCATTTTGTAAAAGGAGACTTGAATATTGAAATTAAACCCTAAAGCTTTGTGCTTTTGTTTGGGATAAAGAACTTGTTGGTTCTTTTTATCTATTTCTTTCCTTTATCCAATTCTTGTTGCAAGAAAGAATTGGTGGTGGAGATTCAAGTGGGTGAGCTTTGAAACAAGTGGGTGGATCTTCCTTTAAGCTTGTATCAAAGATTCTTTAAGCTTGAATCAACTTCAAGTTGGTGGATTTTCTTCCTTTAGACTTGAGGATTATTTTCTTGCAAAATCTTGTACCAAGTAAGTATTCAATTTGTGTTGAGAATTGAATTCACCTTCCTATCTTTCCTTGTGTTGATTGAATGAGGATATTTGATGTTGAATATTGATGGGCTGAAAGTTGATTAGAGTTGTGACTAATTTTGGAGTTGAAAGCGCTTGAATTTGGAGTTATTTTTGATTAAAAATTTGCTTGTTTTTGTGTGAGTTTGGCCTTAATCTTTGTTGGGTTTTTGGAGTGCCATTTGACACCAATTCAAGAGGTTTAAGAGCTGCCAAAATAGATCATTTGGTATCAGAGCTTTGGTTGGAAGATTAGGGTTGTTATGGTTTGCAAATTTGTGTTTGAAATGTTATAGGATTGTGGTTGCACTTAGGGGAAAAAATTTGTTGCTGGAAATTTTTATACTGAGTTGGCTGGAAAAATTTTATTGAGTTGGCTGGATTTGAGTGAGTTAGGAGAGAGGAAAATTTGCATGAAAGAAGGAGGAAGGAGTAGTCATCAATAGGTTGTCCCTTCTTGTTTAATCCTACACTCCACTAGCCTTCACCAAAATCAAATTTTTCGTTGCTCACCCGGTGGATTGCAAAACTTGTGAATAAATTTTGGTCAACCTACTTGCATGCTTGCTTGCAAAGTTAGCCATAATTTATTGCACTACAACTTAGCCCACACTTTTCTTGCAACAAGTACAAGACCTTTTTCCTAACACCATCATTAGTTCTTACCAATTCATTGCCACCTCACCACTTTTTACTAATTACTTCCCTAAACACTTTTACCATTTCCCTAACCCTAATCACCATAATTAGCCCTTAACCGTCTTACCTATGTCATTTACCATTTTACCCTCATCCCAAATTACTTAATTAACCTTTTTTTTAATATTCCAATATTACCCTTATTATCCAATCCTAAGCCCAAACACAAGACAAAGCCCAATCTCCATCTCAAAGACCAAATAAACATCAAAACCCTAACCCAATTCCATACCTTAGCCCAAACAATTATTCCAAGCCCAAACCCTAATTGAAAACACTATTCTATTTTCGGATTTACTGTTCATTATTCGAAAATACTGTTCACAGATTTTAATGTCATCCTATTAGTGTGTTTTCTTTTCCCCTTATCCAAATATCTCCATGGCAAGTGTAAAACCATTCCATACAAGGTGCACCATCCAAGGAAAAGTTTGTGAGGTTATTATTGATGGAAAATTTGGTGCTAATAGGGCTTCAACAACCCTTGTGGAGAAATTGGGACTTCCAACAATTGATTATTTTTGGGGATTACATGGGAAGACAAAGCTAGCGCGTAAACGAGTTGTCATATCCTTCTCTATAGGAAGATATGTTGATAAAGTTGTTTGTGAAGTATTCCCAATGGATGGATGTCATTTGCTACTTGGAAGTTCACGGCAATCCCAAAAGGAAGTTATGTATAATGAGATATCAAATACCTATTCCTTCAAAACTCACAACAAAAAGATCACCCTTGTACCTTTATCACTTGAACCATCACCAAAGACCCCAACCCCACCCAAGGACCTACCTTCGTGTGCCAATCAAATTGAGAGTGAAAAAAAAAGGAATAAAGATTGATGAGTCTAAGGTTGACAAGTTGGAGTCTAAGGAGCTCTTGCATTGGTTGAATGATTTTGAGATGATGTGTGAGCTCTTGGAGTGGCCGGATGAGAAGAGGTTCAAAGTTGTCATCTTGAGGCTTGAGGATCATCCTTCCTTATCTCTATGGTGGGAAACCCTAAAGAAGCAAAGAGACTTGGAAGGAAGGGAAATGATCAAATCTTGGAAAACCTTGAAGAGGGAATTTTTACCTAAGCCTGCGTTGATGGTAACCAATGAGAAAATTGTAACCAAGGAAATTATCTTGGGTGAGAACAAAAATGAGATTGAGGAGAAAACTTCCCAAGGTGTTGATAACATGTGCTGGGTGAGTGAAGTGGAAGGTCTGGATTTGAGGTCAAATCCTCTCCAACAAGGGGAGTATGATATGAATCCGTATTTGCTTCCATGTGTAAAACCGAATGTGACTTCAACAATCAAGTTTTCGACGCCCTCAATTTGTATGTCAAGCCTTCAAAAGTACATTTCAGTTTTTTATGCCCAGAAAAGAAGACCAACTGTGCCTCTGAAAGTCATAATTCCAGCCGTGCACGATAATACCAATGCCTTCCAGACTAGTGTGCATAATATTTTTCATGGCTTTCGGATCATGTTTGGAATTCAAAAAATTCAGAAACGGCACACCAAAGAGTCAAAATTCATCAAGTGGCTTCATACAAAGCTAAGGAAAAAAACGGGACTCAATTCGGATAAGAAACGAGTGAAAACGGGCTGCGCGAAGATTTCCCCTGCCTGGCGTCACAGTGCTGCGCTCCAGACCTGCGCGCGCGCGCGCGCCCGCACGATGCCTTGCTGCGCACGCAAGCGTGCACTCACGCACACCTGCGCGCGCGCCCAGCGGCCCAACGCACGCAGGCCCAGCTCCCGCACGCCCAGCGCTTGGCTGCTCCGCACGCACACCTGCCTGCGCGCGCACCCGCGTGCGCTCTTGCGCACTGTGCACTCCATGCCGCGGCATGGTGCCGCGGCATCTGGATTCTGCCGCATTTTGGGAATTTTGGTCTTTTCAAGCAATTTTGGCATGCTTCAGCTTCCAGAACTCCTCAAATACATTCTCCTTGAGGATTTTGAATTTCTGATGATTTCCAACGACAATTCGAATGCCAACGACTTTTCGGATTGAATTCGAATATTCGATTCAAAAATTCGGACCGAAGACAAATTGATCAAGGAAAATGTTTGCATCCAAGATTGTTCTATTTTTATATTTATTTTTGATTTATTTTGTAATGTAATTAGAAAATATGTGAATTACTTACTATGTCTTTGGCTTTTAGTTTATTTTCCTAACTTGTAATATGGTGTAAAGTAAACCAAAGTTTGGTTACTTTAACTATGGTTTGTAAAGCCTATATAAAGGCTATTTTTCTCATTTTGTAAAAGGAGACTTGAATATTGAAATTAAACCCTAAAGCTTTGTGCTTTTGTTTGGGATAAAGAACTTGTTGGTTCTTTTTATCTATTTCTTTCCTTTATCCAATTCTTGTTGCAAGAAAGAATTGGTGGTGGAGATTCAAGTGGGTGAGCTTTGAAACAAGTGGGTGGATCTTCCTTTAAGCTTGTATCAAAGATTCTTTAAGCTTGAATCAACTTCAAGTTGGTGGATTTTCTTCCTTTAGACTTGAGGATTATTTTCTTGCAAAATCTTGTACCAAGTAAGTATTCAATTTGTGTTGAGAATTGAATTCACCTTCATATCTTTCCTTGTGTTGATTGAATGAGGATATTTGATGTTGAATATTGATGGGCTGAAAGTTGATTAGAGTTGTGACTAATTTTGGAGTTGAAAGCGCTTGAATTTGGAGTTATTTTTGATTAAAAATTTGCTTGTTTTTGTGTGAGCTTGGCCTTAATCTTTGCTGGGTTTTTGGAGTGCCATTTGACACCAATTTAAGAGGTTTAAGGGCTGCCAATTCATATCACATTCACATTGGATAGGATATCTTTGAAGTGTCCCACAAGCTTGTCTTTAATAAGACTTTTCTCATAAACAATGTTGCCATTATCATCCAAAATAGCACTAATGGAATTTCTATTCTGTCGACTTTTAAGGCACTTGAAAAAATAGCTCGAGTTCTGGTCCCTTTCTTTCAGCCAATTAATCCTCGATTTTTGTTTTAGCAAGGACTCTTCCATCCAGCTTATCCTCCGATACTCTCTGCACAAATCCTTTTCCTCTATGATTAATCTCTCATCCAAGGGGGATCTAAGCAGTCTATTTTGAACAAAGTCCAATTTGTCATTCGCTTGTTTGACCCTCTCAGAGATGCACCAAAATTCGTTGCAGTTTAACTCTCTCAACTTTCTTTTCACCATCTTTAATTTTCTAACCAATCTGAACATCGGGTTTCCGACCACCATGGAATCCCAACACTCTTTAACTAAAGGCAAAAACCGAGTATCAGCGGCCCAAAAATTAAAAAACTTGAAGGGACATTTCCTATAGTACTCATTATCCTCACATCGAACAACAAGGGGGCAATGGTCAGATATCCCATTAGCAAGCACCACACCAAAAGAATTAGGGAACTTATCAAGCCACTTTTCTCCAACCAGCACTCTGTCTAGCCTACTAGGCCTCTCATTCATGTTGCTCCAAGTCATCAGAGGGCCAATATGTTTAAGCTCATCAAGGTGGGCCCTATTACAACAATCATTGAACTCCTCATCCCGATCAGTCTAATGTCTCGAACTCCCACTTTTCTCTTCTCTTTTCCTAATAGCATTAAAATCACCCATTATCACCCAAGGCGTATTACCCATGTTATTGTAAATCCTAATAATGTCCTCCCAAAGCCTTCTATGTTCAATATACCCATTATCCCCATACACAAAAGTAGCCACAAACTTATTGCCGCTAGCCACTGTCTCAATCTCACAGTGAATAAATTGTTCACTTTGCTCCAACATACGCAATCTTATACTACTACCATTCCACAAAACCCAAATTCTACCCCTATGGCAAAAATTATAATTATTAACCCAATTCAAACCACCACTTATGCTATCTTTAACAATCCCACTGTTACTTTCCCTAACCTTCGTCTCCAAGACAGCCACAATATCAAAGGAGTTACCCTTAATAAACTTCCTAATCTCCTTTTTTTTTAGAGGGGCATTTAGGCCCCGAATATTCCAAGAAGCCAAATTAACCATTAATCTTAAGTGCAGAAGATTTGTTCCCCCACTTTTTCCCACTCTTCTTTCTATTTCCTCTAAGGTCATTCTTACTACCCACTTTCCTTATCTCCATCTCATCCACCATTATACCCTTACCAAAAGGTCTAACTTGGGGCGAATCCTCTAATACTTCACCTTCCTTTCCACACTCAATGGACTCTTTGGCATTCTCCTTACCTGTCCTTAATTCTTCGTTATTTTCACCCTTGTGAAGATCTAAGCTTAACCCCTTATTCAAATCAAGAGGTGGGTACGATTCCTTGAGGTGATCAAACCTCCTCCCCACTTCAACAATCTCACCATCCACATCACAAACCCCCTCTTCATCATTGGTCCTTCTTAACACTTCGAATCTATTTTCACGAAGTTTAAGTATGTTTTTCCCCGCAGTTTCCTCTTTTTTATTGTTCACTTTTCTTTTCCAAGCTCCGCCATTGTCATTTCCTTTATCACCCATCCGATTATTAACACCTACACGGGCTTGCTCACTCTGCGTTTGGCTCGGGTCCCTTTGAGTTCTTCTCTTTATCCCCACTCCATGACTACCCAACTTACACTCCTCATGACTATGGTCGTATGAACTACACATTTGGCATTTGATAGGTCTCCAGGCATAATCAATTTTCAATTCAATGACTTTTCCATTTGGTAGCTTGATTTCCACCGTGTTAGGAAACTCTTTATTTAGTTCCATCTCTATATAAATTCTAGCATAATCCAATTTCGAACCTTCTTCTGTAATAGAATCCAGTCTAATAGGATGTCCAATACCACTAGCGATGTAGCTAAAGCCTTTCGGATTCCATAGCTCTAAAGGAACACCAAATATCTTAACCCAAACGGCAACTGTCCTAATCTCCTCTGCCACCATGGAAAGGTTCTGTGACCATCTTCTGATAAAGAAAGGTTGACCCCTAATATGCAAAGTGTCATTGTCAAGGACTTCATTCAAATCATCAGCCTCTTTGAACCTAAGGATGGCCATACCCTGCCTATTCGAAGTCACCTCTATAAGCCTTTTATTACCCCATAACTTTTCAACAAATCTTCTCACAACTTGAAAAGGAGGTCTTTTACCCAAAAAAAAAACCCACAACACAAGACTCTCATCTTCTTACCCCTTCATTCGCAACCTCCTCTGGAATCTCCACAATACATTTCCCCCCTTTAGAAGAACCCGGAGGGGGAATAAACTCCAAGCCAGCACCCATTTTTATTCCCCCAAATAATTTACTCCAAGGTTTCGGATGGGCCACCTCATTCTCATTAAGATTACGCTCACTAGGCACACCATCACGCAACATGATATTCGAAGAATCAGAAGCATTGACAACTTTGGCCATAACACCAAACTCCTGCAAGGAAAACCACCAAGCAAACAAACACCAACCACACAACCAAACTAACCAGAGAAAATAAAGCCAAAATAAAATAGACACCACAGACCACACCAGACCAAGAGAAAGGCACACACACACTCAAACACTCAAGAAACACACATACCAAACCAAAACAAATACAAAAACAAAAAAAAAAAACGCACCAGCCAAGAAGACCCACAAACTCCCAACCAGAGCAACCAAGCTACGGGACACCACAGGATAAGGAGGAGAAAAAAAGAGAGGAGAAGAGGGAACAAACCTGATTGCCACACAAAGCAAAGAAGAGCACCAGCCACAAGTAAAGCCACGGACAAGACAGGACTGGAACGAACAAGAATTCAAGGAGGAGAAGCATAAAACCGAGAGACGCAAAGGAGCAGACCAGCCAAAGGCTGGCCGGCCGAAGATCACCGGAGAAGAAGAGCAGACTGCCAGAAGACAACTCAGACGCAAAAGAAGGAAGAACGCATAGTAGCGGGAAGCAAGGGATATTTGAAAACGGGAGAGAAGAGAGAGCACTGTAGCAAAGTCAGCATTTTTTTCCTTTTATCCAGCAGATAAAACAATTGGACTTTTTTGTCCCCTTAACTTTGCAACTTGCATATCTTCCATTCTTTGAATCAAATCGAAGCCAAATTTGGTAAGTGGGCCTAATTCTCCTTGATGAACATGGGTTGGGCTAGGATAGCCAATGTGAGCTCTTCTTGGACCACCTTGTTGCCTTGGGCCATTTGCTTGCATGTTTGATTGGCTTGGACCATAGACTTCATATCTTGGACTCCTTTGGCTTTTGATTTCATTCCATAAACATGAAGAAGTGTGGGGCTTCTGGAATGGGCTGGGATCACATCATCCTCCCTAGGTTGAAGAGGATTTGCCCTCAAATCCAAGAAATTGTTATCTTCAAAATATGGAGACAAGTCACCTACATTAAAGGTTGCTGAAACTCCACAAAAATTCACTTGGAATGTCCACCTTGTATGCATTGTCCCCAATCTTCTCAATAACCTCAAATGGTCCATGAGCCCTTGGAGAAAGTTTACTTTTCCTCTTGGATGGAAATCTCTCCTTTCTTAAATGAACCCAAACCAAGTCACCTGGCTGGAAGGTGGAAGCCTTTCTATGCTTGTTTGCCCTTCTCTTGTATGCTTCATTGGACTTTTCAATTTGAACTCTTATGGACTCATGCAATTTCTTCATAGCCTTGGCTTTCTCTTTAGCATCTACACTAACTTGAGTATCAGTAGGCAAAGATGATAAATCAAGTGGGATAAGGGGATTTATCCCATAAACAATTTCAAATGGGGAATGGCCAGTTGTCACATTTGGTGCCCGATTGTTTGCAAATTCAGCATGTGCAAGCTTGATGTCCCAATCCTTCAAACTTTTGCTTACCAACGTCCTCAAAAGTGCTCCCAATGTGCGGTTAGTAACTTCGGTTTGCCCATCAGTTTGAGGATGATGAGAGGTACTAAAAAGAAGCCTTGTTCCTAACTTCCCCCACAAAGTTCTCCAAAAATGACTAAGAAACTTTGTGTCTTGATCAGATACAATACTCCTTGGAACTCCATGTACTCGAATGATCTCTTTAAAGAGTAAATCAGCTACCTTAGATGCATCACCTGTTTTGTGGCATGGTGTGAAACGTGTCATCTTGGAAAACCGATCCACCACTACCATAATAGAGTTTTTCCCCCTTTGAGTTCTAGGAAAAGCAACTATAAAATCCATGCTTAGGTCCTCCCATGGCTGTTCTGGTGTTGGTAACGGAGTATATAGACCTGGTTTAAAATGGCTCTTTGCCCTTTGACATGTACCACATCTTGCAATTATGGCTTGAACATCCCCATGCATCTTAGGCCAATAAAAATGCTCCTTGATGATTTCTAAAGTCTTGGTAACCCCAAAATGACCAGCAAGTCCTCCCCCATGTGTCTCCCTCACAATTAATTCCCTAAAACTCCCTTCTGGAACACAAATTCTGTTGCCCTTAAAAAGAAAGCCATCTTGCATCATATAATCTTCACAATTCCCTTTCTTACATTTAGCAATAATATCACTCATATATTCATCATTGGCATAGCATTCCTTCATCATATGAAAGCCAAGAATTCTAGCATCTAAAATGGCAAGTAAAGAGTACCTTCTTGATAAAGCATCAGCCACCACATTATTGACTCCTTGCTTGTAATTAGACACAAAGGGGAATGATTGAAGGAATTCCACCCATTTGGCATGCCTTGGACTCAATTTGTGTTGCCCATTGATGAACTTTAATGCCTTAGATAATGACTCCAATAATCCAAAGCCCTTACAATTGCATAGAATTCCTTGTCATAAGTGCTGTAGTTCCTCCGTGAGTCATTTAACTTCTCACTAAAGTAAGCAATAGGGTGTTTGGATTGAGTAAGGACTATACTGATTCCGACACCACTTGCATCACATTCAACTTCAAAAACTTGGGAGAAATCAGGCAAGACAAGGATTGGTGCCTCACAAAGTTTCTTCTTAATCATTTCAAAGGCTTCATTGGCTGTCAAAGACCACTCAAAACTTCCTTTCGTCAAACATTCAGTGATAGGGGTCATGATGGTGCTAAAATTAGGTACAAATCTTCTATAGAAGGATGCCAACCCATGAAAGCTCCTAACTTCAGTTATGGACTTAGGTTGGGGCCAACTTTTAATTGCTTCTACCTTAGATTGATCCACCATGATGCCATCTTTTGATACCACATAACCAAGGAAGACAATGCTACCCTTTTATTAGGGCAATTGGCATGGAGATGGCCATAACCATGGCACTTGAAGCATTTCCTCTCCTTAAGATTGTTATTGTGCTTGGGAGTGATGGCCCTCTCCTTGGGAGTCTCTACTACTATCTCTTTACCCTTATCCTTGGATGGGAATTCAGTTTTAGAGTAAGAAGTGGAGCCTTTGTATTGAGTACTACCTTTATAAAAGGTTTTGGGGGCTGAAATTTTCAATGACTTCCTTTGCCTCTCCACTTTGATAGCTAGCTTACCAACATCTTCAAAATTGCAATAGGTTTGCAATTCCACCATATGAGCAATGTTATTATCCAACCCTCCCAAAAATCTTGCAATTGTTTGTTCTTTAACTTCAGGTAGATCACTTCTCATCATGAGCTTTTCAAATTCTCGAGTATACTCTTCCACACTCTTGTCCCCTTGCTTAAGTGTATGCAATTTTAGGTAGAGGTCTTGCTTATGGTTGTCGGGTAAGAACCTCCTTTTCATGAGTTTCTTCAATTTCTCCCATGATTTCACCCTTTCTTTACCTTCTCTTTCCCTCTTCTTTTTCAAGTTTTCCCGCCATAAGGAAGCATAATCTTTGAACTTCAATATGGCAATCTTGCATTTCTTTTCATCCAAATATCCTTTAAACTCAAACACTCTCTCAATCTCACTTAACCAATCTAGAAAATCATCTGAATTTAGTCCTCCCTCAAATTCAGGTATATCAATTTTCAGCCCTCTATCATCATCTTCATCCTTCCTTATTCTCCTTCTATGGTCCCCCATATCACTAGAGTCACTTGACAAATGCATTTCTTCCTCAAGGTGTGGCCTTGGAGGTGGTCTAGGATGGGGTTGATTTCTTCTATGGTTTGTGTTTGGTTCATGGTAAGGAGGAGTATGTGTTTGGTTTCGGTTTTGGTTTCTAAGAAGTTGTATGATTTCAGTGAATTGTGTTCTAAGCTCATTGATTTCATTTTCTAGTCTTTGGCTAACAAGTTGCCATGGATGAGGTGGTGAAGAAGAAGGTGATCTTTGTGACATTTTGGTGTTTTAATGGTAAGGTAAGTGTTTAGAATGTGTTTTGGGTGAAAAGGAATGGTTGGGATTAAGTAATTTAGGTATTGTCCAAAGTTTTGGGTTTTGGCTTTTAAATGAATTGGGTTTGTATTTGGGCTAGGTAAAAATGTGTGGGGAATGGTAAATTTGTGTACTTTTGTTTGAGGTAGGGCAAAGGAAAGATGGAGGATAGTTTTTAAGTGTTTTGGGCTGGAAAATGGCAAGTTCACATTCTGTGAACAGTAACTTCCGGCTGTAAATAGTTTTTCCGGCCAAGAAATAAGATGAAGAAGAAATGGATCCACAATCAACACAACCAAACAACCTAAGCTCTGATACCAAATTGATGTGAATCCATCAAATTGGTTAAAATTACATTCAAAAGCTTAAGCATGCAAATTAGGCTCTAATCACTTCCAATACTTAACACATCACTTCCAACCATCATCAAATATCCCAATGTACTGATTTTCATCACCAAATCAACACCACATCAAGATAAACAAAATCAAAGGCAAGCACTATAAGTTCTACAAGTTCAAGTAGATAAATTTTCCATGCAACACATATAATACTTACTAGATTAGCCAAATAATACTCCAAGCATAAAGGCAAAGCCACCAACTTGGAAATCCACCACCAAACCTTTGGCTAAAGTTTGGATAAAGGAAGAACAAATCAATTCAAGAGACAAACTCAAGAACCAAAATGAGAGAGATTTTCATATTGATAAAAACTAGTTTTACATTATTTTCATGTCTTTATATATGGTCTTCCTAAAGGCATGGTCAAAACCCTAATATTAAATATAAATACAACAAAATGAAATTACAAAATTTCTAAGCCATTGAAATGAGAAATGAGCCCATGCTTCATTAATTTACAAGCCATGCCACTTTTCCTTAAATAAAGGAATCATGTTCCCTTGACTTTGCAACTTGCATATCTTCCATTCTTTGAATCAAATTGAAGCCAAATTTGGTAAATGGGCCTAATTCTCCTTGATGAACATGGGTTGGGCTAGGATAGCCCAATGTGAGCTCTTCTTGGACCTCTTTGTTGTCTTGGGCCATTTGCTTGCATGTTTGATTGGCTTGGACCATAGACTTCATATCTTGGACTCCTTTGGCTTTTGATTTCATTCCATAAACATGAAGAAGTGTAGGGCTGCTGGAATGGGCTGGGATCACATCAGCGGGGAATGGTAAATTTGTGTACTTTTGTTTGAGGTAAGGCAAAGGAAAGATGTAGGATAGTTTTTAAGTGTTTTGGGCTGGAAAATGGCAAGTTCACATTTTGTGAACAGTAAATTCATGAGGGAACAGTAACTTCCGGTTGTAAATAGTTTTTCCGGCCAAGAAATAAGATGAAGAAGAAATGGATCCACAATCAACACAACCAAACAACCTAAGCTCTAATACCAAATTGATGTGAATCCATCAAATTGGCTAAAATTACATTCAAAAGCTTAAGCATGCAAATTAGGCTCTAATCACTTCCAATACTTAACACATCACTTCCAACCATCATCAAACATCCCAATCTACTGATTTTCATCACCAAATCATTCAATAAGTCTACACCACATCAAGATTAACAAAACCAAAGGCAAGCACTACAAGTTCTACAAGTTCAAGTTAGATAAATTTTCCATGCAACACATATAATACTTACTAGATTAGCCAAATGATACTCCAAGCATAAAGGCAAAGCCACCAACTTGGAAATCCACCACCAAACCTTTGGGTAAAGTTTGGACAAAAGAAGAACAAATCAATTCAAGAGACAAAACTCAAGAACCAAAATGAGAGAGATTTTTATATTGATAAAAACTAGTTTTTACAATATTTTCATACCTTAATAAATGGTCTTCCTAAAGGCATGGTCAAAGCCCTAATATTAAATATAAATACAAGAAAATGAAATTACAAAATATTACAAAATTTCTAAGTCATTGAAATGAGAAATGAGCCAATGCTTTATTAATTACAAGTCATGCCACTTTTTCTTAAATAAAGGAATCATGTCCCCTTGGCTTTGCAACTTGCATATCTTCCATTCTTTGAATCAAATTGAAGCCAAATTTGGTAAGTGGGCCTAATTCTCCTTGATGAACATGGGTTGGGCTAGGATAGCCCAATGTGAGCTCTTCTTGGACCACCTTGTTGCCTTGGGCCATTTGCTTGCATGTTTGATTGGCTTGGACCATAGACTTCATATCTTGGACTCCTTTGGCTTTTGATTTCATTCCATAAACATGAAGAAGTGTGGGGCTATTGGAATGGGCTGGGATCACATCACTAGCGGATGTCGGTTTCCCTTTCTAACGGGTGTGCAAACTCACAAGTGTTCCTTTGTATTCACTCTTAACTGATGTATAGGACATCGTATATCTATACTTTAAAAACATGTTATTGGATCTTTAAATCCATTTTTGAAAACTCTGATATGGCATGTCGTGCTTTATGCTACTGATCATGTATGATATGTTGTTTATATCTTGTTATTATTGAATTCTATATGCTTTGAAATGGTTTATAATGGCTTAATGATGTTTTAAAACTGTTTCCATGTTTTTCTTAAGGTACACAGGCATGTGGGAAGACACATTCGATCGTGTACGAGGTTGTTACTCGGTCGTGCTAGCTTCTAAAATGAATTTATAAGACTTTGGCTAGCCAAACGGGCGTGCATTCAAGGCACAAGGCAGGTCGTGCACTTATACAGGTGTGTAACTACCATCCAACACTTTTGTGTCTTGCTTACATAGGCATGTGATATTGGGACTGAGTACACAGGTGTGTGTCTGGACTTTTCAAGCACCTCAAGTGCACATGGATACCATGCAATGCCATACTCAGGCAAAACTAAGGTCATACAAGAGTGTACCTACGGGTGCATGGTTCTGTGCTTCCCTCGATTTCTACAGATGTCATTTGAAAACCCAAAAATCCCAACCAAACACTTCCAAACTTCAATTAATCATCAATAGACACTCAAGACTACTACCAACACGTACATATTCATCACAATCTCATCTCAGTCATGCCACATCTCATGAATAAAACATGAAACACACGTATACGAGCATATATACACACTATCATGAAATCAACCACTCAATCAGCCATAAAATCATCATCCAATCACTCAAGCAAGCTTAACAAGGCTCAATAACACAGCAAGCATGCTCAAACTTAAAGAACAAAAGAAAATATGCTATGAAACAAGGTGAAAGAGGTAAGGGAATACTTACCTCTAGCCAAGGAAGCTTCCTCTCTCTCTCTCTCTCTCTCTAGAAGCTTCCAGATCTTTAATCTAAAGTTGAACTGATGATTAGTCTCTCTCAACTCTAGGGTTCATTGGAAAATAAAGAAGAAGATGAAAGCTAGGAAATGCATAAATGAAAATATAAAAAGGTATATATGGTTGAAAAACACGACACACAATCGTGTGTCTCATGAAAATCTCAATTTTCTCTCTTTTCATGGTATACATAGATGATTCTCCAAAAATACCCATTTACAAGCCACAAACGGCTTCTAAAGGACTCTTCTACCCCTAAGCCCTTTTAAATATATTTTTTATCAATAAATCTCATTTTTACCCTTGAATTTAAAGCCTAAAAAGATAGTTCTACCTTTGGGCCATTACTATTCTCCCTCTCTAATAAAATTTTGTCCCTAAAATTTACATGAACAACTCTGGGTATCTCTTTTTCATCTCAGTCTCAACCTCCCAAGTGGCTTCCTTAAGTTGTTGACTCCTCCACAGAACCTTAACCAACTCTATTCTTAAGGAATTTCACTCTGTAGTCCAAAATCTAAACTGGTACTTCTTGATAACTCAGATCATCTGCTAACTCTAAGTCTTAAACCTCTAATACATGAGAAAGATCTCTCACATATTTCTTTAGTTAAGACACGTGAAACACATTGTGGATCTTGTCCAAGCTAGTTGGCAAGGCTAATCTATAAGCAACTTTGCCTACTCTCCCTAAGATTTTATAAGGACCAATAAATCTTGGAGCTAACTTGCCTTTCTTACCAAATCTCAGGACACGTCTGTAGAGAGTAACTCTCAGAAACACATAGGCTCCAACCTTAAACTGTATCTCCCTATGCCTCTGATCTATATAGAATTTATGACGATCTTAGGCTTGTTTAATCCTCTGTCTGATAATCTGAATCTGGTCTATCTTTAACTCAGTCATCTCTGGCCCCATTGTTGTCTCTAATGAATCTCTCCCACCAATATCATCCAAATATAGTGGCAATCTGCACCTCCTACCATATAGTGCCTTAAAGATGTCATCTGAATAGTGGATAAATAACTATTATTGTAAGTAAACTCCATCAATGGTAGCAAATCAGCCCAACAAGTCTAAAAATCCATACAACAAGCCCTCAACATGTCCTCCAAAATCTGATTAACCCTCTCAGTCTGACTATCTTTCTGCAGGTGATAGGCTAAACTGAAATGAAGTCTAGTTTCCAATGCTCTCTAAAGACAATCCTAGAAAGTTAACAAGAATCTTGAATCTCTGTCTGGTGCAAATGAAGTCTGGTTTCCAATGCTCTCTAAAGACTATCCTAGAAAGTTAACAAGAATCTTGAATCTCTGTCTGGTGCAAATGAAGTCTGGTTTCCAATGCTCTCTAAAGACTGCCTAAGAAAGTCAACAAGACTCTTGAATCTCTGTCTGGTGCAATATCTCTTGGACCCCATGTAATCTGACAACCTCTTTGACATATAGATGGTCCAATTGATTAGTACTCATACTGTTTCTAATCAGTAAGAAGTGTGCAGACTTACTCAATCTATCAACTGTTACCCATATGCTATTATATCTTCACTTTACTCTAGGAAGTCTTGCTTTCCTGATGTGAATCCATCAAATTGGCTAAAATTACATTCAAAAGCTTAAGCATGCAAATTAGGCTCTAATCACTTCCAATACTTAACACATCACTTCCAACCATCATCAAACATCCCAATCTATTGATTTTCATCACCAAATCAACACCACATCAAGATTAACAAAACCAAAGGCAAGCACTATAAGTTCTACAAGTTCAAGTAGATAAATTTTCCATGCAACACATATAATACTTACTAGATTAGCCAAATGATACTCCAAGCATAAAGGCAAAGCCACCAACTTGGAAATCCACCACCAAACTTTTGGGTAAAGTTTGGATAAAGGAAGAACAAATCAATTCAAGAGACAAAACTCAAGAACCAAAATGAGAGAGATTTTCATATTCATAAAAACAAATTTTTACAATATTTTCATGCCTTTATATATGGTCTTCCTAAAGGCATGGTCAAAGCCCTAATATTAAATATAAATACAACAAAATGAAATTACAAAATATTACAAAATTTCTAAGCCATTGAAATGAGAAATGAGCCCATGCTTCATTAATTACAAGCCATGCCACTTTTCCTTAAATAAAGGAATCATGTCCCATTGACTTTGCAACTTGCATATCTTCCATTCTTTGAATCAAATTGAAGCCAAATTTGGTAAGTGGGCCTAATTCTCCTTGATGAACATGGGTTGGGCTAGGATAGCCCAATGTGAGCTCTTCTTGGACCTCCTTGTTGCCTTGGGCCATTTGCTTGCATATTTGATTGGCTTGGACCATAGACTTCATATCTTGGACTCCTTTGGCTTTTGATTTCATTCCATAAACATGAAGAAGTTTAGGGCTGCTGGAATGGGCTGGGATCACATCATTTCCACTTAAGAATCTTCAATGGCTGAAGTAATCCAAAAGGTCTTTGATGCTCTGTCTTGACCTATTGACAAGTCAAACATCTGCCTACATAATTTACAATATCTCTCTTTATACCAGACCACCAAAACACTCCCTTGAGATCTTGATACATCTGGGTATTGTTGGGGTGTGTTGAATAAATTGTACTGTGAGACTTTGACAATATTCTCTATCTCAAATTTGTATCCTCTAGCACATAAACTCTCTCTGAACCTCGGAATCTCATCTCTAACCTCAAAATCTAGTGTTGTACCCTCTAAGACCTTTTGAATCATACTTTCTATCCATATATCTAACATCTGACTAGCCTTGATATCATCAAGTAGGGTACACACAATCTGAAGTTTAAGAAACTAGTTGTCACTATCTTAATATCCTCTCTGACAACCTCATGCTACAACTCTCTCTGAACTAAAATCATGGATACAGCTACTCTCCTGCTCAAAGCATCTGCTACCTCATTAGCCTTAACCGGATGATAGCGAATCTCGTAGTTATAGTCTTTTACCAACTCTAACCATTTTCTCTGTCTCATATTCAATTTTCTCTAGGTGAAGAAGAACTTGAGACTCTGATGATCTGAATATATATAGCATCTACCACCATACAAGTAATGTCTCTAAATCTTCAAAGTACACACCACTACAACCAATTCTAGATCATGGGTAGGGTATCTTAACTCATAGTCCTTTAATTACCTAGAGGCATAGACAATTATCATACTCTATTGCATCAACACTGCTCCAATCCCTTAATGGGAAGCATCTATATAAATGTCATAGTCAACACCCTCTTGAGGCAAGGCCAACACTGGAGCACTGGTCAACCTCTACTTTAACTCCTGAAACTACTCCTCACACTCCTTAGTCGATACCAAAGGAACTTCACTCTAAGTCAAAGTTGTTAAAGGCCTTGCTATGCTGGAAAATCCATTAATAAAATTCTTGTAATAACTAGCTAACCTGAGAAAACTCTTTACCTCCTTAGGTGTCCTTGGTCTTGGTGAACTCAGAATAATCTCTATCTTACTCATGTCCATAGAAATTTTAGCTATTGAAACTATATGCCCAAGAGAAGACACATTGTTCAACCAAAACTCGTACTTACTAAACTTGCCATAGAGCTGTCTGTTTTTTAATCTCTGTTGAACAAACTTCAAATGCTTCTCATGCTCTCCTATACTCCTTGAGTATACCAACATGTCATCAATATATATAATAACGAATCTATCTAGATAGTCTTGAAAAACTCAATTCATCAAGTCCGTAAACATAGCAAGAGCATTCGTCAACCCAAAAGGTATCACCACAAACTCATAGTAGTCATACCTCATCCTAAAATTCGTCTTAGGTACATCTTTTTCTACTACTCTCACTTAATGATACTTAGACCTCAAGTCAATCTTAGAGAACATTACAGCTCTACTCAATTGATCAAACAGATCATCAATCTTGGGCAATGGATACTTGTTCTTAATAGTCACCTTATTCAACTCTTTATAATTTATACACATCCTCAAGGATCCATCTTTCTTTGTTACAAATAAAATAGGAGCACCCCATGGTGAACAACTCTTGAAGTTTTGTTAGAGCTATTCGATATGGAGTTTTAGAAATAAGAGTCGTACTAGGAAACAACTTAATGCAAAATTTCAACCCTCTCTTAGGAGGCAACCCTGGTAAATCCTTTGGAAATATATCAAGAAACTCCCTCATTACAAGCACCTCCTTGATACTTGGCCCAACCATACTTTTGCATACTACATTAGCCAAGTACCCCATACAACCTTTACTCAAAAGTTTCCTCACTTGTAAACAAGAAATAAGCATGGTCTCCACTCTCTCATTTCTATATATACCCATAGTCTTTATCTCTTGATCTATTAGTACTTGGTCACTCAAAATTATACCACCATCTAGTATCTTTATAAATATACTCCTATCTGTCACATTAGGGATTAACATTAAACCCTCTACTACCTCTCGGGATATGAAACTATATGTGACACCATAATCAATCAACACATAAATAGAAGTACCAAGAAAAAGCAACTGACCAGTAACTACATACGGAGTAACCTCTACTTGATCTTACCTAACTGCAAATACTATGGCTCTACCTCCACTTGAAGGACCAAAACCTCCTCCAGGTGCACCAAGACCACCTTTCCCTGCTCCACTGCCTCTACCTACTGGACCAGGTACACCTCAACTTGCTCCACCACTAACTAGGCACTCTGACAATCTATGTCCAGGTTGTTGGCATTTGAAACACACAATCTGACGTGTAAGACATTCCCCTGTATGCCTCTTACTATAAGTCCTGCACATCGATAACTTTGTTCTCTATTTTCTTCCTCTGGTAGACTTCTTGAAGGGCATAGGTCTCTTACTCTATCAAAACCCCTACTGAACCTTTCTCTAATAGTCTAGTGAATACTCTCATTCTCTATAGATAAACCTCTGACTGACCTCAAGGCTCTTCCCAAGGCATCACTGAATCTCTAAGGAGGGGAAGATCTTGTCATTACATCTTTAGCAATGGTAGGGTGCAATCCATGCATAAACTTTTGTACTCTAGTGATTTATGAAGCTACCATGCCAGGAATGAACCTTACTAATTGATTAAATCTAGTATTATAGTCCTTCATTGAATTTGTACCCTAAGTCAACTTGATGAATTCTTAAGCTCTAGCATGAACCATATCTACATTATGGTAAATAATCTCCTAAACTCATCCCATCACAAACTTTCCTCCTCAAAAGACATCCTCATAAGGTTCTACCACACCCTCGTGTCACCTCTAAGCATGTAGGTAGCATATCTTACCTTCTCTATATTTGTTATGGAGAACAACCTCATAGCACTCTCTACTATCTCCATCCAATCTTCTACTACTACAAGACCTTTAGAACCAGTAAACTTAGGTGGTTGATGAGCCCCAGGCAAACTGTATATTGGGTGAAGCCTCTCCGAACCACTTGTATCGACTGTCCCTATACCAAAACTCTAACCTCTCTGAAACTCAAACCCTAGTACCTGAAATTATTCAATCCTCTGCTCATAATAACCTTTGTCTTGCCCCTAATGGGCCTCACCTCTATTAGGCTATTGGGTCTCTACCCTCTCTGCTTGCCATAACCCTTCTCTCATAACCTCTCTAACTATTTCTCTAACATCTTCTACTTTGAAAGATACCTGGGCGTGCTGAGACCTCCTTGTATCACTAGTACTCATGGGTCTTACTGAGGCACTACTCTCATCACCTATGAATCTAGGTAGGTGGGATCTCCTATCTAGAAAATCACAACATAAGGGGTTAACATCTAATACCAACTTAAATTTACACTTTGATACTTACGTTGAGAGGATGTGAGCAATGACTGTTAGGATACGCTAGCTCTAGACTCATGCAAATTATAGAAAACAATGCATGTGCAAACACACTCTTTGAAAATGTGACTCAGATATACTCTGATGGCTTAAAACATTGCTCTGATACCAAACACTATAGTGACCCCACCATAGGTCATTGTTTACTACTGAATATATTATAAATTATAAATATAATATACCTGCAACGGGGATCTATATAGTAAAAACTACTGCTAAATAAATTTTCTTTGCATCCGAAAGCTGTAACTTTAAAGCATTGTCATAAAAGTAGAGAAAACACTAGTCATGCATTGAAAATCTCAGGTTCTCTTTATTTATAAAACATATTATTCATATAGTATGTATTTATAATACAATACACAAACATGCATGAGTCAAACTACATAAAAGCATGCAAGCCATGAACATGCTATCTGCTGCCAAGCCATATCACTAAAATCTGACAACTGTCTCACTCCTGCTCAACCCTCTAATAAATCATAGACCTACAAGAAGGAAACCAGAATAGAAAGGTGAGTGATAAATCACTCAATAAGCATTTCCTATCTCTAACACTAGCAGGTTTCAAGCTCAATCTGACTCTCGTGACATGTCATGCTATTCTTTGCGTTACTTTTTTTTTATTTCTTTATTTTTGAGATTTCATTGGTTTTCATAAATATTCTTTGTCTTTATCTATTCTATTTCTCATCTAATACTATGTCTGAGATGATATGCATGCTCTAATGTCATGTCAATATAAATAGTTATAAAACTTGTCCTTATGCATGATTTTTTGAAAACACTTTCTAAAGTAGAAGTTGTGATATAAAGATTCTAAATATATACATATAGTATATGCCAAAAACTAAATAAAAAAATATTGTATCTGAAAATATCTACTGTGCTAGCCAGACTAATGAATACAAGGATTTGACACCCTGGCCGTGTGAGTTCAATCCTATTGAAGTCTACTAATGTACAACCAGCACTCTCTCTAACGAGTTTATTCAATGACCATATTCTCTCTAGTGGACGCTCTCTCTAATAGGTGTGCAAACTCATAAGCGCCCCCTCGTATTCACCCCTAACTGATGTCTAAAACATCGTATATCTATACTTTAAAAACATGCTATTGGATCCTTGGATTCATTTTTGGAAACTCTGATGTGATATGTCATACTCTGTGTTGCTAATCATGTATAATATGTTGTTTATATCTCGTTATTATTGAGTTCTATATGCTTAAAAATGGTTTATAATAGCTTAAGGATGCTTTAAAACTATTTATGTGTTTTTCTTAAGGTACACAGATGTATGCTACTTGACACACAGGCATGTAGGAAGGCATATGGGGTCATGCATAGGGCGTGTGCTTGGTCGTGCTAGCTTCTGGAATGAATTTATGAAACTTTGGCTAGCCACATGGGCTTGTGGTGTGAATACATGTTGTGTATTCAAGGCACAAGGTTGTGTCCCACACTTACATGGACATGTAGCTATCATCCAATACTCATGTGTCTTACTTACACAGGCGTGTGATATTGGGACTAAGCACACAGACGTATGCATCGATCACACGGGCATGTGTCTGGGTTTTTCAGGTGCACATGGGTGCCATGCAAGGCCATGCTCATGCAAATATGAGGCCACTTAGGCATGTACATATGATAGTGCATGATCATATGCTCCACTCGATTTCTATAGATGCCATTGAAAACCCAAAAATCCTAACCAAAACTCAACCAAACATTTCCAAACTTCAATTAATCATCAATGCACACTCAAGACTACTACCAGCACATACACATTTATCACAATCTCATCTCAACCATACCGCATCTCATAAATAAAACATGAAACACACGTATACAAGCATATATACACATTATCATGAAATCAACCACTCAAGCAGCCATAAAACCATCATCCAATTACTCAAGCAAGCTTAACAAAGCTCAATAACATAGCAAGCATACTCAAACTCAAAGAACAAAGGAAAACATGTTATGAAACAGGGTGAAAGAGATAAGGGAACACTTACCTCTAGCCATGGAAGCTTACTCTCTTTCTCTTGGGGCTTATGGATCTCTAATTTGAAGCTGAGCTGCTAGTTGGTCTCTTTTAACTCTATAGCTCACTAGGAAATGAAGGAGAATAACAAGATTAAAGATGGGAACTACATAACTAAAAAAATGAAAAGGTATATATGGCTAAATAACACAGCACATGATCGTGTGTCCTAGGCACAGGTTGTGTGTCTCATGGAAATCTCAATTTCCTCTCTTTTTGTGTCATACATAGAATATTTTCCCAATAATACCTATGTACAAGCCACAAATGGCTTCCAAAGGACTCTTCTACCCCTGACCCTCTCAAAACTACTTTCTATCAAGAAATCTCATTTTTACCCTTGATTTTAAAGCCTAAAAAGATAGTTATACCCTTGGGCTATTACACATATCCTATGGAAGAAATTGGCAGTTGTATAGAGAAAAAATACCCATAATAAAGTTTTTCTTGTGAGAAGCTTGTTCATATGAGATTAAAGAATGAGAGGACAACTTCTAAGCTTATGAATGACTTTCACAATACAATGAATAGATTGACTAACTAGAAGATTGTGTTGTCTAATGAGTTGTAGGCTTATTCGCTCTTAGGTAGCTTACCTAATAGTCAAGAAATATTGGTAATTACTCTCAATAATTCTACATCTAGTGACAAGTTATCTATGGACTTGGTAAAAGAGAGCTTATTTAATGAAAAGAGTAACAGAAATGAATCAAGTTTTTCTATATAGTCAGAAGTACTTGTTATAGAGAAATAAGAGAAAAGTAAAACCAGAGTTTTATAGAATTCAGACAATCATGAAAAGTTAAGGGGTAAATCCAAGCCTAGAAAGGGTATAACTTTTCATCACTATAATAAGTCTGGTCACATTCAACGACTCTATAAGAAGTGGAAAAAGGAGAAATCAAGAGAGAAATTTAAAGATAATATTAAAACCCTAATGAAATAAATGGCTAAAACAATCTTGGAGAAAGGTGAATAAGATTTTAGAAAACTTATGCAAACTTAAAATTTTACACCTAAAATTCAATTTATACTTCAATCAAACCAATTCAAGCAATAAATCAACCAAATGATTTTAAGAAAATATTAATCAATATCAAGCATATAAAAGCAAATATAAATAAAGTGAGAAGAGAGTGCTCAATCGATTTTTATAGTGGTTTAGAGCTTCTCCACAAGTCTCTTACATTTACTATTCTAAGAAACTCCACTTGATGATTTTCCTTCCAATAACTTTAATAATTGAAAAGTTACAACAGTTTTGAGCCAAGAGATTGCACTTTTCACACGAGCTTGTATATAAAGGATTGCACCTTTATAATAATTTCACATGCTTTTAACTAACCACTAGTTTCATAGGATTACCCCATGGATTGTTGAATAAAAAAAACAAAGCAATGTGCCTTTGAATAGGTGAATGCAAAAATTATGCTCATAAGGTTTCTATTGAAGTGTATACAATGAAATCTAATAAGAGAAAGTGGAGAAGAATTAGAGAATGGAAGAATGGAAGTTTTTGGCCTGATTTTCTAACTCTTTAATCTTTAAACTAGCTCTAATTTATAGGATTTTTAAAAGAACTAGCCATGAATCATTATAAAAAAACTGGATATGGAACACAGTCATGTGCCTTTGGTGTATGATCATACTCCCATCACCCGATGTAGTTTAATGATTGAATTCTCTATATCATACCACTTCAACACAGGTGTATGTCTTCATATCTTTAATACTTCAAACTTCTAAAATATTATACAATCTTACACATGATACCCCTCTAATCATCATATGATCAAGATTTTTCTCTTACACATGCGTGTGAACTTTTTTGTATGGGCATACACCCATTGATACCTATAATACACCTATACTACTAAATGTGCATAGAAGGCCTAACAATATGTCTTCACTTTTTATGACACATGATCAAGCACTTAAAAGTTACATGGTCATACATCGTTGCATCTTATTGCACAAACGTCTATATAACTAACTGACTCATGTGTTCCCCTTATATGACACACGCAATCATACGGTCAAGACACACATGGTCATATGTCTGGTTAATCCTATAAAAACCAACTCTTTTGTCTTGGTTTATCATAATCATTTCATGCAAAAACAAGTTAGATATTTTAACTTAAATTTTTTATCATATCAAAACCCACAGAGGTCTAATAGATAAGAAGACAAAGACAACTTTAGTTGCTTTTAATGGTAATGTTATTACCTCTTACAATGATAGTAGTGTTAGCCTAACATGCCATAATTTTACTTAGGTTATTGATTTTTTAGTTTTATTCCATGTCACTTCTAGACATGATATTTTTTCTTCTTACACTGATCGTAAATTTGGTATTGTTCGTATGGGTAGTGAAGTTTCTACTAAGGTAGCAAGCAAGGTATAGATTTGTTTGAAGACCCAAATTGGGAGTAAATTATGATTGAATGATATAAGACATATTCTTGATATGCATCTTAACTTGACTTCTATAGGTGTCCCTAATAATGAGGGGTGCCATAAGTTTTTTAGCAATGGGATATGAAAACTCACCAAGGGTAATCTAGTAGTGGTCAAACGAAAGAAACATAATACTTTCTACCTCACTCAAGTCAAGATATATAAAGAATATGTGAATACAATTAAAGAGACTTTTATGGCATGAACAGCTTGGGCATCTTAGTAATAAAGGAGTTGGCTTACTAAAAGGAATTTACTTCCTTTGAAAGGTACGACTTTGAAAGTTTGCACTTATTATTTATATGGCAAACAACATAGGGTTTCTTTTCAAAGTTCATTTTCGCATAGAGTTCACAAGTTTTTTATTTGATTCAGATTGATGTATGTACTATGAAACATAGAAGTCTTGATAGTTGTTTATATTTTGTTACTTTTATTGATGACTACTTTAGCAAGTTATGGGCTCATCCTTTGAAAAGTAAAGACTAGGCATTGATTGTATTCAAGCACTTATATGCTATTATTGAGAGAGAAAAGGGAAGAAAATTAATTTTTACTTATACAATAATAGAGAAGAATACAAGGTCCTTTCTATTAATAATACAAAGACTATGGTATCAAGTTATAGAAAATAGTTCTTAAAACACCTAAATAGAATGAAATCACTAAAAGAATGAATTGAATAATTATGAAAAGGATCAAATGTATGATTTCTCATTCTAAACTCCCTAAAGCCTTTTAGGGTGAAGTAATATTAACTACAACAAAATTTATTAACCTTTTTCCTTCAATTCCTCTCAACAAAGATGTGTTAAGGAAAAGTGTAGAGGGGGAAAGAATATTCTTATGATCATTTAAGAATATTTGATTAAAGGGCATTTGTTCACATTCCAAGAGATGAAAGGTTGAAGCTTGATGCCAAGTTTAAACAATTTGTCTTCATAAGTTATAGGCATAATGATAAGTTTAGTTACAGATTATGGGATCCTGTTAATAAAAAGATTATTATAAGTAGAGACGTAGTATTTTTTGAAGACCAAACCTTTAAGAACTTTGATAGACCTAAAAATTTGAAGTCTTCTATTAATAAGTTACTTATTGATTTGAGTTTAGAGACTTCCAACTCAGATCATGGTGATGATAGAGATGTTCAAAAATAGGCTGATAAGCACACACATGATGATGCTCCTAAGGCTAATAGTCGTGAAGTTAAGAGATCTAATAGAGATAATAGACTTTTCCAAAGATATACAATTCATGAGCATGTGTTACTGATTGATATGAGAGAACTAAAGTACTATAAAGAAGTCATTTTTGATACTTACAAGGATAAATGGCTGAAAGCCATTTAAGATAAGATGAATTCTTTGTATAAGAATCATACTTATGAGTTGGTGAAACTATAAAAGGATAAGAGACCTTTGAAGAACAAATGGTTGTTCATAATCAAAACTTAAAACTATAGCCCATAGCCAAGGTACAAGACAAGATTGGTTGTGAATTAGTTAAAAGAAGGGTATTGACTTTGAAGAGATTTTCTCACTTATGGTCAAAATATCTTCAATCAAAGTTATATTAGGTTAGCTTTCAGTCTGAATTTAGAGATTGAATAGCTTGATGTGAAGACTGATTTCCTATATAGTGACTTAGAGGAAGAAATTTTTATGAAACAGTTTGAGGATTCAAGGTGGCAAAGAACATCTTATATGTAAATTGAAGAAAAGCTTTTATGGTCTTAAACAAGCTCCAAGGCAGTGATACAAGAAGTTTGAGTCTTTTATGGTGGATCATGGGTATGTGTAAAAATCACTTCTGATCATTATATTTTTACAAAGAAATTTAAAGATGGTGATTTTATTAATCTCTTGCTTTACGTGGATGACATGTTGATTATTGGTCATAACATGAGCAAGATTAGTAAGTGAAAGTCACAACTTAGTAAGTCCTTTGTAACGAAGGATTTAGGATTGGTGAACAAATTCTTGGTACGAAAATCTCCCAAGATAGAAAGAATGCAAAGTTACGATTGACACAACAGAGTTACATTGAGAAGGTTTTTGACAGATTCAAGATGAGCAATTCCAAACCAGTATGCTCTCCATTATTAAGTCTTCAAGTTAAGTGTCAATAGTGTCCTTAAAGTAAGAATAAAAAAGAGAAGATGAAGAAAGTGTCTTATGCATCTATAGTTGGTAGCTTGATGTATGTTTTGATATGTACAAGGTTTGACATTACTTATGCTATTAGTGTTGTTAGTTGATTTCTCTCAAATCTTAGAAAGGAACACTAGTTTCTAATGAAATGAATTTTTAAATATCTCAAAAGTATTTTTAATGTTTGTTTGTGTTTTAGTAATGGTAAATTTGTATTAGATAGATATACAGATGTTGACATGGACAATGATGTGGATTCTAAAAAGTTTATTTTTGGGTATTTGATGACTTTTATAGCGGGAGTTGTGTCTAGGCAGTCTAAATTACAAAAATTTGTTGCTTTATCTTTGACCACGGTTGAGTATAGTGCAGTTTCTAAAGCCAACAAGAACTTTTTTGATAAAGAAATTCCTACAAGAGTTGAATTTTGAGTAAGAGAAATATGTCTTATTTTTTTTTTTTTTTTTTGGTAAGTAAGTATATTTATAAACACCAAACACAAAGGGCAAGCCCTAACAACCTAAGCGCGGCGCAAGAGAACGCCCGCAAAACAAGGAACAACTACAAGAACCCCTACCCTCTTGAGAGCCTACTTAGGCAAAACAAAGAGAGGGCTCAAGAGGGCCAAAACCAAACACAAAGAGAGCACCTACACCAAACCTTTATACAATCCAGAAAACAGTCACAAAAACCAAGAAACTACAACCTAAAACCTATGTAACCAATATGTACATCGAAGTTGTACAAATAGCAAGGAACATAAAATCTTCTCATGCGAAGTAACAAAGGAGCCTAAAGGAGGAAAGAGCTCCATCCACCATGCTTGAGTCGAGAGCAAACCACCAGCCCTTGAACATATCAATCCCATAAGGATAAGAATAACTTGCTTCAAACTCACCTAAAGACATAGTCGACGAGTCCGAACTGCGGCCCCATTTGAGAATCCGGGCCGCTTGCAAATTGGAGGGACAATTGCCTAAATTCAACCTACCGGGTAAGATAAAGATAATGCTCCAGGACTGATTTCCAACCAATAAAACAGCCACCAAAATCATATGTTCCAGCCTTGAAATGCACCACTTTGGAGTCTTAACATTGCCCTTTTTATTGCCCAAAATGCCTTTGAAAAGTGCCCAACGCATCACACACAAAAAGGCTGCCAAAACCCCAAAAAAATCAGCCTTGAATCTGGAAAAAATGTAGATTTTACTGTTCACGGACTGCTTCTGTGAACAGTAAATACAGTTTCTGTCAAAGAAAAAGCAGCGTAAAAAGGCCTTTCGGAAGGTGAAAGTTTTGGCGAAAACATCCCCGCATGTGTAACTATACGTATGGCTCAAGAACCAACCTTCATTATCCCTAAAATCCTTGAAAACTCCAAATTGAATCTTGAGTTGGAAGGCATGCACCAACACAATAAAAGAATTGCTCCACCAAGTATAAATACCAGCCAAAGGAGTGCAAGTTTTCCTTAACCAGTTCCCATAAGTGTAAACATTGGCAAGCTTTTTAGGACAACCTTCATTCCTTTAAATTTGCTTAAAGTGCCAAATTTGACCATTGGCTTGGGAAATCAAACAAACTTGCCTTCTAATAACCTGTCCACTATACCTAATTCCTTCAACAAGCCACCTCAAATGGTTAGAATGAGTTTCCTCCCTTGGTGAAACATCGCAAAGGTAGGAGGGGTGAAGGCGGCACCAAACAAGATAGTCCTCAAGCAAAATCTTCCTTTTACTCGCAAAATCATCCATAATGCTTTCTTTTGGCTGAAACAATGTGCATTCCTCTCCAAGATAATTAAACCACATGTCAAGATACCTAAAGGAGAACCAAAGCTCAAGAGAAACAAGGTTAGTCTCTTGTGAATAACCTGCAAAACAAATAAGCAAAGTTAGAAAAAGTAGCCCTTCCCACACATGAGTTATCAACAAAACCAAAAGAAACCCCCACAAATTTCCTCTCCAACTTAGAACTTTCCAAAAACCATTTTTTTCCCCTCTAGAATAACACCTAACCTCTCTCAATCTAATAGACTCATCTCTCACAAGACTACAGTGACCTCTCTCCCTCAAAAGACACAGGAAGCAAGAGAGAAGAAAAAACAACCACTTAAAAAGGATCATGGTTATTAAGAGTACACAAAGGAAGAGCCCAAGAATCCACAAGGGAGCTATTCTGGAATGAATAAGGGAAGTTACCTAGCTCTGCCGCCTTGTCCCTAATGACTCTTTTTACATTAATAAAAACTCTTTCTTTAGGCAAGACCCCTCTCGAAAAGACTCTGTTGTTCCTTTCCCGCCAAATACTATAAACAACTGTACCCAAACTCATTTTTGCTAAAGTGGCCCTAAGAGATTTCCCTTTCCACTCTCGAGAGATCTCCTCAACATACTCTTCCCAAGGCTGTCCTCTATAACTCAAGTTGCTCTGGTTAAGAATATTATCCCAAATAAATTGACTATAATCACATTGAAAGAAAAGGTGGTCAATATTCTCATCAGACACATCACACAACACACAAGTAATATTAGAACATAAACCATAACTTTGCAATTTATCACGAGTGGGTAACCTCTTGCTCAGTGCAAGCCAGAGGATGATGGCATGCCTAGGGATGTGCTTCTTGTGCCAAATGAGGTGAGCCCAACCCACCAAGTTATTCTTCTTTCTAAACTCATTCCAAGCCGAAGAGATGGAAAAGCTACCATTCCCACAAGGATTCCAAACAACTCTATTAGCTCCTATCCTAGGTTTACTTAACGGAGTGTTCTTAACCTTCATCATATCGTGAGAGTTAGCCACCGGCCACTTCCACTCACCATTCTCAATGAGCTCCTTGACTTTAGCATTCTTCTCCATTCCTAAGTCATAGATTATTCTGTTCCCAAACCTTTTGGCAAGAGGCCCTAAAGGGTGCCAATTGTCCCACCAAACAAAAGTGTCATCCCCAGTTCCCACAATATGACTTATCCTATTATGCATCTCGTCTCTTAACTTGAGAAGTTTCCTCCACCACCAAGGGCTATCGCAAGAGGCTTCAATATTCTAGATACTCCTATTCTTTACTTTGTTTCTCTTTATCCAATCAGCCCAAATGGAAGAATCGTCACCACAAATGATAGTCCATAGGTGACGAGCCATAGCAGCTTTGTTCCATTCCTTACTTGCCTTAATCCCTAATCCCCCCTCTTCATATGGCTTACAAACCTCTTCCCAAGCAACTTTCGCCTTGTTCAGATTAGTCTCTCCCCCACTCCAAAAAAAATTCCTCAGCTTGGTATCTATCTCTTTAAGGACCTTATTAGGAAGGAAGAAGTGAGTGCCCCAAAACACCTGAATGCTAAATAAAATAGCTTTGAAAAGCACCAGTCTACCAACATAAGAAAGGTATCTACTCTTCCAAGAGAAGATCCGACTCATAATTTTATTGATCAAAGGCTTGCATTGAGCTTCAGAAATTTTGGAGGAAACCATCGGCACACCCAAGTACCTAAAGGGAAAAGTCCCTTCATTGAACCTAAGGATATTAATCAGGCCTCTTTTTTCCTCTTTACCCACCCCTGAGAGAAATATGTTACTTTTATCACGATTTGCTCCCAGGCTAGACCAATATTGAAAAATATCGAGAGCATCCTTAAAAGTTTTGAGGGAGTGCTTGTCTGCTCTACAAAACATAATGAGGTCATCCGCAAAGCACAGATGCGTAATATTACTCTCTTTACACCTTCAGTGGTACTCAAATTTCCCTTTCATAATCTCCTTCTCAACAATCTTGGCGAAGGCTTCCATAGCAATCACAAAGAGGTAAGGAGAAATAGGGTCCCCTTGCCTTAACCCTCTGGAACTCTTAAAGAAACCCTCCAACTCACCACTAATGCAAACAGAGAACATAGGGGAGGTAATACATTCTTTAATCCAGTGGATAAACCGAGGGTGAAAGCCAAGTCTCCCATGACAAGCTAAGACAAAATCCATCTGACCATGTCATACGCTTTCATCAAGTCAATTTTAATAGCACACTTTTTCCTGTTGGCGACATCTTTATGATATTTATTGAGAAGCTCATTGCACAACAAGATGTTATCTCCAATCCTTCTTCCTTTAATAAAAGCTGCCTGAGCTCTATACACACACTCCAGAAAAATCCCTGATGTGAATTGCAGCCATTAATCTCTCTTCAATGGTGAACAAATAGCATTCAAATGATGGTTCGAAAATCCAGCAATAAACAAGCTCCTGAACCATGCAACATCAAGCAAATTTCCCACCCAAAACTAACATTCATGCAGCTTCAATCTATCATCACTTCAAGTAATCTTCAAGACCATCAAACATGAACTAAAATTAACAAGAAAACAAACCTCAAGCATAAAGGAAATTCTCCACCAACTTGAAGGTGATCCAAGCATAAAGATTTCTTGCACACAAGCTTAAAGGAAGGCTCCACCCACTTGATACAAGAATCACCAACTTGAATCTCCACCACCAACTTCCTTCTTGCAATGGAAATTGGATAAAGGATTGATACTTGGTTCCCAAGAACACCAAGTTCTAAGAACACAAGGAAGGAAAGCTAAAGCTCTCAAATTTTCATTAATTCATCAAAAGTCCTTTACAATAAGTTTGGATTGCCTTTTATAGGCATGATACAAACCATTGTTAAAGTCCAACTAACCCTAGTTAACTTAAACACCACTTAAATTAAATAAAAGAAAACACAAAAGAGACAAATTACATAAGTTCCCTAAATCTAATAACATTTAAAACTAAAGAAAGAAATACATGTTTGATCATAAGCCCTTGGTTGGCTTGGCTTGACTTCTCCTTTTGTCTTTGAACTTGTTGTGTAGCCACTTTATGATTTTGGACTCCTTGGAGGGCCATGAATGAATGTTAAAATGCATGAGCTTCATAAAGTCATATTGCTTGAATTTGATCTCATTCATCTTGCCTTTATAATATGTGTGGAAATTACTCTTAGTAGGCTCACATGTGTGGTTGTTTTGGACCATGGAATTCTTTCTCTGAATTTCCTCTACCTTTGGATGTTTCCCATGATCATGAAGAAGTGTTGGTGAAGTGAAATTCATATCAATCCCTTTCAATCTTTTGGCTAAGATTTTCGAAATGCATTTGTAAATCGTGTTACAATAAGCAATAGGTCTGAAGTCATTAGCACGAGTGGGATTATCACATTTAGGCACTAAGGCAAGAATAGTACAATTGACCTCACGAAGGAGCGAACCATTGTCAAAGAAATATTTAATCGCGTCAACCACATCGTGACCAACAATCTCCCAAGCCGTTTTATAGAACTTGGCACCAAAACCATCAGGACCAGGAGCCTTATTATCATTCATTGCAAAAATGGTAGACTTAATCTCATCCTCAGAAACTTCTCTAACCATATCTTGAGCCGCAACATCCGAGATCTTGTAATTAAACCACTGAGGCATTTGATCCATGTCCACATCCCCATTCACATTGGATAGGATATCTTTGAAGTGTCCCACTAGCTTGTCTTTAATAAGACTTTTCTCATAAACCATGTTGCCATTATCATCCAAAATAGCACTAATGGAATTTCTATTCTGCCGACTTTTAAGGCACTTGAAAAAATATCTCGAGTTTTGGTCCCCTTCTTTCAGCCAATTAATCCTCGATTTTTGTTTTAGCAAGGACTCTTCCATCCAGCTTATCCTCCGATACTCTCTGCACAAATCCTTTTCCTCTATGATTAATCTCTCATCCAAGGGGGATCTAAGCAGTCTATTTTGAACAAAGTCCAATTTGTCCTTCGCTTGTTTGACCCTCTCAAATATGCACCAAAATTCTTTGCAGTTTAACTCTCTCAACTTTCTTTTCACCATTTTTAATTTTCTAACCAATCTGAACATCGGGTTTCCGACCACCATGGAATCCCAGCACTCTTTAACCAAAGGCAAAAACCGAGTATCTGAGGCCCAAAAATTAAAAAACTTGAAGGGACATTTCCTATAGTACTCATTATCCTCACATCGAACAACAAGGGGGCTATGGTCAGATATCCCATTAGGAAGCACCACACCAAAAGAATTAGGGAACTTATCGAGCCACTTTTCTCCAACCAGCACTCTGTCCAACTTACAAGCAACCCTACTAGGCCCCTCATTCATGTTGCTTCTAGAAAGATAGCTAGTATGGTTGTCTTTCTCTCACTTTTGTGTGTATATGTGGGGGGGGGGGGGTATTGTCTGGGTCTCATATAATGGGCTTAGCCAAGAAAATAGATCAATATTTTATAATTATATATACATAAAAGAGCAATCAAAAGGATTTTCTTGCGTGCAAAGAAAGAAAAAAAAAGGATTTTTTTGCCATGTTTCTTATGTGAATTAATCGAAAAGATAGTTAGCTTTTGCCTCGATCAAATTACTATTGCTTGCTTGATCGTGATGAAATTTTAGTATGTTATTCACAACAACAAGTTCTATAAAGTATCAAAGCTTATCGTTGTTTGTTTTCTGCATTGGTTAGTTTGGACATACTCACTTAATTTGAACCCTTTTATTTCAATTTGGGTTTATTTATTGATATCCACATATATTGATGATGTTATTGATGTTGATAGCCTCTGAGTAATCAGAAGAAGAACTCATTGTACTCTTTAATTTTATTCGTGAAAACTTTTTATGTAAACTAGGTTTCATGGTTTTTCACTTTGCTTTACAGGGTTTTCTACATAAAAATTTTGGTGTTTTTGTGGGTGTGTTTGATTATTATTTTTATGGTTGATTTATTATTTTGTTGTTATTTCTCATTTGATTGCACAAAGAGAGAAAACTATTATTCCACTGGTATTTTTATTTTTGTGATTATTTGGATTTTTAAGTATTATTATCTTAAATATATATTTACATTAAATTTCCTCTTTCATTCACTCATTATTATAATTTATAAGTAATTATACATTATCATATATTAATATTTGTATTAAAATGGTTATACTTGTCAAGAGTTAATCTTCCAACTCTCTAGATAGAAGGTTTTATGTCATGAACTATCGAATAGATAATGTGGTTAATTGCTACATGCAACTCTTTGGATATAAGGTTTTTTAATACGATGATGTAATGATTTATTTGGAGATATTATGTGAAAGTCGTGGTGAAAATAGAATCGAGGATAACTGTGTGTAGAAGACACAATGAAATAGAACAATGATATAGCAAAGTTTTTAAAGTGATTTGGTTATCATAGCAAAACCTACATCAACAGTTATTTTATAGCTCCTTTTTACAATAAGTTCAAGAATAAGTATGAAGAATGTTATTATTTTTTATGGTGAAGTGTGAAAGATATTCAAAGGGATTCTAGAGAGAACTCAAGAATGTTTTCTTGAGCTTGAATTTTTTTTAAAAAAAAAATTAGTTCCCCTTTTCACCTCTTGATTTGTATGGCCAAGTGGTGAGGGCATTGTCGCCATCTAGGGGATATAGTGCCTAAAGACTTTGCTAAGTTTGCATATTCTTAGAATTTGAGTTATATATATACAATCACGATAAGTATATGTTTAAAGTGGTTGAGTGTAGCGTCATCACTTTATATTTAATTTGATATATGTTGTCTGATTGACTTGACCACTTTGCAATTATTATGTCACTAAAACAAGACAACCATTTATGTTAAATACAACATAGTTTGTCTAGCTAACATTGTGATAATTATTCCCAGTTGTCTATTTTAGCCATTTGAATATCATGTCTAGTGGTGAATACGTGGTAGGATCTCTTCTTATTTGAAGGAGATTTGCCTTACTCGTTGCTTCGAGATAGAAAATTGCATGGTTGCACATTTATATTATGTAGCAAAATGCATCTATGTGGTCTGAGTCATTTATAAGCTTTTGGTGTGAGTTATTTAAACACTATTGATGACATCATATTATTGATGCTAGGCATAATATAAAATATCTACCACATGACAACTAGATGTTGCTTGAGGAATAATATCGAGGGGTAAATTTACCCACACAACAAAAATTAACGTGGGGCATGAAAAGTAGTGATCGATTCAAAAATTTATACAAGAAATATCATTTTTTAATATGTAAATAGCATTGTATATAACATGAAATGGTTTTTTTTGTTTGACCCCAGGGGCTTAGCCTAGTGGTAAGGACAGGGGTCACCCAGGTGGCTAGGGTTCAAGTCACAATAAAGCTAATAACCCCTGATTTACCTGGTTTGTGGTTGCGAGTCTCGGTGATCACAGACCCTCGGGTTTATCCTATCTGATTAGTTAAGGTTGACCAGCTGGTATGGATAGAAGTTCCCAGGTTAACAAAAAAAAAAACATGAAATGGTTTTCATAAACTAATTCTCTCAAGATTCCATACTCATAACTTTTGTTTCAATTTTCACATAATCACTAAACCCATTACAGTTTTGGATAACAAAACCTGAAGTTATCAAATTATCACGTACTTTAAGTGAATGGATCAAACTTAGTTTTTTTTCTGTTGAAGAAATTGAACTTTTAAATTTTTCTATCAAAGAAAATAAACTATCATATTTTCCTAATAAGAAGATAAACTTTCAAATTTTTCTAAAAAAATGATCAAAACTTTCATAATTTTTTCATTGAAGGTATCAAACAATTATAATTAGAATGATTTGTTTTTGTTTTGTTTTGTTTTGTTTGGTATATAAAGTGATTAGGTTAATATCTTTTATAGTAAAATTTGAAGGTTGAATCCCTTTAATAGAAAAATTTGAAAGTTCAATCCCTTTAATAGAAAAAAAAACTAAGTTTAGTCCTTTCACTAGAAAATATGTGACAGTTTGGTACCTTCGGATATTGTTATCCTTACTTTAAAATTTTAAAATACTAATTATACTACATAAGATGAATCTTAAACAAGTTTTTAGACTTGGATTATAATAACTAGCTAGGATCCATGAAAATTACATTAGAAGCCCCAACGTATTTTGTAAAACCAAAATTCACATACAAACATACAGTTAGGGTATTGTGTAAGTCCTTGGATTAACAAATTTTGATAGTCATAGACACTGTCAATTGTGTAATTTGCATAGTTTGGAAGAGTTGTGCATTTAGTAGGACGAGACTGTTATTATTCTGAACATTAAGAAATGACAAGAGGTTAGGATATTATATTTCCCATAATTTAATTTGATTTTATTTGTGTGCAATTTCCATTCAATGCATAGATAGAATATTCAAAATGTCTAACACAGGTCCCAAAACCTTGCTTTTAGTTAGGAATCTATCTAGAAAATACCCAAGACTCCCAAGATCCTTAATCTCAAATTCTTTCACAAGGTAAGATTTTATATCTTTAATTCCTTGTTGATTATCACCATGACAATGATGCCATCTGCATAATCACATAATCTAAAGACTTTAATTTGCATTAAGTGTTAAATAAACCATGTATGATCACCTAGACTTTGTTGGTATCCTTTTTTGACCATAGACTTTATAAATCTTTCAAACTTTACTCGTAGGGACTATTTGAGTTCATAGCAAGATTTTTTCAGTTAGCAAACTTTGTTCACCCCTTTTTTTTGTGATTGAAACCAAGGGGAATGTCATGTATATTTCTTCTTCTAACTCACCATATAGCAAAGCATTTTTTACATCAAAGTATTGGGAGGGCATCTAATTGACATTTAATGACAACAAAATTTTGATTACATTGAACATTTTGATAATCCTTGCAAAGTTGTCTTGATAGTCTACATAGAAGTTTGAGTATATCCCTTAGCCACGAGTTTTGCTTGGTATCTCTCCAATGACTCATCCACTCTATATTTCATAGTATAAATTCATTTGTACCCAATTGTTATCTTCCCTTTAGGTAAGTTAACAAGTTCCCATGTTTGGTTCTTTTCCAAAGCTTCCATGTCCTCCTTTATAGCTTGCTTCCTAGGTTTCATACTTAATTACTATTGTAGGAGTTTGTTTGTTTCTTTTTGGATAAAGAGGTTGTTGAGCTTTTCTATAGGAGAAGTGAAGTTAAAGAGCTTTAAAGCACATTTTGTTTATTAAGTAGGCAGACATTAAAATGACTTCCCCACACAAGATATTTGAAACTAGTAATAATTTTTTGAATTTATAATAAATACTAATTTTGGTATCGATGATATCTGATCAAGTGATTGAGTGTTACTTTATCATTAATTTAAAATTATCTAATTTTATGATAGCACATTATTATTAGTATTCAAATTAATAGTTATTATAATTTACAAAAAAAAAAATTAGTACTTATTATAAGTGTAGATATTTTTATTGATTTTGAATAAGATTATCTGTATTTATAAGGAGTATCAAATTAATACTCATTATTGTCAATTCACGTGCTTTCTAGTCCTATATTGATTTTTTATGATGCTATGAAAGATAGGAAAAATCTTCAAAGTTGGATTTTATAAGATGAACTAATGTTTTTAAGATTGGTCTAAACATTGACTTGATTAAGGGGTCAATCTGGTTCAACTAATGGTTACACCGATGAATTATTTAAATTAATATTCAAAATTATATTCAAAATAATTTTGCATAGTTAATCATAAAATACAAATTTTGAATCATTTTAATAAAAAAATTAAACTTGGCTTGATGGCACAAACACTATAATAATGGATAAAGTCTTTGATTCAAATATAAGATTTTAGAGGTGTGAGGTGTAATATTTTAAACTTTTAAGATTTATTGATATAACAATTGAGTCGTGAGCTCACCAAATTGAGCTAGCTCAAGCTCCATTTGTGTATAATTAATACTTAAGCCACTTGCATATGAGCTCGACTCGACAACAATCATGTTGAGCCTAACCTGATACAAGCTTATTAGCAACCAAACTCATTTTGCAACGTCAATCTTACCGACCTCAAATTTTTTAAAGTCAAGTAGCGCAAACATTATTGTTGAATTTTTTTGCATCCAAGTTTCAAATTTTGGATTTATTGTAGGGTCGGACCAAAATTGGGTTGACTTGAACTCAAAAGTCAACTCTACTTAATTTGGCTTAACTCAAACTCATTTGTTTGAATTTGAGTCAAATGGTTCAATTCATTTTTAAATTGAATTAAACTCAAATTAGAAAGAGTTTGATTCGGTTTGACTTACGAGTTATGTGAATAACTCAATTTGGTTTAAAATTAACTTGTAACTTAGTTAACGATATTGTTTTATCATTTGTTAGATAAAAAGATATTGTTTTGTTAATAAATCATAAATTTGTCAAACCTAAATAACTTACAAGCATAGAAATAATAGAATATAAAACAACTTCAAAGCCATAAAGTATTAACCAAACAAGTAAATAAATTAGTTCCACATCAAGAAAAATCTTCCTTTGTTAATTTTTCTTTCTCGAGAAAAGAAGAAAGAGAACTACTTGTAATTGTGACTTCTATCTCTTGAAGCTTGAATAACTAAAGCTAACAACAAAGAGATTGTATCAAAAATAGAGAATCCAATGGCCAGCTCTTATGGCCTATGAAAGATACTATGCAGGATATTGAATTGGTGTGTGAAGCAATTTAATTGTTATTACATCTTCTTGAATAACTTGGTGCCCAAGTAAGGGTGGGTCATCTTTGCAATGGTGGTTAAGGTTTGAGAGGGTTAGCAATGTCATTAATTGAAGTTGATAGGAACTGGTTAAGGTTTGAAAGTGTTAGCAATGTCATTAATTGAAGTTGATAAGAACTGACTTGCGTCTGAACATTTTTTTGTCTTAAGTTTGATCCGAATAAAAAATGATTTGACTTAAATTCGATTTGAGTTCGTTAAACCAAAGTTAAAAATATAATTTGAGTTTAATTTAAAAGAAAATAGTTCAGTTAGAATATTCAAAATTATGGCTCTAATCTAACTCAAATTTATGGTCTAGATTCATAAGTTAAATTCATTGTTTATTGAGCAAATAATGTACTTTTTATCCAATAGTAAATAAAATGATATTATTTTGACAATTGATTGAATAATTCAAATTACATTATAAATCAGATTTAAATCAAATCAAATTATTTATCTAATTTATGAGTCAAATCGAGCCAAATTCTTTCTAAACTCTCAAAACAAAGATTTCATTAACCATAAGAATCCATCATGGATTTCTTGTCCACCATGATTAAAAATCAAATAGGTGTCGAAGCTTTTAAGCAACAGATATTCTAAATTGATTGGGAAGGATTGTAACTCAAGTCCATTATTAATTTAAATAATAATAAGAATGTAACAAATTTTATTTTGAAATTATTTTTAAATAATTTAATGCATGAAATATATTACAACAATAAACTAATTTCCTCAAAGTAAACAATTTAATTAGATAGATGAAATTAATAAATTTATTATTAAAAAAGGCCAAACGAGTTATTTCTACTCAAAGTTTCCTTAAATGACAAAGTGTCATTGAAAACTTTTAAAATATCAAATACTCACCTGTTAACCAAAGTTAACGATTAAACTTAACGATCAATCATTAAATTTAACTAGTTAATAAGATATTTTTGTCTTTTTGAATAACAATTTTTTTAAAATAATAAATAATTAAATTAAATTTATAAAATATTTAAAATAAAAAATAATAATAAAAAATTTAAAAAATATTGGCTTTATCAATGACGATAACTGTCAAAAACCTAACTACGTGACAAAAAATGACCATTTAGTTGGATTGGCAGTCAGATCTGACCACCTCTACCATCTGAGATATCTGAAAATGGTTGATATGCATATAATCGACTATTTTGTCCATCTTTAATTTGACTGTCTTCTCCATCTTAAATGGTAAAAAATTGTCGATATGAATAAAACTGACCATTTTTGGCCTTTTGCGATGGTGATGACGATTAGATCTAATTGTCAATCTAACTAAGTAGTTATTTTTGACTATTTGATTAGGTTTTTTACGGCAACCACCACCAATAACACTACCGATGGTGGTGCTTTTTTTTTTAAATTTTTTAAATTATTATTATTATTATTATTATTTTATATTAAATTTTATTTTTATATTAATATTATTTATTTTTTATAGAATGTATTTTAGTATTTCATTATTAAATGTTAAAAAAATTAAAAGAAAGATGAGTAATTAATTTTTTTAAAACTTTTTAAATAAGACATTATTATTTAAAGAAATTTTAGATAAAAATTAGTGGCTTCACCTAAAAGAAAAAAAAAAAGACTTTTAAATTTTAACGAGCAGGGGCTGATACGCTAGGCCCAACTCAAGGTCACATCAAATTTTTCTATCCATTTAGATGTTAGAATGAGTCATCTGGTTGGAAACAAACTACACCACATCGTTCAGTTCAGAAACAGTGTAAATGTTTTATAAAATAGGGACAAATTCAAAGTCAACATCTTTTTGGAGACATGTGATAAAACTGGAATGTTGATTCCTTATGGATTTGGGAATATTGATTATTCTACCGTTACAAATTTTTATTGATGGTTGATTTAAAATAGATGGGCTTTCTGAAAGCAAGGGATCGATTGCCCATTTCCACTAGGGCAAGCTTAAAGGAAGAACATAACAAGGGCTTTGAAACGCAACTAGCCATTTTGGCACTTGCATATAGTAGTTGATGAATCGGCGCACCCAATGAAGGGAAGGGATCGGTTCAACTGAAAATTTTCCCAAACTTTGGGTGGAATATGGAGTTTTTACGGTGACGTACCCAGTGTCACTTTGATGTCACTCGGTTACTTCTCTTTCTACCGGATAGGATTTGATATCCACGTAACAAACCGCGCTTTCATCCTCCACTGCCTTTTTTTTATCCAAAAACCAATACCAAAATTCTGCTGCTCTTCTTAAACTAAAATTCCTAACTCCCCATTTATCCCCCTTCAAAATGTCTAATAACTCTCAGGCTCACATTTGCCACTGCTTGAGCCGCCTTGCCACTCTTAAGCGGAATTCCGTCGTCACCGTCTCCGGAAACCGCCGTAGAACCGGTGAGCAGTTCGTTCATGGCGTGTTGAGCTTGGCGCGTGGACTGCTTCGACTAGGCATCCGCTCCGGTGACATTGTTGCTGTTTCCGCTTTTACTAGGTCCAATTCTAGCTACTCATCACCATATATCATCTTCATTGGAGTGAATAAATTTTGAAGTATAAGCCATAATATATTGATTAGATTTATTTATTTTAAGTTCATCAGTTTGTCACTTCAGTGGTTGCCCTTTTACAAGCTTATAATGAGCTCTGCTTACATTTACGGTAATGATTGCCTAATATTCTTTTCATTTTGTTCCTAATTGCTGAGGAGCACGAGCTGTGGTTTTGCAGTGACTTGTATTTAGAGTGGTTACTTGCTGTTGCATTCATTGGATGCATATCTGCTCCTTTAAATTATCGATGGGTAAGTATTACTTAGCTCCTATGGTAGTGATATTTAGAGCCTGTGGAGTTATACGTCAATATTTCAAAATTTTCTTGATTACCTATTTCCTAGAGGTTTTTTCTCCCTGTAGAATTTATCTAGAAAACAATTTTCTTGGATTCCTTAGGACAATTAGAATTAGCCAATTTTTTTTTTTTTCCACTGTTATATAATATCCTACCTCTTAAAACTTAGATACTAGCATGGATTTTGTATTTCACATTTCAGCAGGTGCGGGGTTCAAAAATTAATCTGTTTAATGCAGTTTGACTGCTTGTTTACAGTTTGACTTGGTAATTCTGACATTTCTGTGTAGATTAAGTTCTTAAAACGAAAAAAATGCAGAATCTGTATAGAATTAAGTTTAGAGAGTTCCTTGCTAAATCAATAAGCACGTGTATCGAGCAAGAGCAATGGTTTAATGGTTGAGCTATAGAGATTAATGTATATTACTGACCCAATTTCAAGATAATTCCATTTTTGGGAACCCAGATAGAAAATTCCTGCCAAATATTTAGAAGAAGCTTTGTTGAAGTTAATGTGGAGAATCTGATTAAATTTTAAGTCGGTATATTTCTGCATGTTTTAATATTTGAAATTTGTATAATAGAGCTTCCATGTTATAGCCTTTTTATTTATTATTAACACATACATAATCTTATTTTTGCCATAATTATATAGTCCAAATGCATGTAAAACTATTTTCTGGAATGGTGCATGACATACTGACATGACACATTCACCTTAACATTTTAATATATATAGACTAGGATGAAATGAAACTCATTTAAGCTAGGAAAAAGGAAATGATAATCTAGGTTTTGCCAACTGAATTTGATAGAGTTATAAAGTCATAAGCATGCCTAACTTCCGTGAAATTAAACTGGCTACCAGAGAAATGTATATATTATCATATATAGTATTTGTTTAACATAATATGAGATGGTACAGAAGTGAAATTTGCATAAGAATAACCTTGTATGTTACTGCAAATCTAGTATCAGCTCCTTATCAACTTGCAGAGTTTCAAAGAAGCAAGGTCAGCAATGACAACTATAGGACCAGTAATGTTGGTTAGTGATGAGAGTTGTAATTATTGGTACTCAGAACTGCAGAGTAATGCCATACCATCTCTGAAATGGCACGTATCTTTGGGGTCCCCTAGCTCAGATTTCATGAAAACATGGAGCAGTATGTAGTTTCCAGCAATCTATAGATCATATATTTACCTATATATTCAATTAATATAATAACTAACCTTTCAGTAATTTACTTTTAATAATATCGTTGTTGTTTTCTCCATTTGCCAGTATTAACTACTGATATGATTAGGGAGCAATGTCAAACATCTCCTCCACTGAATTATTCCTGGGCACCTGAGGGTGCTGTTATTATATGCTTCACTTCAGGTACAAGTTTTCTAATTTTTGATATAGCATTCACATAGAGCACATATGAATAAAAGTTGAAGGAAGAGTGACTATTCTCTTCTCCAAGTATTTGAAAAGCCTGTGTTCCTCAGGAAGATGAATGGGATGGCAGTATAGGTCAGCTATGGATATGTCACGTCTGTTTCACAAATTTCTTAGATTGCATGTTTTCAGAGATGTAAAATTATTGCATGTCCTTGCTTATTAAGCTCAAGAACTGCCTTTTAAGAAAAAAAAAAATAATAATAAATAAAGCTTGTAGAAGCTAATTCTATTAGAAGGTGATATGCAAAGAACTGATATTTTAGCTTAGAAGGACCTTCCTAGCATTGCTATGGCCTGAACCTGAACATCTGCTACATACAAAGTTTCAACAGCTTGCAAGATTCAACAATTCTAAGGATGGCATTTAAACAATTTGGGAAGGGATTTGGAAATGTTACGTTCACAAATGCAGAGATTGTGGTACCCCAGTCAGTACAATGTGAAGCTATGACTTTTAGATAATTTTTTCAAGTTTCTTGAAGACATGCTCAACTCACAAAATTCTACCTTTGAAGATTGGATTTTGTCTTGGTTGTTTCTTTATTGTAGGAACCACTGGAAGGCCTAAGGGAGTTACAATAAGCCATTCAGCTTTAGTTGTACAATCTCTTGCAAAGATTGCCATCATTGGCTATAGTGAGGATGATGTATGCCTTTCCACATATTAATAAACACTCAAATTTAGGCTGAATTAAGTAATCATACTGATGGATAAAAAGCTGAGAATTTCTTGTGTGAAGTTTCATATATGAGCCGAATTGAACAGGGTTACAACTCAATGATGATCTTTGCATCTTTATGCTGTTGAATATGCAGGTGTACTTGCATACTTCTCCATTGTGCCACATTGGTGGTTTGTCCTCAGCCATGGCCATGCTAATGATAGGAGGTTGCCATGTGTTGTTTTCCAAGTTTGAAGCTAAGTCAGCCCTTGAAGCCATAGAACAACACTGTGTGACTTCTCTAATCACTGTCCCTACCATAATGGCAGATCTGATCACCCTAATTAGGTAAATAATAAATTTTAATAGCCATTAAACAATCATGATTTGCTAAGTTTCCTAATTTCTTTTGTTATTTGACCCATTTTTCTTTTATACAATCTACAGTTTGCATTTAGAATATGAAGCTACTACCTGTCTATGTCACAAACAAAAGTCATTTCCTAGGGATTTTGCATGAATGAATGTAAACTTCTAAATTGCACATATATGCTTTCTAGCCCCTTTTTTCCATTCTCGCCCTTTTATATCATCCGTGTGATACTTTACTTTCAGCCTAGTGTAATTTATTAGAATACTCTTCTAAATCCTTGTACGTGTTTCCCTCTCTAAAATAGATATTGTTTCCCCACAACACGAACTAAAAGGCTAAAATATTGGTGTTTATATCTATGTACTACACAGTTAATTGCCTTTGTTAACAAATTTACTTTTACCAGGAAAACGGAAATTTGGAAGGGAAAGGACAGTGTGAAGAAGGTGCTAAATGGAGGTGGGAGTCTGTCAGTTGAGCTTATCAAAGATGCTACCAAGTATTTCCCTAGAGCTAAGCTTTTTTCAGCTTATGGTTGGTCTCACTTGTCCCACTTTTTCATCTAATACCTTGTGCCTTTAAATGATCTTTGAGGTGACACTATAGTAGCTGCTTGGAATGTGGAAGCTACTTTAGTGTGTAATGACTTATAGAGGCCACAAGCAGTATATTCAATGCATTAAATATGGGCACTCATGCCAAAGGGGATTTTATTGATAACCCTAGGGGCTTGTTTACTCTGTCTTATGCATCTTTGCTATATTTTTGATAAGGTAGATCATTTTAAACTTATAATGCAAAAAGTCAGTATTCGATGGTAGTAGTGTATGAATATGCTCATGTTTGCTATGGATTCCACTAAGCTTAACTAAGTTGTCTTACTAAACAGAGTCTAAAGTTATAAGAACATGTATGTATCTAAACGTTGTTGGAAGTGACTTATATCCACATTCTTATATTTCTTCCAATCTCATCTTAGAATTAGTAGTGGGTTGCTCTCCTATCTTATATTTTCTTTCTAATATGTGAAGGAATGACAGAGACATGCTCATCACTGACCTTCATGACCATCTATGACCCAACACTTGAAACCCCTAGCCAGCTACTGGAGACATTTGGTAAAACAACATGCAATTCTGTTCACCAACCACAAGGTTTATGTGTTGGCAAGCCTGCACCACATATCGAATTAAATATACGCGTTGATGGATCTTCTAATGTTGGAAGAATTTTAACAAGGGGTCCTCATGTAATGCTAAGATATTGGGATCATGCTTCAGCAAAGTCATTGGGATCGGATGATGAGGCTTGGCTTGACACTGGTGACATTGGACACATTGACAATTGTGGTAATCTATGGCTAATTGGACGAAGAAGTGGTCGAATCAGGAGTGGTGGGGAGAATATTTACCCTGAAGAGGTAAATCTTGATTAAGATCAATCACTTGACCTTCATGCTCCTTGTACAATAAAATAAAATAAAATAATGAAAATGAAAATTATGGAACTTAATGAAGTTCTGTTGTTACTGCATTGCTTCAGAGATTCTATCTTCATGTTGTAAATTGATCTCTAACTAAATTTCTGGTAATTTTTACTGTCTGAACTGTAATTTTTTTGGGACAATAGGTAGAGATGAACCTTTTACTACATCAAGGAGTTATTGCAGTCATTGTCGTGGGAATTCCAGATGCCCGCTTGACAGAGATGGTAGTTGCATGTGTTAAATTAAGAGAAAATTGGCGATGGTCTGATAATGATAGTGGACAAACTGCTGCAAACAAACATTTATATTTATCCAGTGAGGTTCTGAGACAACATTGTCGAGAAAATAATTTAACTAGGTCTCAACTTCTAACTTATATTTCATCTTAAGTGCAGGGAATCCTTAATCAGCATGTGGAAGATTTGAAAATTCCATGGCTTATTTACTATTTCTTAAATCTTTTTCTTCTTCTTCAGGTTTAAAATACCAAAGGTATTTATTCTATGGAGGAAACCTTTTCCACTCACCTCCACTGGGAAAATAAGAAGGGATCAAGTTAAAAAAGAAGTTATGTCTCACCTCAAATCCCTGCCTAGCAATCTCTGATAATCCCAGTTTTAAGGTGAGCACCCCATTCTTTTTTTAATTGTAATCTTTGAAATTACATCCTTATATTTTAAGAATTAATTATCATAAAGAAGCCGGTCTGCTCTGCTGCACATGTTAAATTCATTTGAGCTTGTCATATGAATGACACAAAAATAATATAAACACTAACATCAAATTTAACCCATCTTGCCATTGGTATGTTAACTTAAAATGAAACTCTAATAGAACATTAATAGTAGTGATAAATTGTTACTTTAGATACTTTTGATGAGATTTTTATCACTAATTAATATACATAATTTGGAATTTTATACAAGATATATCACAGTAAAAATGGTGAGAATTGGTAAATTAATGTTATTATTCACAACGGTGAAAGATAAAATATAAAGAGACAAAATTTTTAATGTAATTTAGTTTGATAATTAAAAACTTACATCTATAATTATATTATTAGTAGTTGGTTTTGGATAAGGGTTTTAACGAGGATAGTTAGATTTTTATAAGGGTATTTCTGTCTATTTTAGAATAATTCTCTTGTATGGTACCTTTAATGTAGTGATGAAATCAATTTGATTTGATCTCTCCCTTTCTTTATATAATTATATTGGTTCTTTATTTTTATAAAACAAAGAGGAAGAGTAGTATTCAAATTAGGCATATAAGTATTTTAATTCAAATATGATTTTTAAGAGTTATTCCTATTTTAATTAAACTAAAATATAATAATTATATTAATGATAAGAACAAGAGATTTTCTTGGTAGACATGAGGAAGAATAGGAAAAGAATCTTACAAATATTAGGAAAATATACTATCTTATGGAATTCTTTTAGCTAGTCGCTAGTCTTTCATTAACGAAGACTTTAATTTGGAATTCTAAAATTACTCCTCTTGATTTCTTTAAACTCAAATTCATATCATACTTTGTTTTCATAACTGGAAACAAGCTTCATGTTGAAGCTATTATACAAATTACTCTGATTGGTTTCATTTAGAGGCTTAAGGTATGTTTATTTCTAAAGTTGTTAGAGAAATAGAAGTTAATAAAGATGTAAACGATGTTGACCGACACTTTACCTGTCATTAAATTGTTGTTACTATTAATGTGACTAATCTGTTGTTATTCTTTACAGAATTAATTTTTTAATTTTAAAAATTAATAATAATTTTTAACTTGTATACAATATTTTAAGGGCAAGGGGGTCCACAGTGTTATTAACATTCATTGGAGATTGAGCTATCTGTTCATTATATTGTCATTTAAGAAAAACCATTTAGCTCTTTACAAATTATACGATTGAATTTTAATAATAGATCTTTGATGTGCACTTAACAAGTCAATCACCTAGCACTTTATCATAGATGTACAGACAATTCATGTAATCTTCTTCACGTAAAAATGTGTTCAAGCTATTTAATCATGATCTCAAGCTGGTCATTGAACAGGTTATTCATGTTGTCGAGAGAAGCAATTGGGTATAATCATTGTCTTACCAAGTTAATTGTACTGTATTTAATGCAAAAATAAAAATGAACAGTTTTGATAGTACATTAAATACAAAGTGATTTTTTCATACTCTCTACTAAAATCCTTCCGAGATTGAAGATATAAAATTGGATCGTAGCCTTGGATCAATGGGTCAAACCAATTTAAGAATTTCAGTATCTTTACTGTTACTTGAAATGTTTCGATACATGCACATGAAATTGTAAACGGGTGGGACGTACATTCTCCGTTATCAACAGTGGTTGGGATGTAGAAATAATTAAATACTCTAATTAAAACTATGTTTGTATAATTTTTATTTCTATTTTTATGTATTTAAATAATGTATAATTATACAATTAAATAATTTTATTTAAAAATAAATTAATATTTAACTGCATCTCATCGTATACACAACATGTTAATTCACATTTGATTTATCTTTGCTCCTTCTTCTAGGGTTGGATACGAATCAAACTGAACATGAACACGAGTATGTTTGGGTTCGCTTAGTTTGACATGTTGGCATATTTGTGTTCGATTCGTATTTGATGAACAGTTGTACAGAAGAGTTCGGGCTTTGCGTTCATGTAAGTTACGAGGGGGTTCGTTGTGAAGCTTGTTGCTACAGTGACGAACAAACATGTTCGTTCGGTGCAAATAATGGACACCTACAGATATGCAAACTTTGCAAATTGAAAGGTTTTTTATTTGTTTAACTTTTTCCTGCAATGAAACCAAAACAAGGCCATTCATTTTGTTTTGTCATATTACTTAACAAAATTTATGTCACCACAACAAGCATAATAACACAGTTAAAAGCATAACACAAAGCTGTAACTTTAGAAGAAAAGTCAGTCAACATGTCCAAGCGAATCAATAAGATTGATCAAGTATTCATTTCGTTGGTCTTCCCCTTTAAGTTATTTAAAGCATCATCTGACATCTCATAGCATAGAGAGATACCAATAGACTTGATTGCAATGTCACACTCAGCTTCATCAGCACGAGTATCGATCAAACGAACATCTCCAACAACTTATTGTGCAATGATACTAGCAGTAGCCACAAGAGAGTTAGTAAGCGTTGATTTTCCTACATGGGAAAAAATGTAATAGTAAGCTAGAAGCTATTAAAAAGGAAACAAATGTTGAAATGTATCAAAGCATTGATTTCCCAGTTCTAGTTTTGCTATAACAAAACATCATATTAGATTCATTACTTGCAACAACTGTAACAAATTTTACAATATGTCAAACAAAATATTACAAAACAAAAATCCAATTAGAAAAAGAAAAGAGAGAGAACTTCAAAATCTATATAATTAATTCAAAAAACCAATCAATTAATTAATCAGAATACAAAATCGACCATAAATATTGAACTATTCTAAGATTTAGCAAGCAACAAAATTCAAAGTAATAAGAACCGAATGGGTGTGTTGTGCATGTGCGTCAATTGGATTTGCAAGACCGAGGAGGAGGTTAAACGAGAGAAGAAAGAAAGGAAAAAAGGAGGAAAGTCTTCTAGAAAGCTCAATGGGTGCGTTTTATGTCCAAACAAAACGACATTGTTTTATCTTTTAAAGAAAAACGTAGTCGTTTTGTAATCAAATAAATAGTTCGGTTTACACCGAACTGTTCGTTCTATTGGGTTTGGGTTTGTATTCGTTTTTTTTGAATACTCACTCCATATGCTCGTATTCGTATTCGGTTCACGTGATGCATATCTCGTTTCGTAGACAAACGAAGCAAGTTCAAAAATGAGCTCAAACCTGTTTGCTTCGTATCCAGCCCTACCTTCCTTCAATCTACGACAATACAATTCCAAAAACACCAACAACATTATCCTCGTCTTCTCCGATCAACATGTGCCATAATCCCGGAAATATCTTCAACATTTTATCCTCACTCGCGGCCCCATTCATACAAAAACCTCGCCGATTCATGATCACATATTGCATCATTCTCCCCATGCAACACTAGCATTGGTACCTCCAACTCGTGACAATGCCTCTTTATATGCTCACACACCCTCAAGAACTCCAATGCCGTCGCAGCTGGCGGCTTCCCCGATGTCCTCCTATTTGGGTTCCTCGCTGCCAATCTCCTCTTCCACTCCTCCTTGTATGAATTGCTCGCCACTGGATTCGACACTACCACTTTCCACATCGGTGCAAAGAGTGCTGCCACTGGGATTCTCCAATGGCCACATTGGCTTAAATTTGCCGGAAATTCCACACATTGAGCCGCTCAGAATCAAACCATCCCATTCGTATTTTTGTTCTAAACATATTAGAATCGAAATTGCACTGCCGAGGGATTCGCCGTAGAGAATCGATGGCAACTTGAGTTGGTTGGTTTTAACGGAGTTGAAATATTGGATGCAATCTTGAACGACGTGTTCGATATTTGGGATGTGGCCGGGGTAGCCGTCGGAGGAGCCGGGAGGCCAAGGGCGCAAAAGAGGAAGCCGGTTTTGGCTATGGCGACGGCGGTGAGCTCGGATATCCAACTGCTGTCGCAGGAGTAGCCATGGATCATGGCGACGAAGCCTTGGAGGAGGCCGGGAGAATCAGGGCGCCATGTTTGAGTGAAGATTTTCATGTTCTGTTTGTTCAACATGAAGGACTCTTGGTGGAGGATTTGATGCTTATTGTGGAATTGTTCTCTGGTGAGGTCTCCATATGGGCTGTTTTGGTTTGCTTGGTTAATGGGGCAAAGAGCCATTTTCGTGAGAAAAAGAAGTGGTGTTTGGATTGAAAATTTGTTTTTATTGGAAATGGGAAGAATTGAGGAAGGAAAATGGGTTCATACTACTGCTTAAAAAGACGTGTGCATGAAAGTAAAAGGAGTAGTGCATTAATTAGAGCAATATTATTTAAATAAATATTACATAATTTATTCTTACATTGATAAATTAAATTATCAGTGAAGATATTAATTAAAATAACTATATTTTAATCCGTGTATACATTTTTTATTATATGAATAAATGATAAGCTTGACATTGATTATAGAGACTGTATATTTACTGTTTATATATAAGAATTAAGTACAATACTATTTACAAAGATATTGTCTAAAAGGTAAGAATAAGTATTGTTTATAAAGTAGACAGTAAGTATTGACTGTTTATGAGATATTGTTTATAAATATTGTTTATAGATTTTAACATTATTTATAGAAAGATTAAGTCCTTTATGATGACACTTATGTAGGATTTTATGATGTCATTGATCAATGACGACTACAATTCAATAATACCAAAGCCTCCAGAGATGCAAAGATTTCAATATAACGAGCCCAAGTCGAAAGCAAAATTGCCAAACCTAATGATGTGATCCCAGCCCATTCCACTAGCCCTACACTTATTCTTGTTTGTGGAATGAAATCAAAAGTCAAAGGAGTCCAAGATATGAAGTCTATGGTCCAAGCCAATCAAACATGCAAGCAAATAGCCCAAAGCAACAAGGTGGTCCAAGAAGAGCTCACATTGGGCTATCGTAGCCCGACCCATGTTCATCAAGGAGAATTAGGCTCACTTACCAAATTTGACTTCAATTTGATTCAAAGAATGGAAGATATGCAAATTGCAAAGTCAATGAGACATGATTCCTTTATTTAAGGAAAAATAGCATGATTTGTAATTAATGAAACATAGACTTATTTCTCATTTCAATAGCTTAGAAATTTTGTAATTTCATTTTATTGTATTTATATTTAATATTAGGGTTTTGACCATGCCTTTAGGAAGATCATATATTAAGACATGAAAATATTGTAAAAACTAGTTTTTTATCAATATGTATATCTATCTCATTTTGGTTCTTGAGTTTTGTCTCTTGAATTGATTTGTTTTTCCTTTATCCAAACTTTAGCCAAAGGTTTGGTGGAGGATTTCCAAGTTGGTGGCTTTGCCTTTATGCTTGGAGTATCATTTGGCTAATCTAGTAAGTATTATATGTGTTGCACGGAAAATTTATCTAACTTAAACTTGTGGAACTTATAGTGCTTGCCTTTGGTTTTGTTAATCTTGATGTAGTGTTGATTTGGTGATGAAAATCAGTAGATTGGGATGTTTGATGATGGTTGGAAGTGATGTGTTAAGTATTGGAAGTGATTAGAGCCTAATTTGCATGCTTAAGCTTTTGAATGTATGGATTCACATCACCTAAAAAGCTATCAAGCCCAAGAAGATACCAAGATGATGTAAGCATGATGATGGTGATGATATCTACGATGCAATAATAGAGCAAGTGACGCATGCAATTACGACATTCAAGAATTATTTCAGAGACAATTTCTGACAACAAGATAAAGAAGAAATTACGTGTAAAAATTTATGAAACTCCTTTTAATGCAATCTTATCTTTTCTGTATTATGTTACTATTTGGAATTATAAACTTTGTAATCTCACTCCTATAAAAGGAGATGTAAAATATTAGAAGTGTGCGCAAAAAAACATTTTTACCAAAAGAACTCTATGCAAGCTTTTGAAATTGTAAGTTTTATTTTGCAAATGTTTATTTTGCTACAAAGTTTTATTTCATATTATTTGTTTAAGTACATTAATTAGAGCAATATTATTTAAATAAATATCACATAATTTATTATTAAATTTATAAATTAAAATATTAGTGAAGATATTAATTAAAATAACTATATTTTAATCTGTGTATATATTTTTAACTTTTTCTTTTTATATGAATAAACGATAAGCTTGACATTGATTATGAAAACTGTTTATTTACTGTTTATATATAGGAATTAAGTACAATATTATTTACAAAGATATTATCTAAAAGATAAGGATAAATATTGTTTATACGATAAACATTAAGTATTGACTGTTTATAAATATTGTTTATAGATTTTAACATTATTTATAGAATAAATAATAAACATAATATTATTTTATAATACTATTTATAAAATTTTCTAAATTTTAAAGATGAAGATAAAACAGATATTAAATTTAGGTTTTAACTATATTTATATAATACTTAGAAAATGGTTGAAATTAAATAATATAATTTAAAAAAATACAATTTTAATTAATGCCTCTTATTTTGATACAAAAATAATTTTAATTCAATAATAAACATATTCAAATAAAGATAATAATAGAATGAGAAGGAGTTGAATAATTTATTCTTTATCGTTATCCCCGTAGGGGGACCTTTTCTTGTCCTGTTTCTAATATAGAATCTTTTCCTTTCCCATCATTGAGTAAAAAATTCTTCTCATTTTTTTCTCTTCATCTTTATTAAAAATAATAAAATATTCATTTAATATTATTATTATCTATTTACGGTAATTTAAAATTTTTTAATATTTCAAAATTTTAAAAATATATAACTAATAAATTAGAGATATATCGATTATCTTTGTTACCTACAAAGATTTAATTCATGCGTATTCGTCTCCCTCCCCATACTGAAATTTTCGCCTTATTTGAAGCCCGGCGGACTGAAAATCTGATTTCATGGCCTGACATACCATCTTTATACTCAAATTGACTCATACGGCCATGAATTAACCAAAAGCCAAACAGCTGTCGAGCGTGGAATAAGATCTTCAAGTTGTGCGGCGCCGACTGATGCTTCAGTCAAATTCAGATGTAAATATACGTGCACCATATTATATCTTTAATTATTTGGATGGTGTTTGATTGGCTCCATTTAATTTTGTCAACAAATCCAACTAATGCCTACTCAATGAGTAATTTTATTGTACCGCATCTTTTATCTTGAAACAGGGATATAATGATTTGATTTAAATCAAATCTAATATAAATAAATAAATATTTATATCTATCCGTTTATTAATAGATTTAATCTACATTCAGTTTATATTCATTAAATTTATATATAATAAAATTTAAATTTGAGAATTTAGTTTATATTTATTTTATTTAAAATAAATATATTTGTTATTTATTAAAAACATAAACATATTTTTATAACTTATTATTAAGAATTCAAATACATTTATTATAAGATACTAAAAACATAAACGTATTTATAATTTATTAAAAAATTATATTAAAAAATTTTAAATTTGAGTTCAGTTTATATAGTTCGTATTTTTGTTTGTGTTAAAAAATTTTCAATACCATATATAATTTGAGTTCGAATTTGGATTCGGCTTTAAGTAGTTCGTATTACATTTATTGGAATATAATTTAAAAATAAATGTGAATATATTTAGTTCAAATCCAACTCTAATAGACGGTTTCTTAATCTACTAACATGGTGGTGATGTAATTTGTATTTTGTAATGATACACTTAAACAAATCAAAAGAGTTGCATCAGCTTCACAGTAAAAGTTTTTCTTTTTTGGCATAATTTAAAAGTGGTGTAACGCGTAAAATTGTGAACTATCCTATACCCTTAAGACAAAAGATTCATATCTGGTTTTAAAGACCGACTTATGATTAGTATAATAAAAAAATTGTAATATGATAAGAAGAAAATAGATTTATTTATAATAAGTGAATTGAGTTGTTAGAATCAATCTTATCTATACAAGAGAGTTGAAAACTTAAAATTTGATGAAGACTTAAACCTTTATTTATAGTAAATCATAGAAATTGTCAAAGTATATTGTTCAACTATGGAACTCTTACACTTCACGTAAAAAAAAATACACTCCTTATTAAATGTAAAAGTCTCATGTATATATAAAACATATATTTAAATAACTTATTTCACTTATTATAAATAATATTTTTTTTTAATCATCGTTCAATTTTATAACATGTTTTTTATATTAAAAAACATAAAAGAATTTGAATTAATTAAAAAAAACTTTAAATTAAATTAATGAATTAACTTGTAAAAACATGTGAATCATTCATTAAAGACCCGATAGACGCAACATGTTAAGGTCTATCAGGTTTTGCACTGTGTCTTAAGTTTTGTCCTTCGAACGAGTTAACATAAAAACATAATTGGTCATGTTGTATCATGCTGGATACATAGAGACAACAATATTTCAAGATACCAATTATTATCTCACAGTCACATAGTATTAAATAAGAATGATGACAAACTTTAGTTCATAATAATATGCTCACTCATTTTGGTATAATTAAAAAGATTATTCATGTGTTAATATGAATATTCACAATAGTAAATAACTCAAATTATACTTGTTTTTCCAAAATATTTTCACAAAAATCACAAAATATATCCAAAATAAATAAAACCTATTCAAATTAAGCAAAACTCAATCAAAATTAATTTGTTAATTTTTTTAGGTAAATTTTGCTTATTTTGGGTAGTTTTTGTTTTTTCATTATTGTTTTTGTGGAAATAAATTTGGGAGAAAAGGAGATTTGTGTACATTGTAATTGTCTATATCAGTTCTTAAATTATCCATGTTAGTCAAAACTTTTCTTGGTCATCATTTCTAAATTAAAACAAAACATGTCATTAATAAGATAAGTGTGATCCTTTTAATATTAAAATTTGAAGTGCTATCTTGTCAATAAACAAATATAATAGTTCGATACTTTCAAATATTATTATCTTAAATACATATTTACATTAAATTTTCTACTTTATTTACTCATTATTATAATTTATAAGTAATTATTTATTATAATATATTAATATTTGTATTAAAATAGCTATAATTGTTAAAAAATTAATCTTATTCTTTCAACTATTTGGATAAAAGGTTTTTCGTCAACATTATGTGATGTGATCCCAGCCCATTCTAGCAGCCCCACACTTCTTCATATTTATGGAATGAAATCAAAAGCCAAAGGAGTCCAAGATATGAAGTCTATGGTCCAAGCCAATCAAACATGCAAGCAAATGGCCCAAGGCAATAAGGTGGTCCAAGAAGAGCTCACATTGGGCTATCCTAGCCCAACCCATGTTCATCAAGGAGGATTAGGCCCACTTACCAAGTTTGGCTTCAATTGGATTCAAAGAATAGAAGATATGCAAGTTGCAAAGTCAAGAGGACATGATTCCTTTATTTAAGGAAAAGTGGTATGACTTGTAATTAATGAAGTATGAACTCATTTCTCATTTCAATGGCTTAGAAATTTTGTAATATTTTGTAATTTCATTTTCTTGTATTTATATTTAATATTAGAGCTTTGACCATGCCTTTAGGAAGACCATATATTAAGGCATAAAAATATTGTAAAAAGTAGTTTTTATCAATATGAAAATCTCTCTCATTTTGGTTCTTGAGTTTTGTCTCTTGAATTGATTTGTTCTTCCTTTATCCAAACTTTAGCCAAAGGTTTGGTGGTGGATTTCCAAGTTGGTGGCATTGCCTTTATGCTTGGAGTATCATTTGACTAATCTAGTAAGTATTATATATGTTGCATGGAAAATTTATCTAACTTGAACTTGTAGAATCTATAGTGATTGCCTTTGATTTTGTTAATCTTGATGTGGTGTTGACTTGTTGAATGATTTGGTGATGAAAATCAGTAGATTGGGATGTTTGATGATGGTTGGAAGTGATGTGTTAAGTATAGGAAGTGATTAGAGCCTAATTTGCATGCTTAAGCTTTTGAATGTAATTTTAGCCAATTTGATGGATTCACATCAATTTGGTATCAGAGCTTAGTTTGTTTGGTTGTGTTGATTGTGGATCCATATCTCCTTCATCTTATTTCTTGGCTGGAAAAACTATTTACAGTTGGAAGTAACTGTTCCCTCACGAATTAACTGTTCACAGACTGTGAACTTGCCATTTTCCAGCCCAAAACACTTAAAAACTATCCTACATCTTTCCTTTACACCACCTCAAACAAAAGTACACAAATTTACCATTCCCCACACATTGTTACCTAGCCCAAATACAAACCCATTTCCCACACTTTAAACAATTGAACACAAACCCAATTCATTTAAAAGCCAAGACCCAAAAACTTTGGACAATACCTAAACTACTTAATCCCAACCATTCCTTTTCACCCAAAACACATTCTAAACACTTACCTTACCATTAAAACACCAAAATGTCACAAAGATCACCTTCTTCTTCACCACCTCATCCATGGCAACTTGTTAGCCAAAGACTAGAAAATGAAATCAATGAGCTTAGAA
>JAJEJH010000358.1:238467-254190 GCA_026122585.1 Anacardium occidentale | reverse complement strand
GAGGACGGAATTTTTATTAGAGGGGAAGAATTGTAATGGCCCAAGGGTAGAACTATCTTTTTAGGTTATAAATCCAAGGGTAAAAGAGAGATTTCCTTGTTAGGAAAGAGTTTTAAAGGGTTCAAGGGTAGAAGAGTCATTTACAAGCTTTTTATGGCTTGTTTTGGATATTCTGGGGGGAATATCCAGTGTTTGTGCAAAGGTGAGTGGAAAATGAGATTTTTCCACTGCACACACAACCGTGTGCCTAGGACACACGATCGTGTGTCTTGCCTTAACTAGATATATTTGTTTTATTTCCTTCAGTCGCACAGTCCAGCTTTCCAGTTCTCATTTTCTTCTTCTTCCCTCAGCTCCAGTGAACCCTAGGGTGATTGAGAGAGATCCCCCAGTAGCTCAACTCCAGATTAGAGATCCAGAAGCTTCCAGGGAGAGAGGCCAAGCTTCAATGGCGCAAGGTAAGTGTTTTCCTTACCTCTTTCACTTGTTCAGAGCCTATTTGGCTGTTTCCAGCTTATGGGAACTATTGTGTGCTTGTTTGAGATGTGATTAGCATGCTTGAGCTTTGCTATGATGAATGATTGAATGATTGAGTGGCTATTTCCTTGTTTATATGTGTATATGTTTCTATACATGTGTTATATGCTTTATTCATGTAGCATCCCAGATTAGAAAAGCCCTTAGGGGTAGAGTTTTGGGGTTAGAAATGAGATTTAGGAATAGATTGAGAGTCTAGAAGAATTTAGGGGTGAGATGGTAAGTTTCTAAAGCTGTGTGGCCTTCGTATGATTCCTTTAGGGAGGTTTCAATCATGCGAAGCGCGGGAAATGAATTGTATTCATTTTCCCATGTGCACTCCCGTACACCCTGCCCTACACACCCGTGTAAGAGAGTTAGCTGAGAGAGAGACGGGAGATTAATGTTTCTCACCCAGTTTTTTTTCCCATTTCAGCATTTTCTTCTCTTATTTCAACAGTTCCCAGCCCTAGACCAGATTCCCAGTATCTAGCAGCTCCCAATCTGGTGAGAGAATAGATAACTTTGAGATTTCCAGCAGCCATGGCAAGAGGTAAGTGTTCTCTTACTTCTTCCTGAGTTTCCCAGCTTGCTTTGATGTTTAATGATGTTGAAAATGTGTGTTTACGTTTCCAGCATGTTTCGGCATGTTTGCATATTGATATGTGATGAAATGTTGCTTTAAATGATGTTTTCCCACCCAGGAACCATGTTTGGTTTCTTTATATGTGTTAGTAAGAGAAATGGTAGATTTTTATAGTGGAATGAGTGTTGATGGATGAATAATGAAATTGATGCATGATATGCATATATTGATGAGCTGAGAGTGTTTGATTTTGATTAATTTGAACTTGATTGAGATTTGGATGAGATTTATGCATTTCCAGGTGAGCTTCATTGTTGCATAACTAGACACACACCCGTGTGCCTGCATGAGCACGCCCGTGTGTCCCAGTTTCTGTAAGAGCACGCCCGTGTGCACGAAGTGTTCACGATCAGGAATGCAGATGCACGCCTGTGTGTCCTGAAGAGCACGATAGTGTGCCAGCTTTCTCATGAAATGCACATGATTTCCTAAAAACGAGCACGACTGGTTGCACGGCTAACGCACGATCCCATGCGTCTGGGCACACGCCCTTGTGCCTTTGTCATGCACGCCCATGTGTGACTCCAGCACGCCCGTGTGCTTTGCTCACACGCCCGTGCACCAGTTATTTTCCAGAAATTAAACAACAAAATGAAATAAAAAGATTTGGCAACCATTCTAAAGGCTAATAATCACCAGGTAAGCCAGAATTCAGACAAGAAATATTGCATTAGCATATCATAGCATAGCATGTAGTCTGAGAAAGGATCAAGGGATCCGAATTCAATAGTTTCAGCATTCAGAACCTGATGTACAGGTTATAGTTTTGGGTGAACTCGAGGGGGCATCTGTGGGATTCAGCTTTCTGTCACCAGTCAGATTGTCCAGTACAGTATATTTAGCTTTCTAGCCAGTAGCTAGACTGTTCAGCCCACATAGCCAAGATGTCGAATCCCTGTGTTCATCAGCCTGATCAACACAGTAGGTACCTTCGGGTACATTTAGATATTTAGATGCATGCATCATCAGTTATTTTCAGCTAGCATGACATGACATACACATTATGGCATGATTAATTAATAAACAGATAACCAGTAAATAGTTTCAGCGCTAGCAAACGACTAGATGTATGATTAGGGTTGAGACCATGTATGTTTGAATTGTTTGTTTGCTTGCTTGCTTGGGTTGAGGGAAGTAAGGAATGCTTACTAGGTGATCTTTATCACTCATCTCCTTCCTTCTTCCTTCCTTTTTAGGTTAGTTTGCTACTAGCGAAGAGCGGGTGGACTGAGGCTTACGAGAAAGGACCCCACAGACACAGTATTCAGCATGTATTTTCAGTTTTGGCCTGTATGGTCTTGTATTGTACATTTTGTAAATGTATACTTTCAGATGTAATCAGATGTACAAAAACAGTTATGCATATATGAAAAAGGCCAGTTCAGGCCCATTGTATATTTCAGTTCAGTTTTCAGCTTCCGCTTATGTACAAATATATAGCAGCAGTAGGTTTTCTTTTCGTAGGATTCCCGTCTAATGTACCCAGATTTTCAGATTATTAATAAAAGAACCATATTATTTATCAACAGGGGTATGCGTGGCGACGGGTCCTACATTTCATAATGTATGGCGTGGTTGAGATGATGTTATGATGATTATTTGCACGCTAGCAACAGTAGTATGTTTGATGATTTGGAGTGTAGAAGTGTTTGGTGTGGGAATTTCTGGGTTTGCAGACGTAATCTGTAGAATCTGGGTTGAGCACACACTTGTGCATCCGAGATGCACGCCCGTGTAGCCTCAATTCTACATGGAACACGGCCTTGCATGTTGCCCGTGTGCGAATAAAAATCCAGGCACACGCCCGTGTGTCCATTCCCAATTCCACATGCCCGTGTGGGCAACATACGAGAGCTTAGTGGGGTAGCAACATGCTCGTGTTGTGCGATACACGCCCATGTATGTACACCACACGTATGTGTGGTCAGTCCAGTTTTGATGAAAAATATTCCAAAAGCTAGCATGCCTAGACGCACGAGAAGCACACAGTCCCGTGTGCCTTGACACACGCCCGTGCACACAGAAACACATGCCTGTGCACCTTATGAAAAGCAGAAAAAGAGATTTAAAGAGAAACTAAGCCACTCTAAGCCAATTCTAAGCACACAGAACTCAGTAATAAGATGATAAAATAACATATCATGCATGATTATCAACATTGAGAACGACATGTCATATCAGATGATTTCAGACTGGATCCAAGGATCCAACAATATGTTTTTAAAGAATAAATATATGATTTTCATATATCAGATAGGGGTGGATACGAAGGGGCACCTGTGAGTTCGCACACTCGCTAGATAGGGAAACCATCATCCGTTAGAGAGGACATAGTCATTGACCAAGCTCGTTAGAGAGAGTACTGATTGTGCATCAGTAGATTCAGTAGGCTATTGAACTCACACGGCCAGGGTGCCGAATCCCTGTATTCATTAGTCTAGCCAGTATAGCAGATATTTTCAGATATAGTACTTTCTGATACAGTTTTCAGCATATATTATATGTATATATTCAAGATCTTTGGAGCACAGTTTTTATTATCAGAAAGTGTTTTCAGAAAAGAAAGTTTTTCAAAAAATCAGACCTAAGGGCAAGTTTTATAGCTTTTCAGGATATACATGACATCAGCATATACATTTCATGTCATGTACAACATCTCATGAGAAATAGAAAAGTAACAGAACAGAACAGGACAGAATTTAGTAAAGAATAATATAGAAAATGGATATACTTCGGTATATCAAGAGAATCAAAAATAAGAAAACAGTAACGCAAGGTTTTTTATGTGTCGAGTCATGTAGTCAACTGAGTGTTTGACCTGAGTGTTTGAGTTTGGAAACGCTTGCTGAGTGCCTTTGTCACTAACCCCTTCTTCTCTGTTTCCTTTTGCAGGTCAGTAAGTAGAGAGTGGCTGAGCAGGAGCAAGAAAGCTGCGAGATTTTAGGGATATGGCTTGGCAGCAGCAAATAGCATGTTGGCTCGCATGCTTTTACTTTGCTCATGTATATATGTGTATATTATATACTAGTATACACTGTATGACAGTATATTTTTATACATGAGCAGTCTGGGGTTTTCACGCTTACATTTCAGTATATTTTAATTTACTTTTAGGGTAAATTATATTTACAGTTTCTTTTTATGAAGAAATTTTTCAGTTAGCAGCAGCTGCAGTTCTTTTACTATAGAGGTCCCTGTCTCAGGTATATTTTACTTATATTATACAGTATATTTTCGCAGTGCACAGTGACCTGGGTCGGGGGTCGCTACATTGACCCACTATAAAATTGAACAATCTTTTACCCTTCTCTCTTTATTTTGTTAAATATTTGATCGTTTATTGCATATTTATTTTATATATCATTTTCATAGTACACTTAAAATTGTCATTCATTGTTAAAATATTTTAAAATCCTCTTCACACTCTTTAGGATTATTTTTGCCAAAAGGATTTTATAGTAATTGTAAGACCCACCGTCACACATACCACTGTTATTGAATAATATTATTTCTTTTATTGATAAATTGAAAATTCGATATACGTGACAGGAATCCTACGAAAAGAAACCTACTACTATACAAACTGAATACATATGCGGAAGCTTAAACTGAAATATACAATAGGCCCAAAGTGGCATTTTCATATATACATATACTGTTCTGTACAATACACTGTGTAAATATAAAATTTACAATTTAATTCCCACCAGGCCAAACTATACACTGGAAACTATGTGGAGTCCTCTCCCGTCAACCACGGTCTACTCACTCCTCGCCAGCAGCACACATGCCTAAAAAGGAAGGAAGAAAGAAAGGAATGAGTGATAAAGATCACCCAATAAGTGATCCTTACTTCCCTCAACCCAAGCAAGCATACAAACAAACACATACCTGACTTTGGCCCTAACATTCATCTAATCGCTTGTTGAATCTGGATACTACTTATTTTGTTATTTGGATTTCATTATTTATTCATGCCATGAAATATAAGTCATGTCATGCTAGTTGGAAACTAAATACGCATGCATCTGAGTCTATATGTATCCAAAGATATTTGCTGTGCTGATCAGACTGATGAACATAGGAATTCGGCATCTTGGCCATGTGGGCTGAATAGTCTAGCTAAGGGCTAAAAAGCTGAATATGCTATGCTAGACAATCTGATCGCAGTTAGAAGGTTGAAATCTCATAGATGCCCCTTTGAGTTCACCCAAACTTTAACCTAGATATCAGGTTCTAAATGCTGAATGCTACTGAAATTGGATCCCTTGATCTTCTCTCATGCTGCATGTCATGCTATAAAATGTTTATGCAACTTTATTTATCTAATTTCACTCTTATCTGATGTTGATTAGCTTTTAAATTGGTTTCTCATGCTTTATAATTCTTTTTAAACTTTTTCTGAAAAAATATGCTGCTGCACGGGCGTGTAGGCAAAACACACGAACGTGCAAGGAACACACAGGGCGTGCATGGAAAAGGCAAACGGGCATGTGTACAAACGCACGAGGTCGTGCGCTAGCCGTGCAGCCAATCATGCTCGTTTCTAGAGAAAACTACGCAAATCACTAGAAATCAGACATACGGTCATGTCCCTCAGAACACACGGGCATGTCCTCTACAAACAGGCCGTGTACACTTCGTGCACACAGGCGTGCACCTATGGGCACACGGGAGTGTGTCATGCTCTACATTGACAACGCTCACTTGGAATTGTAGAATCTCATACCATTTCACATCCAAACTGAAATTAACTCACAGCAATCATTTCCAGCACTTCAATATGCATGTAACAAGCCTCAATTTCATCTCAATCAATTCACATCTCAATCCACCATGAAAAATAACTCATTCTCTCTCATAATCACATACAAGCAAGGCAAGCATGGTTCATGGGTGGAAATCAGCATCTCAAGCATCATTTCATCACATATCAACATATAAATATCACACATAACTCATAAGCATGCTGGGAACAAAACACACAGTACACTTCATCACATACATGCTGGGAAACTCAAAGAAGAAGTAAGGAAGCACTTACCTCTTGCCATGGCTGCTAGAAATCTCTTTCTATCTAATCTCTTCCTTCTCTAGCTGGATTGGGAGCTGCTGGATGCTGAAAATCTATTCTAAGGTTGAGAGCAACTGAAACACAAGAGAACTTTGGCTGAAAATAGGTAAAAGCTGGGTGAGCAGCACTTAAAACTCTCGTCTCTCTCCTCTAACTCACCTGTACGGGCGTACAGGGCACAGTGCACGGGAGTGCACAAGGGAAAATGAAAACTCTTCATTTCCCACGTTACGCATGATAGAAACCTCCCAAAGGAAATCATGCAAAAGCCATACAGGTTCAGGAAACTTACTATCTCACCCCTAAACTCTTCTAAACTCCCAATCTATTTTTATTTCTCACATCTAACCCCCAAACTCTACCCCTAAGGGATTTTCTAATCTTAGGATGCTACAATAACTATAAGTTAGCTTATGAATTCCTCAAGAAATCTTTATAAGGGATATCCACTGTAAAGTTTTGGATCTTTCTTAAGTCTTTTTATCTCAAATATTTTAGGATCTTGTTATTGCTCTTCATTCGCTTTCATGTTTGAGTTGCCCTTGATGGTTGTTGAAGAGCTTAAAATGATGTAATAAAAATCAATGAAAGTGTCATAAGGTATGTTGGAGGAATAGTTTCCTCTTTGATGTTTAATTCACTAGTCTTTGTTATTAAGACATCAAAAGACGTAATGAAACTTTCCAACATGTTCTAACTTGAGGTGTGTTTGACCACATTCTATTGAGAGGCTCGAAGAGTATTGAAGTGGTCATGAATGCCTGAGTTGTAAGTCTAATAAATCCTTCTGGATTATATATCAAGGTTTATTTACAACACCAATTCCCTGGGGGATTGAGCACATGTATCCTATAAATCAAAGACTTACTCTTTGTGTTCTTCAACATTATCTGCTAGTTGTCATTTCATACCTTAAGTTGGTTGGCTTAGGTTACCTTGCTTATTTGAACTTGACAATAAGTAGGTTTAAGACGTGCATTATTAAGTATGATGGAAGTTTGCCATACTAGTTGAGGTTGGATATGTGTTGGGATACATTTGGTCATCTTCTTCTAGAAAACTTGAAAGACATTTAGGTGATCATGTATGGATGGTCTTGTGGTTAGGTAGGAGTTGTAGTGACCCCCGTCACAGGCCTACTATGCGCAGCTATTTAAAATATATATACATATAATAATAATAATAATAATATTATACTGAAATTATGCCTGCGATGAGAATCCCTACAATAAAAGAAAACCTGTTGCTGCTTAAAATTTTCAAACCTGGATACGAAAGCTGAAAATAGAATATTATAATAAAATAAGAAATATTTAATTCTTTCTGAAAATTCTCAGGCTACTCATGCATAAAATATATCATATAACCTCTCTACAGTGTATACTAAAGTATAATACACACACACATACACACACACACACACACACACACACATACACATACACACACACATACACACACACATACACATATATATATATATACATGAGAACTACATAATCGAGGCATGCGAGCCAAAACATACTACTAGTACCGAGTCATGTCCCTAAAATCTGACAGCTACATTGCTACTGCTTAGTCCCAAACTCACTGACCTGCAAAAGAGAAAGGAAGGGAAATGGGTGAGTGACAAAATCACTCAGTAAGCATTTCCTATCTCTAACACCAACAGGTCACGAGCACAAGCTAATCTCAAGTCTTATGCATCATTATTCTTTGTTTTCTTAGTTCTTATAACTTTATAGTACTCATTTCTTTTTTTCATTACTTTCTTATCTTATTATGTTTTCATGAATATTCTTGTCTTTCTCTGTCTTATTTCTCATAAATGTTGTACATGACATGATATGCATGCTCTGATGTCATGTAAATGCTCATTAGTCATGAAACTTACCCTTGGGCTTGATTTTCTAAAAACTCTTTCTTTTATGAAAACTCTTTTTGATATAAAACCTTTGATCTGAAGATCCTCATATATATATAATATAAACTGAAGTACGTATTAGAAAGTATTGTATCTGAAAATATCTCCACTATGCTAGCCAGACTGATGAATATAGAGATTCGACACCTTGGCTATGGAGCTCAAACCTATGATAAAACTACTTGTGCACGACCATGTTCTCTCTAGCGAATGATAGTTTCCCTCTCTAGCAGGCGTGTAAACTTACAGGTACCCCATCATATTCACCCCTAACTAATGTCCGAAACATTGTATATCTATACTTTTAAAATCATACTTTTGGATCCTTAGATCCGTTTCTAAAAACATCTCATATGACATGTTGTACTCAATGCTTTAATAATCATACATGATATGTTGTTATATCTTGTTATTCTTAAGTGTTTCTTGCTTAGGAATGGCTTAAAGTTGCTTTAGTATGCTCATCTTTGCTTTAATTATGCTTTGAAACTGTTTTCTCTCATTTTCTTAAGGCACACGAGCATGCTATGCTTGACACATGGGCCTGTGTGAAGGCACACAAGGTTATGCTTAAGTCATGCCCTCGGTCGTGCTAGATTCTAGAAACATTTAATTAAACTCAAGCTAGCCACACGAGTGTACGATGCAAATACAAAAGCATGCATTTGAGGTACAAGGTCGTGTATCACACTACACGAGAGTGTAATCGCCTCTCAACACTCTCGTGTCTTGCTTACACAGGTGTGTGAAATTGGGATTACGCACACGAGCGTGTGCATTGACTGCACGGGCGTGTGTCTAGATTTTTATACGCACATGGGTGCCATGCAAGGTCGTGTTCATGTAGAAAAGAGACCACACGGGCATGTGCCTTCAGGTACATGGTCATGTGCTCAACCCAAATTCTGTAGAAAGTGTCTAGAAACCCAAAAAATCCCAACAAACTCAACTCAACTCAACACACCATCATTTCTCAATCAAGCATTTATACATCAAATATACATGCCAATAATCATCCTTATTTCTTTCATTCAACATAAAGTATACTAAAAATCATACATTTCTCATAAATTCATTCCTAAGCATCAAAATCATCAAGCATTTCATAATAGCCTTATAAATCATCATCCATTATCTCATTTCATCATCAAACCACAACAACACACAACAATCATCCAAGGAAGCTCAAATCAGAAGAAACATGTTGTATACCTAAGTGAAAGAGGTAAAGAAATACTTACCTCTTGCTATTACGTCCGGATCTCTCTCTTTCGAAGCTTCTGGATCTCTAGCTAGAATAGGGGCTGCTGGTTGGAAGATTTCTTGTCTAGGGTTCGCTGGAAAAACGGAGAAGAGAAGCTGAAGGAAATAAAACTAGTGAAACTTACGAAAAATAAAACATTTATCGCGCCTCCCACTTAACACAAGGGCGTGTGCCCTCGTGAAAAACTCAAATCTCTTTCTCCTCGCGCCATACATGAAATATTTTTCCCAGAATATCCATGTACAAGCTATGAAGGGCCTCTAAATGACTTTTTTACCCTTGAATCCTCTCAATTCTATATCTTATTAAGAAATCTCTCTTTTACCCTTGGTTTCAGAGCCTAAAGGACAATTCTACCCCTGGGCTATTATAGGAGTGACCATAAATGTTAACCTAGAGTTTCACCCTAAAGCAGTTGGATGTTGCATCTGATGCTCCAAAGTGGATCTAAGTTAAGCCAAGCTCAAGCTTAGGCTCATTCAAGTTTGACTTAGTCCAAAGGAATTGAACTTGAGCTTAAGCTCAAGGGAGTCAACCTAAACTCAACAAGTTTTGTAAGTGCCAAGCTTAATATGATGAGCCAAGTTTGAGCCAGGGGTTACTGTAGTTTTTTCAAAAGTTAATTATATTTTAAATTTATTAATTGTTAATTTTGAAAAAAAACTTATATTTACTAATAAAATAAAAAAGTTGAAAGCAAATTAAATTATGTTAAAAAAAGGAAAAAAGTATGCTTACTTATAATAAGTGAGATAAGTTATCAAAGTTTTTTTTTTTTTTTTTAAATGTGAGATTTTTACTTATTTATGATAGGTTAAATAAAATTTTAAAAGATCTTGAATTTATTCAAAGATGAACCTCCAATATAATTCCTGTATACATAGAATTAACATATAACAATTGTGCTATTAAAATACTTACTTTATGATAAATTATAAAAAAAAGTATATTATTCACATAATTTGTTTAAAAGTATTGGCAAAACTTCAAATACGTATAAAGTTGATTTGTACAATAGCAGGAGAGAGGTGAATAACATTTATTTAATTTTAAAATTAAAATTAAATTTATGGGTAAATATTATATGATATGGGGTCAGCATCCAATTGACCAATAATTGTGAGAACCCACTTTTATTGCACCGGGCATCTTGGTGTGGCTGAATGAAATCGAAACACGTGGATAGTGAAAAATAAATCTGTGTGTTTCGAGCAAAGAGAACTGATAAAATGCAGTCAGTGCATGAATATGAACAGTTGAGATTTGTAATTTTATAAAGGCCAAACGACGAGTCCTGCCCATAAAATTGAAAAAAACAAGCATCTATCTTTATTTTTTATTTTTTAAAAAGATTAAAATAACTTTTATAAAAATAAATAATAATAATATTAAAATAAAATTTAATATAAAATAATAATAAAAATTTAAAAACAATCATGGTCATCGATAACATCATCGAAGACAATAATTGTCTTTAATATAATTAGGTAACAGAAAATGGTTATCTAATTTCATTAACGATTGAATTTAATCACCTTGATGACAAAAACGGTTAGATCTGACCACTAAACATTTAGCAAAGACAACAAAATCTGACTACCTTTACTATTAAAAAATACCAAAAATGATTAGTACACTTGAAATCAATCATTTTTAACCATTTTAGATAATAGAGAAAATCAGATTTAGTCATCTTTATTAGACCTTTAACGGTCAAATCTAATCGTTTCCTCCATCAAAGTAGTTAAATTCGACTACTAATAGAATTAGATAATCGTTTATGATTATCTAGTTATGTTAACGACCGTCACCACTATCGACGATACTGTTTAGCGTAAAGACTGCTTTTTAAAATTTTTATTATTTTATTAATTAATAATTATTATTTTAATTATTTTTATAAAATTTATTTTTAAATTTTTATTTAAAAAATAAGAATAATTTTTTGACTTTAATTAATAAATAGATAATTAATTTTTTAAAATTTTATGAATAAAACTTTATCATTTAAAAAAATTTTGGACAAAAATATATTGTTCGGCCTTTATAAATATCAATTAAATATAACAAAACAACTTAAGAAAATTAATGTGCTTATAGAATTAAAAAAAAAAAAAAAAGCAATTCGACCAGCGAACAATCCAAACTAAAAAGGCTCTTATCTATTTATCTTTATGTTACATCAATTTATTCAATAAAAGAGTTCAAAACTTCATACATCATTCCAAACACAACCACAAAACGGAAAATAAGCACGGTAATAAAACTGATTAACAATAATAATCATCATTATCATCATCATCGTCATCATCATCATTTCCGATCTCACTCTTACCTTACCCCTCTAAAACCACGTCTTTAATCTTCTCGTGATTTAGATATCCGCTGGGTTACGAAATCTCTAACTTGTCCAATTAACTGAGAGGCCGCCGGCAATTCCGGAAACACATAAAACGCGTGCATCATGTCTGGGTACTCGATCAGAGTTGCTTCTTTTCCTGATCTTCTCAACCAATCATAGTATCTCCTTTGCCAATCCTGCAACGGGTCAAACCCAGCCACAAACACTATCGTTTCTGGATATTCCAAACCCGATATGTCCACTGCATTCGGCCCGCTCACATTAACTGCCTCATGGTCTCGGTTCGACCCGTCCGGCAAATACGCCTTCCATATCCAGTCAGTTCGGGCCAACGAAACCAGCAATGATTTTTTCAGTCGGGTCTCGGATTCAGTCCTCTCCTCACCACCAAAAAACGGTTGGATCGAAACTAGCCCGATTGTCTTCAACACTCGAAATTGAGTACTACAAGCCCGAATCGCCACGTTGTGGGCTAAATTAGCACCTGCACTATCACCGGCCAGAAAGACTTTCGACAAGTCAGCATTTGGTGGCAGTATATCCTTGTCATCCAAAAATTTAAGAACATCAAATGCGTCCTCCAATTGACAAGGGTAGCGATGTTCAGGGGACAGACGATAGTTAACAGAAACAACAAACGCAGGGATTTTACGAGCGAAACGGCGGCAAACGGCGTCGTAGGATTGAGAGGCAGCGCTGAGGAAAGTGAATCCACCTCCGTGAAAGAAAATGATGACGGGCGTGGGGCCGGTGGTGGAGGTGGGAGAGAATACACGGAACCAGAGATTGCGGGCGGGATCGACGGTTGTGTCGAAGGAGGACACGGAGTTGACGGGTTTAGGATTGGGAGAAATGTGATAGTCCAAGATGTTCAGTAGACGGCGGTTGATAGTGCCGTTGGAGCGGCGACAGGTGTCAGTAACCATGGAGAGAATTGAAATGGCGATCCTTGTTTTCCATGGGAGCACGAGCTTGACGGGTTCATCGGAGTTTGGTGTCCCGGAGCTCATCATTGAAAGGCGGAGGATATTATGGTGTGTGAATAGAAATGAACAGCTGAAAATTGTGGGCTGGTGAGCCGTGATGGAAAGAGAGTAATAAAGTACACAAGCTGCAAATCTTTTTGATCCCTTTCTCCAATGTGATAGCAATACTTTCCTCGAAGGACAAGAAATTCCTCTTTATTTCTCTTTTAAACCATTTTTCATGAAGTTGAATTACCAAAACACCCTTTGAATTTATTAGATTACCATACTACTGTGTTTCTTGCATACCTACCTACTAGAAGCTAAGAGACGTTATGCGTTGGTTAGATCCATTAGATTGAGAAAAAGACACTTAGGTCCCTATTTTATTTATTTTATCATACTAAAATAAACTTTATAAGGGTATTTTAGTTATTTTTCATTACTTTCATAATGAAAACAAGTAACGTAACTATCAAAATATTGTGACAGGTTTCTGTCACAATAGACCAAGTAGAATTTATTATTGGCCAAAGCACTATTGCCCACCCATAGTTTGAGGTGGGGACAAAGTCCCACCCTCCAAGTTTCAAAAGACCATCTCCCACCCCTAGAAATATTTTTTATAATTTTTATACTTAAATGACTAAAATAATCTTTTAAAAATAAATATTATAATAAATTATAAAATAATTTTAAAATATAAATAAATTTAAAAATTTTTAAAAATTTTTAAAAAAATTAAAAAATATATTAATTTTTTTTTTTTAATTTTTACAAATTATAAGCAACTACCGCCGCTAGTGCTGTGATAGTGGCCGCCGTTGAAGGAGTCAAGTGGCCGTTTCTGGCCACCTGGTTTCAATGGAGGCCAGATCTGGCCTCCCTGTTTGGTGGGGGCAACCAAATCTGACAGCCTCAATTTTGGATCTGGTTGCCTCAATTTTGGAGGAGGCGGCCAGATCTGGCTGCCTCCGCCAAATACAAAGGCCGAAAATGATGGCTAGGACTAAGACCGACCTTTTTCGATCGTTTTTGACAGCTTCTTCTGACGGAGGTGGTCAGATCTGGCCTCCTCCGCTAAAACTGAGGCGGCTAAATTTGGCCACCTCCACCGAACGGAGAGGCCAGATCTGGCCTCCCCTAAAACCAAGTGGCCGGAAACGACCACCTGGCTCCCTCAGCAGCGGCCACCGTCATGGCATTGGCGACGGTAACTACTTCAAATTTTTAAAAAATTTTTAATATATATTTTAATTTTTTTAAATTTTATATATTTTATAAAATTTATTTTATATTTTTATAAAATTTTAATCCTAAAATGACAATATTACCCTTAAAGTGTTACTGTTTTCTATTTTATTTAATATTAAATTATTTCTAAGGGTAAAAAACTGAGTTTTTAAAACTTAGGGTGGGACTTTATCCCCGCCTCAAACTATGGGTGGGACTTAGTTCTTTGGCCTAAATAAAATTACAATTGCACCAATACATCCACGGACTAAACCGAATATAATGAAAACAAAACAAAAAAAACACAAACCATTACAACACTCTGCCAGATCATCCAAAACGGCTGAAGTGCTCACATCCATGTCTCTCCAATGAACAATTCAAACTGAAATTTTTTCCCATACAATAACCGGCTTTCTCTAAATTTAAACTCTTTCTTGAACCCCAAACTTGCTGAGAAATTCCCAGGAGCAAAACCCTATAAGAAACACAAAAAACATATCATTTACAAATGCTGTCCCGAAATAACCCAATTCCACAAGAAAAAAAAAAACCCAAGGTATTGGCAGCAGCATACTCCCAGTCATTCTTGTCCATAAAAGCCTGCTAAAACATGAGAAATTGAATTGTAATTAAACGAAAGACGAGTGAAAAGAAGAAACACGCTCACCTGACGGTTGAGATCAGTGAAGTGAGAGACGAAGAAGGGTTTGAGAGACAAAGAAGAGGCCATCATTAACATAAACAAACCACTAGCATTCCCACTCCCCCCTCCCCACTTCCTTGTCCTTGCGTCCACACAGAAAGCCACTTCCCCCAGGGCGTTTTTGTTTCTTCTGCTTAAAAGCCTATTTTACTCTGATTGTTTTAGAATTTCAAAAATGACAGCACGGCCCATTTGTAAAAGGATTTGATTGACATTAACTAAAAACAACATGGGTAAAAGCGTCATAACAAAGTGCTAGGTTGCAGCGACCAATCAGAAAAGGCCAAAGGACATAATCCCACCCATAGTTTGAGGCGGGGACAAAGTGCCACCCGCCAAGTTTAAAAAGCCCAGATTCCCACCCTTCATCCAATTTCCATTCAATTTCATTAACTTATTTTATGAAATGACAAAAATACCCTTATTAATAAAAATGTAAAATATATTAAAATTATAAAAAAATTTAAAAATTTTTATAAAATTTTAAAAAAATATTTAAATTAAAAAAATTAAAAACCAACCACCGCCGCCGTGTCGGCGGTGGTGGCCGTAGTAAATAGTACCAGGTGGCCGTTCCGGCCACCTGGTTCTAAGAGAGGCCAGATCTGGCCTCCCTAATCGACGGAGGCGATCAGATCTGACCGCCTCCTCTTTTGGCGGAGCGGCCAGATCTGACCACTTCCGTCGGAAACCTTGGTCAAAAACGGCCATTGGGGCCATCTCCGACCGTTTCTGGCCTTTTTTCTGGCGGAGACGGCCAAATCTGGAGCCTCTGCTAAAAGAGGAGGCGGCCAGATCTGGCCGCCTCCGTCGATTCGGGAGGCCAGATCTGGCCTCCCTTGAAACCAAGTGGCCGGAACGGCCACCTGGTGCTATTTGCTGCGGCCACCGCCACCGGCACGGCAGCAGTAGTTGGTTTTTAATTTTTTTAATTTAAATAATTTTTTATAATTTTATAAAAATTTTTAAAATTTTTTATAATTTTAATATATTTTAATATTATTTAATATTTTTATTATAAAATTTTATTAAT
>JAJEJH010000358.1:0-238447 GCA_026122585.1 Anacardium occidentale | reverse complement strand
AAATTTATTTTATATTTTTATAAAATTTTAATCCTAAAATGATAATATTACCTCTAAAGTGCTACTGTTTTATATTTTATTTAATATTAAATTATTTCTAGGGGTGAGAGATTGGACTTTTGAAACTTGAAATGTGGGATTTTGTCCCGGCCTCAAATTATGGGTGGGAATTTGTCCTTTGGCCTTTATTATTTAATCATTTCACTATGACTAAAAGAAGCGTGTAATGGACTTGAAGTTTATTATGGACTAAATAAAGACTCGCCATTTAAGGTTTTATTTAGACAAAATATTGGTAAAGACTCGCCATTTAAGGTTTATTATGGACTAGATTCCTCTCTTCTCCTATCATATATTACTGTTTATTACTAATAAGACTATTTAGTATTAATATTTTATTATTATTTTTAATATATAACAAAAATCCTACAAAAGACTCGTGATATTAAAAATCATGTACTATTCAAAAACTGTAACAAAATAAATATGATAGTAGACTAAAATTTGATGTATAATATTATGACAAAATACTCATATAATACATCTTATATTAATAATATTTAAAATATACATGATACTATACATCCTATACATGAACAATACAAAGCATACGAGCCAACATGCTATCTATTGAAAACTATATATACATACACACACATATATACAAAAGTGAAAGCCTAGGTAAAAATTTGTTCAAACTATATTGCACTCTTTCGTCATCTCATGCTCTAACTTAACTTCCTTGAAATACTAACCTGTAAAAAAAGAAATCTAGAGGGGATGAGTGACGAGTGACAAATTACTCAGTAAGTAATTCTTATATTTTATTTGTTCTATTTTTGTAACTGGTCACCAAACTCTATATCCTTTTTTTTTTTTTCATCTTACTTTTTAACTAAAGACATTTCTAAACTCTTTTTGTTGCTCATCATATTTCCTAACTAATCTTGTTTTGATTACTTTTCCTTGGTTTATCATATTTATAGTCTAATAGATTCTACTTAGTCTATCCTTAACCTTTGGGGGATTTCAGTTTTGTTCTACTTTTTTTATGACCTTCTACAAAAGTTTGACTCTTTTTACTCATTTTAATTTATAATCTATCTCATTTCTAACTCTCTTGCTTTACTTACCTTATTGCTTATTGAATAAACCTAACTTAGTTCATTACTAATCTTATAAGCTTATCCTTCTCTAGCTTATCTTATTGTTCAAATTATATTTTTTGTTGTGTCATTAGTACGTATATGAGTATACGTATATGAGTATACGTATACAACACGGTATGAAAATACTCTAGATTGATATAATTTAATACATATAACTCTCTATCTAAATTCATTATCTTTTCGTTTCTTGACATAGTATCGAGTTTTTGTGACAATTATGATGAATTTTGAATTTTATTTGATTTCTATTAAGTTTTTGTTTATGATGTATATTGTGCAATAGTACTTGTGACTTGTCATGAGTTCTTATCTGATTTTAAAACTGTTTCATTTGATTCTTCGTTACTTTGTCTCTCATCTTTTGTTTTGTATATAATTGATTCTATATAATTGCTTACTTTGTCACATATTTAGTATTCCGAACATACTTATACATTTAGTGTTGTATATTTTGACTTTTCTATTATACTAATTAGTTTGTTTGATAAGTTTTATTTTGTTTACTGTTATTTTTCATAGTTTTTCTGTTATACTCAGTTTCATGTTGCATATAATATGATGTGAAACATGCTAAAAATCATGTATGGGCTCTTAGACCTGTTTTCTGAAAATATTTTTCTAAAAATATCTTTAAAAAAATACTATTGGGATTTAAAGATAATAAAATATTAAAACCTGAATATTGTTAAGACAATTCAAGTTATATATTTAATGATTAATTATACAAAATTGTTCAGAATATTGTTTGTAAATAGTTAACTGATTTGACCACTGGTCAAATGGTTTGATTGCCAGTTGGACCAAACTATCTTCTTTATTAGATCGACATCCAATTCGGTTTCGAAATTGGTTAAAACGATACTTTTTATTTTCCAAGTTATTTAAATATAAAATTAAGAGGTTTTGTCAAACAAATAGTCTGAGCTATTCGAAGATAGATATAATTGTAAAAGATTAAATCTTATATCAAATGGAAGATTAATTTATTTATTTTTTGGTTGATGCTATCTATAAAGTTAATACAGTTAGGTGCATTTTTTTGTGTTAAAAATTAGATTTATTGTTGAAAAATGTTGTTTCTATCTCTCTCAAAAGAGCAGGGGGTTGGCATTTCCCAGTTGGTCTCATATATAAGAGTTGAGTCTTTTTTTCTTATTATTGTTGTCATTATGCTTTTGCTGTTGTTCTCATCATCCACTTACTATAAGATTTTCTATGTTAGCTCGCTGACCAATTTGATAATTTAAATTGCAGGGTAAAAAGGCACTGAATGCAACTGAACGTTTAGTTGCATTTTCCATTCTACATCAGGCTTATTCTTCGCAGAAAACTTCTGCAAACTCATTTTTATCTTCAGTAATAAATGTAAGTTAATTTGTGACTTTTTGTAATAGGGTCTATTACGAAGGTTTATCAATCTTTGTTTGGTAACTTATGGAAAGTAGGCCATGTATGGCTTGGGAGTAATTATATTTATTTTTCTTGTGGTGTCTAATGTTTTGCTTAATATTCTCAATTTATTTCTCATATTTTTCGTGGTCTGTTTATGTTTAATGTATGAATATGTGGGTCCTTCCATGACATTGTCCCATATTTGTTGCTTTAGGATAGATTGATATGATCCCTTCATGTATTTATTTATATTTATTCATCTGTGGTTTTGGTAGAATGCATGTGATGATGAGGCGGAAAAGTATGAGAGGGCATTTATTCTCCAGTTGTTAAACTCTCGCAGCTCCAGTAGTAGTAGAGAAGTTTTGCTTCCTTTATTAGCTTTATAATTTATCTTGTTGAGGGAACTTGTTGTTTGTGCTGTTTCAAAGTTGCTAATGCTTTGTTGCTGTGGAAGTGACTCTAAAGTAACTTAGGAGCATACTGCAGACAAATGAGGGATGCACTTACGAAAAAATATATTATCCAGAAAGTATCTTCAATAGTGTTGTTTTGGACTTTGTGTAATTTAGAAGCAATTTATGAGTTGAAGAATTTATATAATGTATTGCATGGAATTGCGAGCTTTGATCATGTGTCAAAGATGTTTATGCCTGAATGTCAGAACCTGGTGTATTGGCAGGGACTGAAGTGGACCGGAGCTTTTATTTTACCTGGGTTTATATAGATAGAGTAGTAAATTATCTGTATCCTTCTCTTGTCCAGTAATGTATTATTTTAACAACTTAGTTTTGTTGCTGGGTATGCATCCAACATTCTTAAGACACTGTACTTCAAGCATCAAAGAATCTCAGTTTTCCGAAAGCCTCACTAAACTTGCATGCATAAATTTTTGTTTCAACATATTTAGTTGGTTAGATGATGTTTGATTTTTGTGGCTGATTATAATGCTGAGTTGGTGATAAACCTGACAGTAATTTTCATTTTGTTTGTCATGCCCATGGACAATTTAATCATTTTTCTGTTGAGAACTCTTGTCAAGGGGCTACTGAATTTTTTTATTCTGTTGTTTCAGTTTCTTAAACAGTCAGTTGGTAACTACATCAAAGGTTTTGATCCTTCATCTTAAACATTCTGTTCTTTCATGTTTCTTTATTTAATTGCCATTAGGAATCAAAGGAAATAGCTTGAAGAATAGTTCATTTCTTTTATGATTTTAGAGCTCTCTGTTTACAACACTTTCAAGATGGAAGCATAGTAAACTATTAATTTATCTTACTGTATCAAAGGGTTGAAGAGAAAAAAGAAGCGAAAGTTGTCTTTTCTTGTCCAGCGAGTTGTAGTGGAGTTGGCATATGATCCAAAGCTTGTATATCACTGTGGACTGATGCCGAGAAAACTACCAGTATGTCATGATAATCCCATGTTTTTTTTCTTCTTATATATGCATAATATAGCATGCATTTCCATGGTTTTTTTTTTTTTTTTATCTTATATAAGCATAATTTAGCATGCATTTATGTTTTGAGGCCTCTTCTCATGATATCAGGAGTTGGTGGAAAACAATCCATTTATTGTGGTTGATGTTCTCACAAAGTTAATAAATTCGCCTGAAATTTCTGAGCAGGTATTTGTTTTATTGATTAATTTTTTCTTCTATCATAGTTGAAGTGGTGTACTTCGTTTTATTATCTGAAATTTACAATTCCTAGTTGTATGTGCATGCAGGTATTATACGGTTCTTGTCTATATGGACATGAGTCTACATTCAATGGAAGTTGTAAACAGGCTTACAACAGCTGTTGAACTTCCAAAGGAATTTGTGCGCATGTACATAACTAACTGAATATCATCTTGTCAGAACATCAAGGTAATCCTCTTTACTAGGTTTTCCTTCAGTTTTTATAATTGTTCAGATGCATATAAAGCACTGTGTAACAGAGGATAGTAAACTTTGTACCTGCTTTGTTTGGCTGGCTTAAGGGTAGTGGATTTGAACTCATTGGTCCATTATATAGGGGCAGTTGCGAGTAAACAAATGGCTTACCGATATCTCTTGTACACTTAGATAGAAATCTTACCAGCTAAACTAGTTTGTACCCACAGTTAGGATATGACAGAAAAATGTAAACAAATGGACAGGATACAGTTTGAAGGAAGATGAGATCAGAGTGATGGAAACATTGCGAAGGAAGTTCCTTAGTATTTTATCAAAGGATTTATGCATTTGACCTTTCTAATTAAACATTCTGTTTCATTGGTTATACAAACAGTCCTTTGTATTTTATCAATGCATTCTAAGTGTAATTTATATGTACATTCTTAGTTCCAATCCAAGGTATCAAATTTCATTGTAGCAAACTATTTGGGAAAGACAATAACTGTTATTGTGAAAAATCCATTGGGGGACAAAACTATAGGACAGCATCCAACCTAGCAATATCCACTATGAAATAGTGATACAACATTTTATTTACACTTTCCCCCTATTAGTGATGGACCATATCCCTCTCCAAAGCCTAGTTCAGGAATTATTAACGGCTTGTTACCTTTAGTAGTTTTGTCTTGCATCCATCGTCCTCTTATCATCATCTATTTCTCCAATAAGGATTTATGATTCTTTTGCTAGTTTGTTCCTCACAAACCTTTCTCCACTTGTAGCTTGATGACTTTGGACTAGCCGAAGCCATTGTAATGAAGTTTGGCTTACCCAGACTAACCCCCAAGCTTTATCCTTCGTGTAAAGTTTCCCTTGGATAAAATCCAGAGAATGTGTGTGCTTGGACAAAATGAATCATAGCAAACTCCACAAACCATTCTGCATGTATGGGTTATGTGTTAAGTTGCAGAGAGATTCCTTTTATCCCTTGTGCCTTCTCTCACATGGCAGTGACACCTATTTATCAGCATCCTAGGGTGTCTTTTTATTGTGAGATAGATAATATATTATCTAAGACTATTTTAAATTATTAAAAATTATTGAAACAATTTTCTAACTGTATCAAGTGATAAAAATCATTAGAATTGTTATTCAATTGATGATACTTATCTATTATAAAATAACCCAAAAAACTACCATCACCGAGCCCAAAGTGTAGCAAAAAAATAGACTTAAGTGTTAAAAATTATATTTCTTCATCATTATACTTATTAAAATCAACTTCTTTGCTGTCCAAATAACATAAAATAAATTAGCTACCTGAAATCACAGTTCAATACAACACCAATTTTTCTACATGCACTGAAAGCACACAAATGATCCAACAAGCAATGCAACACAGAATTTCAGAATCACCTAAAACAAATTAGCTTCCTGATTCAATTTATACCATAATTTTAAAGCCATTGTCTAAAGGAGGAACAACTGGTCTATGTTATCCATTACACTTTAACAATTTAAGCACCTACAAAAAAAAACAAATGTTTAGACTTCATTGAAAAAATTTAGAATGTGTAATTGATTATGAGCTGGGTCCAAGCTAGAAGCTGTAGTTGGTAGTTGGTGCTTTGTTTTCTGGCATAAACATAATCAAAGGAATCTTGAAGTTCATACAGTGAGAGGTTTCAAATGCAAGACAGAGTTAGACACGGTGATGTTTGGTGTTGGGTCTCCCTTGAAGAGATTTTTGGTCCTTGTGAATAAAATATTAAAATTTTATGGCGTTGAAGTTCCAAGATTGTTGAAGTTTTGTCAAATTAGCGGACTGCCTGAAGTTGTGATGGATGTATTGTGCCTATTGAATAGTTGGTCTTTCGTGCAGCAACATACATAGAATTTCAGTTGGTTTGGTATCTTTTATCTTAAAGTTTTGGCATAGAACTTTAATGCAGTTTTAATTTTTTTGCCTAACCTATTTTTGATTCAATGGTTAAAATCTTAAGTCATGGTCACATTTAATGTTAAATCATCAATGCTTTGTATCTTTGAATCAGGATAAACAAGTTGAGAATTCAAGGGTTTAAACCAAAACATTCTGGAAAATGTTCCTGGGTCCTATATTTCTTACACAAGTTTGAACCTATCTTACGAGCCCTTAGATTAATACATTTCTGTAGTTGAGATTAAATTTAACTTATCATTTTCAAAATGCATTACTTGTGTTAGTTGCATCAAATATCAACTATCCAAATATGCTGATCTAATTACTCGAAAGCTGTGTCATAAATGTCCTTGAACATACCCCAAACATCCTTGGCCATTTATATATATATATATATATAGTTAGAGTTTTACAAATATTTCTACAATTTTTCAGGATAAGTACATGCAGAACTGGTACGGCTTGTTTGTGTTTTCTTACAGAGTCTAATCCGAAATAGAATTATTGAGGTAAGTTTTCTTTTTTCTGTATAATCTACTTTTTCTGTTAGTTATAATATCTTGTTAAGAGTAGTTAGTATAATAATTATGGGCTGTGTTTATGTATTGTTGTTTTTTTTTTTGAAGTTATATGAAAATTGAACGTGTGAAAAAGGGAGTAAGAAATTATAGATCAAGCCACCTGTGTCTGTATGTATGTTTTTGTACTGATGGAAATTTTTGTTTGTGAAAGTACTTTGTTGATTGGATACATTAGGAGTGAGTAAGAAAGTACAGCACGTGTATTAATGTGTGTTGGAGCAATTGTTTCTGATTCTCATCTGTTTTGATTTTGCTCTGCAGTTAAGGATCTTTTCATCGAAGTTCAAGCGTTTTGCATCGAGTTCTCATGAATTAGAGAAGCAGCAATATTATTTAGACTTCTGAGGACGTTGGGCTTGGAATGAATGAAGATTGCAATTCCTAGTCGGTCCTACGGCTGTATCTGCTTTCTATTCTTTTCCGGGTTTGTAAAGAACGAGATTGGTACTAAGTTCTCTGTGAAGTTTACTATCAGTTATGAAAGTCTAGGAGTCCAATTTAGTCAGCTATATATGCAATAAGAATGATAATTTCAGCATACCTGTTCAAACCATTTTTGGACCTTTTTCTGATGTCATTTTATTTTATTTTTTGTGCTGAATGAGATATTTAACGTAGGTATTACCAGGTGGCTTTGAAATCCTATGCTTAGATTGCTTCCATCAGGCTTTTCGCATATGGAGGCTTTTGGAGTTAGAAGTGTTCTTTTTTTTTTTTTTACAAGGCATATGGGTATTTCCTTATTAATAGCTCTTTGTGAAAACAAGGTCAGAAGGAAGGGAATATTGAATGTTTTTCTTGATAGAATAACTAAAACAGGAATATAATAAAAACAAAGAATACATTTTTAATATAATTGTTTTAGGAAATTGTTTTCATAAATTTAGAGAATTAACCACGAATGATCATATTTGATTGTACACTTTGCACCATTGGGTATAAAAATGACAACTTTTTTTTTTGCTTTTTGGTTTTGGTCCAACACTTTTCTAATTTTAAATATAGTTTTGGACAAAATGATTGTTGAATGTAAACAACTCCTTAATTACTCCTTTATATGGCCATCATCTGTCCATCTACTCTCACTTTATCTTCAATCAAACTCTTACTTGTGGGCAAACGATATCTTTTTTCTTCATTCCATCTTAATTTAAATCTACTCAAGTCTGGCTTGTAATTTAGCTCTCTACCTTGACCCCACAATTTGTTAGAATCAATTGTAAGCAACCTTTCTTTCCGTCCATACCAATGTGTATGGGGCTTTGAAGGGTGTAGCATTCTTGTGCCCATCATTTTATAAGCTTAACCTTTCAAATTCAAAGGTTTTTAACACATTGTTTGAATGTTGTGTTGTTAGTTGAATTTGTGTTGAAATGGATGTGAAATATGATTGTTAAACCTAGAAGGACGCTTGCATTTTCTAATTGAAACATATAGATTTGACCAAAAGATTCAAGTTGATTAGTGTATAATAATAATACTTGAAAGAGGGAAAAGGTGGCTAAATTAGAAGGTTACATCCAACTATACCAAAAAACAGTAGGTTGAATTGTACACACAAAATTTATTTAGTTGACTCTTTTTTAGCTGGAAGAACCCTTGTAAGAAAAAGGTACCAAACCAAGATTCATCTAATATTCAGTTAATATCTATTATATAAATTATGGCTGAATAGGGTTTAAGCTATATTTTGTCAAACTCAACCAATATGTGTTTTGTTTATTTCGTTGAATTTGGTTGACACTTTGTTTGATTTGTTAGTATTCTTTCATGGAGAAATTTGATATTTAAATTTATGGACAACAAAATACATGTTCAAAACCATAAGAAAATCTCGATTTGGGATGAAAGATACATTATACATATAAAACTAGTAAATATAGAATTTATACCTACGATAGGTGGCTTTAACACTTAGATTTATAATTTGATGAAAACACATTCCTTCGTCAAATCAACGAGACCTTACTCATTCACACAAGAACTCCATGATGATAAGGGTCTCACGGATGCTAGCTTGTGATAATGGTGGAAGAAATTTTGCAAAATTTCTTCTTAGAGAGAGAAAGTGTTTTAATTTTGTTTTTCCTCCTTTGAAGAATGTGGTTTGAGTTATGAGAAAGAGTTGTATTTATACCATAACTATGGGTCTCCCACTCAAACATTGTCTCCTATTTAAATAAAATCTCTCACTTAAATAGTTACCCTAAGTTTGATATGATTGCAAACCTAAAGACTTTCACACTTTCAAGAGGTCTTAATTTCCCCCATCCAAACCTTGCAAACCGTGGATTGACATTGTTGTCATGCATGGATTTATCACCTTTATGTCAAGCTTTGGAGCCCTTTCATGACCTCTCAAGCACCTCAAATTATCCTTAGGCCAAGATGGAAGCTTCAAATGAGCATTCAAGAAATTGGGAGAGAAAGAAGAAAATTACAAATTATGAAGCTCTAATGACTGCCATAATAGTTCCATAACACGCAAGCAGCAAAGCAAGGGACGTATCATGCTGCGGCCTAATGTTACAACCGCTAGCTTCTAGAATAGGGTAGTGCGCCTTCATGCCCATGTATGCCTTGATCTTTGTTATGTAATTTTTGAGCTTTTTCACTTGCTCTTTGTACTTTTTAAAGGGTATTTTGGTCATCGCAATGATATGTAAGGCATATCTAAGGGCCATTTTCTGTATTGTAAAGTTAGAATGAAAATACGAAATATTTGATGACTTTTTAACCCTGAAATTTCTATTGAAATTGTTGGTTCTAGAATTTCGATTTCTATCTTTATCCAATCTTTAGCAAGGAAGCTTAGTGGTCATTGATTCAAGCTAGTGGATTCTTCCCTCAAACTTGTTTCTCATCCTTGCATGTTTCATTAAATTCCAAGTAAGTTTTTTTTGGATTATCTGGAATCAAAATCTTATCGTACCTTTCAAACTTTGGCCTTGCATGTTGGTTGTAAGTTGAGACTTGCATGTTGTTTGCAGATTTAGAGGCTTACATTTTGATCATTTGGTATTAGAGCCTAGGTTGGAAGAAGTAGTATTATGGTTAAAGTTGAAGTTTGATTGAAAATTGAAGTTATGACTAGGAATTAGAGAATTGTTGGTGGTAACTTTTGGCCTGAAAATTTTAAAGTTCACTTAACTGTTGGAGGAATAAAGTTGATGAACATGATAGCCAACTAATTAGTCAGATTTCATTAGACACATCAGTTAAATTTAGTTGAAGCACCATACTTCCATTAAATGCCATATCCTTTTTTCTACTTCAGGCCAAACCATATTTTATTTGCAAATACTAACTTGCATTATTAACCTTTACCAAAACCTCTTCTTGATTACCTTATTAACACTTACCTAATTGTAAGCCTTTCTTTCTTAAATTAATTACCCTAATCTTGGTAAGCCCTTAAACCCACATATTTCATATATACCTTATCACTAATAAACACAATTACTAAACTACCTTTTACATTAATTACCATTACCATTTATTAGATTAGCATAAGCCTAAACACTTTATCATTTCATATCTCTTTGAAACAGTAATATCCTAATATTAGAATGGTCTTTCTAAGTCGAGATTATGGTTAAGAGAGAGATTCTATAGCCTAAGACTTGATTTAGGAAAGTTTTGGGGGTGGAATAGTCTTTTTATAAGCTTTATATATAGGCTGTAAGAGGAGTATGACCATGTGTCTTTGGACACACGACTATGTATCCTTATGGCCATACACACTCATGCATCTTATGACACACCGTGTATAGTTGTTGATAGATTAAGCTGGGTTTTCTCCATATCAAATTTCCCTTAATTCTTTCTCTTCTTTTCTTTCCAACAAACCCTAACCATATTATCAGAGAGAAAAACCAGTTTTTAGGAGTCAATCCAACTAGAATTCAGCTAGAGTTAGAGAGATAGAAGCCATTAGCAATCTTTGGTAAGTATTTCCTCACCTTTTTCCCTGTTTTTGGCCTATTTAGCATGTATTTCTCTACTTTGGGTGATTAGAGGAGATAAAAAAAACATGTTTTGAGTTTTAGCATTAGCATGGTATGATAAGATGTTAGAAATTGAAAGATTTGGAGGTAAAAGCATGCTTAGAGTATGGGTATGTGTTGTGTGTGGTGCTTTGTGATTTTAGAAGCATGTTAGATTGATTTGGTTGTTATTGGTAGGGAAAATATGTATATAATGGCATATTTTGCATGAATATATGTTAGAATAAGTTTAATTTGAGATTGATAGAAGTTAAGGTTGAGATTGGGTTGGATTTTGTATATTGCAATTGAGTTCATTGAAATAGAGAAGAATGCATGATTGTGCACCTAATGGATGCACGCCCATGTAATTGTGTTTTTAGTAGGGTCACAATTATGTACATAAGATGTGCACGAATGGATTGGTAAGGGGTTATGACCATGCAGATTGATGTCACGGTCATGCGTTAGTAATAAATTAGATTTTGTGAAGAATTTCCAGAAGCTCACACATTCTCTTGCACGACTAGATACATGGTCATGTAGTTTATGCATGACTGTGCATTTACAAGTGCACACCCATACACTTAGTGAAAATTAGAGATTTTCTTTCTCATTCAAGAGAATATCATTAAAAAGGGAACATATTAAGTTTTTTAAATTGAGTAAGAGGAAAAACAACATATTAAAAGAGAAAAAAAAGACACAAAAAATTATAATAAAAAAACCCTCAAAACAACGAATAAAAAAGTAATAAGATAAAATATTTTTTTAAAATCACACTTTTAAATTATATGAGTAAGAAAAACTTAACAACAACTTAGAAACAGTCTTAGTGACCAGTAGATTACAATCAGGAAATAGAAATGGAAATAGAGAGACAATAACAGAAACATCATCGAAACATACTAATATAGTAAACCCACAGATATACATAGAATACAGAACAACTTACACATAATTTACAAATAAGCGTAATGACTTCCAAAAACAATGATTTCAGTAAGATATACACAAACAAACTATAATAGTTTGTTAGTTAAACAAAATGTAAGTAGAAAAGAAGAAGTAATAAGATGTCATGAATGACTAGCATTGCACAAGATGACATGCCAAAACAATATTTTTTAAAAAATGATCAAGTGATTTATAGGTATTTGTTTTTAAAATAGAAAGATAATGATCTAGACATTATTTTAGGGGTGAATACGAGAGGGCACACCGTAGGTATGCATGCCCGACAATTTAGGGGATCACCAACATCGGTGATGTAAGAAGACCTTTATATATGTTGGTCATGCATCAGTTTCAGTTTCTAGTTTTAATCTCAAATTCAGTTTTAGGTGTCAGTATCATATTACTAATCAATTTCAATTCAGTTAAACCCTACTTAACCAAGGTGTCAAATCCCTATATTCATCAGTCTATATAATACAATATATATTTTCAAATACATAGAGTATTCATATATAGATTTTACTCAGTTTTCTAGTATTTTAAGATCTTTGAATCCCAATAATATTTTTAAAAAATATTTTCAAAAAGTTGTTTTTCAGTAAATAGGCTCAAGTGCCCATATATGATTTCTAGCATAATGAGACATGATTTTCAATATGATTTCAACATACTTCATATAATGTCATGCATAGCATAAGAATAAGCAGAACATAGAAATTATGAAAAAGCAATAGTAAACTAAAGTAGAACTTATCAGATAGACTAATAAGTAATAGAAAGTCAAGATATAAAATTCTAGAGATATAAATAAGTATAGAGTTTCAGATACATAACAAAATAAGTAACTTTATAGAATAAGTTATAAACAAAACAGTAAATAAGAAACAAAATTTATAACATAACGAGAAGAGAAATTAGATGAATTCCCATAATCAGTCATGAGTATTATAACAGAATATACTTATAAAATATCTTCAGGAATCTAGAGAAAGAAGATCATAAATCAAGAAAGACATTGAAAATGTACGCATCTCAAGAGAACTTAGATATCTTTATACTGTATTGTTTACGTATACTCATATATATACTTATGATACGACATAAGGCAATATTTGAATAGTAAGTTATGCAAGAGAATGATAAGCTTATAAGATCAATTAAGAACTAAATTAAGTTTTCTAGTTTAGCAGTCAGTCAAACTGGCACTAGACTAAGCAAAATCTTTCAAACTAGAGATCAAAAAAGCAATAAAGCAATAGGGATAATGTAGATAAAATTTTTTAAACTTGAAGCATGTCTAGTCAAAAAACATTACTTAAAGAAATATTAACCCAAAAACTTGATGAGCAAGAAAAGAGTTAGAGATACCTTCAGTTGATAATCTAAATAAGAAAGAAAGTAGAAAATAAGATAAGCTAGAACAAAATAAGCTACTAGGCTAGTTAGGAACTTAGTTAAGTTCTTTATTCTATCAACTAGCTAAATGAAAGATTAGAGCAAAGTATAGAAATATACTAAGCTAAGAAATAAGATAAGAAAGAGAGCTCAGAGCTTAGAGCTTTATGATCAGTCACAGGATAGATCTGAATTAGAATATAAACCCCTTTAAGAGTAGAGATAGGAGATGCTTAGTAAGTGATTTGTCACTTACTCCCATCAGTTTTCTTTCTTATAGGTTAGTGTTTTAAATAGTTGAGCTTGAGAGCATGAGATGGTTAGAGAGTGGGACATTGCTCGAGCAGGTCTTCACCCAAGTTTTCAGATATATATATATATATATATATATATATGTACACATTTAGTTTTCAACAGATAGTTTGTTGGCTCTCATATTTTGTATTGCTCATGCATATAAGTGTATAGTATCATATATGTTTCAGTATTTATTATATATAATAAGAAAGTTTTAAGTTGGGGTTTCACATTCCACCACATTTCATTGACAACTTCCGGAGAGTGCATAGTTTTCAAATAAATAGTCATGTAGGATTCGTGTTGTATATATTAATAAAGTATTTTCAAAAGAATAACCCTTTCGTTTGACATCATTGAGCTCAAACTGCAAGGGACACTAATGATATAACTACTCATTATAGACAAAGGACTAACATTCGTACCTTTTCTTTTGATGAAAGAAATTCTTTGTCTAATGACTCTAATAAGGAACCCGAGTTCTATAAGAGGGGAAAGAGAAGAGAGGATGATTATGATCGTGGTTTGAAATTAGATATCCCTGAATTTGATGGTAGTTTGAATTCACACTTGTTTGTTAATTGACTTTATAACATTGAGAGAGCCTTTGACTGCAAGGGGTATGATGATGAAAAGAAAAGTAAAGTAGCCATTTTGAAGTTTAAAGACTATATTTTGCTGTAGTGGTAGAACATGAAGAGGGAAAGGAAAAGAGAATGAAAGAAGAGAGTGAAGTCATGGGACAAATTAAAAAGAATGTTGAAAAAGAGATTTCTTCTAAAAAAATAAAAACTTAGACTTGTACTTCAAACTCCATAATTTGAAGTAAAGGGACAAAAAGGTTGAAGTCTATGTTAGAGAATTTGAGAATTTGAAGATGAGGAGTGATATACTAGAGGAGAGAAAGCACATCATAGCTAGGTTTGTAAGATGATTAAATAGAGGCATTGCTCACAAGATAAAGTTGCAATCCTATCTTTCATTTCATGATGTTTATAACCTTGCATTGAAGGTAGAGAAACAACTTAAGGCCCTAATATACACTACTCCTAAGAAGCTATTTAAGGAGAGTAATTATCAAAAAGGTCATCTTCCTATACTAAACCTTATGCCCTACCTAAAGATCTTGGTAAACTAAAGGTGATTACCATTAACCTGATGGGCATCTAAAATTTCCAATGGTTCAATGTTGCTCACACTTTGATTATTTCCATGCAAAACTCCATCAACATGATTCAAAAATTTTGATGAATTTAACAACAATTGAGACATTGATGAAATATTCATCGGATAAATACTATTTTGCTTGTTTGAAAGAAATACAGTTTCTTTGTTTTTCTCTAATTCCAAATGGTTAGAAAATAATGAATGAGGTGTATATTGGTCGACTAAATTGACTTTTTGAGATTCTCTAGTTGAGACATAAATACTACTACTGTCACCCACTTAATCAAAAATTGATCTTAAATTGCAACAAATTACATGAAAATTGTATATTATATTAACATACATAATTAGAGATTTTCTAAGAAAGCACAAAAAAAATGAAAAAGAATATATCACCATTACTAACGTTTGATAGATGCTTTCTTGGGTATGTTTTTGCTCTAATAGATGTACCCTTATCAGGTGGCATCGTATTCTCTATAAATAAAAAATAAGTTAAGACATACAATTAAAGATTCACAAAATAAAAATCATAGATAATTAAATTAACAAGTTATCATTATAGATGTCAATGTGAACTACAATGGAAATGTTAATTGTACTAACAAGATGAATTTAATCATATGGTTGTAGGTTTTCTTTAAATATGCAACAACTCTAGTTTCATACATAGAATATAAAAAAATGTTCAAATGCAAAAAATTAAGTTAGTATGCAATTATTTAATGTATTACCATTTGTTATAGTAAATGAAAGGGATATGGAACTATTTAAGATTCTTAATATTTTGCTTATTATGCATTATAACAAGAATGGTTTTTACTGACCTTTTTTTTTAGATTTTTAGTGGAGTTTTTAAACGTCGCTAAAATCTATATTGACGTTTGCTTAAACGCCGTTATAACGTGTGTCAATATAATTTTTACTAGTGTTTATATAGAACGTCGGTATATGTTCAAAAAAATGCCACTAAAAGATAAACTTTTACTGATAGTTTTTTATGACTTTTAATGGCATTTTTAAGCATCAGTAAAACTAATTTTATCACCAAAAATATTTTCCCAACATTTTTTGCACGAGAATTACCGTCTATTTTTTTAACTTTTAATGGTGTTTTTATACTTTTATTAGCATTTTTTATGACTTTTAGTAGCGTTTTTTCACTTTTATCAATATTTTTGTATCACTTTTACTGGCATTTCTTATGATCTTTAGGAGTTTTTTTTTTTTTTTTTACTTCTGCAACGTTTTTTGCTCTTTGTTAGCCTTTCCTTAATTTTTAATTTTGTTTTTATTGACATTTATTATTAAATTTACTATTATTGTCTTCATATATTTTAATATTAATTATAATTTGTTATTACTTATATTAGTTTAATATTTTCTATAATTGATTATTTCCCATAAAAATTGAATACAAATATGATTTAATAATTATGTATATCATTAAAAAAAATATATTCAATAAAGTATTTATAATGTACAAATATATCAATAAATATTCAATATAATTTTACAATATTAAAAATAGACTAATATAATACTAAAAATGATTAAAATCAGCACTTACACTAAATCGCAAAAGACCTTGTTCGAAAAATAGAACCAAAATTCTTAGATTTCTATGTGAATGGTTTTCATGAAAAAATCCCATGAAAATTATCTCTCATAGCCTACAAAACCGCATATAAGGCACATCCACAGGTCTAGAATTAAGTGATGGTATATACATTGAAGCAATGTGTAAAGAATTGTACCTTAGGTGACAACATGTAATAAACACTATTGTCAACACCTCTGAATGACAAAGTAGGACCTTTCTCATTTTCCTCAGCTGTGTGATTAAATACAACATCCATGAAGACCTGCCAAGGAAAATTAGATAAAGGAAAACTTGTAATCACTGAATCATTCTTACTGAGGCTAGATATCACCTCAATTCATCGTTTATGTGCTTCCTTTACAAGAAGTTTGAATTCATTAATCGCATCATGGCCACAATTACCTGTTCCATTAGATGAATATCTAATCATAGGAGAAAAGTAATTGACAGTGGAATACCCCAAAAATTAACCCTGGCAAGAAATAATAACTAGACAAGATTTGTCAACAATGCATCAACAGTTTCCTCAAATTTGAGATCATATTTTTAAAATAAATCAGTTCATTCATTCGACTTTATTATTTAATTTGTGACATAAGAAACAAAGTTGGTAATGTCCAACACAGTCTTTACAACACAGCATGCCCAAAAGCTAAAATAATCCTTTTTCAGTTAGTATTCCGTTTAGAGAGAGAGACAAACTACGATTTTAGTCTAGAAAGCTTTTGAGCCTCACGCTAATCATTTAACGTAGAAATCTATATATTCCCATGCAGAAGGTGAAAAATCATACATATAATCGCCAAAGAAAGCATTATAGTTGAAATACTCCAGCGCATTGAATTCATGACATGGCATCAACTATATACAATTAACTCCAAGGTGCTGTAAAATCAATAGATGATACTGATTACTTTACAAGAATCAATAACATAAGATTACAAAAATAGAACTTGACTATTCACCAACTTTACGGTGCTTAACAAAATCAACCTTGCAATATTTTAGATCTTGAATAAGATCTTAGACCAAAGCCCTCTCAGCTGTTCCTTAAATTCGTCTATTCTATTAATGCGAAAAATCTAAATCAACATATATGGATATCAAACATAACAATGAAATATGGAATAAAAAAATAAATAATAAAATTTGTATAATAAGAGTACCTTCTCATCTAATAAAAAAAAGTTCTATGCTTTGAATATAATCTGTTTTGGTGAAGCTAGACATATTCCACAATCTTTCTACTTTAACTTTAATCCTCCATAATTCTTTAACAAAACTAACATCTTTAAAAAATCATATCGTTTTGTCATCTAATTAAAAACACAAAAGTTGAGAAAATTTAAATTTATTATAAATTAAAAATAAATAACATTCAACCACAAATTAAAACAAAAAAAAGAATTGTGAGTTTCATGCAAATAACATATTGAATGAATATTTTTGGAAAATTGTTATTAATTTTTTTGCAGCATTTATATATGAGAAACTAAAAAAAGATAACCAAACTTTAATGATACTAAAACATTTTAACCAATTTTTTCAAGTTCAAACATGATTAACAATATTTATCAATTTTAATAGTTTTATACCAAATTTGCCCTTCACTATAAAAATTATATTTCTACTATTATGATTCCATCAAAAAATTTCAGTCAAAGCAACCACGTCTCAGTCACAAAATCCAATTTTACAACTTTTCAAAGTTTTAGACTTTTGTGTGATTATGCAAACTAGTAGCGTAACCACATGAACCGTGAGATTCAATGTTTCAATTGATGACAATAGATAGAAAGATAACCAAAACAATTCTTATGAAACTTTCTACATTTTAGTATCAAAACAGTGTAGTTTGGTGGTAAAAAAACCAGTTTGCATAGTTTTGCGGTCGATTTGCATAAACCACATAAATCGAGTTTTCAACCACAAAACTATATCATTTTGGCAACAAAAATGGACAAAAGGTAATCAAAATATTCATTATGAAATTCTCTATATTTTCGTCTCTATTTAGTGCCTAAAAAGTGTAGTTTGGTATTTAAAAAACTATTCATATAATTGTGTAGTCAATTTGCGTAAACCACATGAACTAGTTTTTTGACCACAAGACTACATTTTTTTGACATCAAAAATAGACAAAAAGGTATTTGTTATGACATTCTCTATATTTGGGTGTTCACTTTGTGCCAAAAATATGTAGTTTGGTGGTTGAAAAACTAGTTCGTGTGTTTGAGCAGTTAATTCATGTAAACTACACAAACCTGTTTTTTAGCAACAAAAATATGTTTTTTCAATAAGACAAATGGATAAAAAGATAATCAAAATGTTTGTTATGAAATTATCTACATTTTGGTATCAATTTTGTGCCCAAAAAAAATGTATTTTGGTGGCTGACAAATTGGTTCATGCAATAGTTGAGCCAGTTCATGTAAACCATACGAACTAAGTTTTTGATTGCAAACCAATGTGTTTTGGCAACAAAAATGGATAAAAGGTAACTAAATGTTCATTATTAACTTCTACACATTTTGGTGTCCATTTTGTGTAAAAAATATGTAGTTTGGTGGTCAAAAAATTGGTTCGTACAATTGTGCAGCTAGTTTAGTAAACCACATGAATCGGGTTTCTAGCAACAAAACTATATTTTTTGGCGACGAAAAAGTCCAATAAGATAACCAAATGTTTGCTATGAAATTCTCTATATTTTGGTATTCACTTGCTGCTAAATAAATGTAGTTTGGTGGTTGAAAAATTGGTTTGCTCATTTGTGCAACCGATTTGTGTAAGTCACATGAATCAAGTTTTCGACTACAAAACAACGTTTTTCTAGCAACAAAAATGAAAAAAAAGGTAACCAAACTTTTCTTTATAAAATTATCTATATTTTAGTGTCATTTTGTGCCAAAAAAAAATTTAGATTGGCGGCCAGAATGTTGGTTCGTGCAGTTTTGTAGTTGATTTGCAAAAACAGAAGAATCGGGTTTTTAACCATACAACTATATTTTTTTCAGCTATGACAATAGCTAAAATGATAACAAAAACATTCATTGTAAAATTCTCTACATTTTATGCCAAAAAATGTAGTTGGTGGTTGAAAAACTAGTTTGTGTACTTGTGTAGCTAGTTCAGGTAAATTGTATAAACTAAGTTTTTTACCATAAAACTACGTTTTTTTAGTGGAACAAATGGGCAAAAATATAATCAAAATATTTGTTATGAAATGTTTTTCAGTTTGCTATCCATTTTATATAAAAAAAACATAGTTTGACGACTAGAAAACTGGTTTGCATGATTTTGTAGTTCGTTTATATAAATAGCACGAACTGGTTGTTGACCATAAAACTAGGTTTTTCGGTGATGAAAATGGATAGAAAAATAATCAAAACATTCATTATGAAATTTTTTACAATTTTTTTTTTCCATTTCATGCCAAAAAAATGTAGTTTCGTGGCTAAAAAACCATTTCGTGCAATTGTGCAACTAGTTTGTGTAACCCATATGAATTGGGTTTTTAGCCACAAAATTACACTTTCTTAGCGACAAATATGGACAAAAAGGTAATTAAAAAATTTATATTTTAATATAAAATTCTCTACATTTTAGTATCTATTTCGTTAAGAAAAAACATAATTTGATGGCCAAAAAATTGGTTTAGGCAGTTTACATGAACTAGTTATAAAATTTCACAAGCTAGTTTTTTAACAACCAAATTACATTTTTTTCACAAAAATGAAGACCAAAATATAGAAATTTCATAAAAAACATCTTGGTTACTTTTTTATCCTTTTTTTTTATGCCAAAAAGCAAAAACTTTTGGGGTTTGTGCAATTACATGAATTACCTATGAAACCATATGAGTCAATTATTTAGGCACCAAACTATGTTTTCCCAATACGAAATGGACATTCAAATATAGATAATTTTATAACAAATAATTTTGGTTATCTTTTTGTCCACTTTTGTTATCGAAAAATGTCAAATTTGGTGTTTGTCCAATTTACTCTAACTAGTTGCAGAACTATATGAATCGGTTTTCTAGTTGCCAAACTACATTTTTCTAACATCAAATTGACACCAAAATGTAGAAAGTTTCAAAAGAATTTTTTGGTTGTCTTTTTGTTTATTTTTATCGTTGAAATTGTTGAATCTCAAAGTTCATGTTATTTGCTGTTAATTTGCATAATTGTACAAATGGCTAAAACTTTAAAATGTTGTAAAATTAGACTTTGTGATCAGAAGATGATCATTTTGACTGAAATTTTTTAATGGAATCATAATAATAGTAATGAAATTTTTTTATTAAAGGGTAAAATTGGTATAAAATTATAAAATTGATAAATGTGGTTAGTTATACTTAAACTCAAAAGTATTTGTTGAAATGTTTAATTATTATTAAATTTTGGTTATTTTTTTAATTTTCCTTGTGAAGTATAACCCTACAAATCAAATACAGAAAATTTCACAAAAAAAATAGACATTTATATTTAAGATGTTGCAGGAGTGTTTACTTATCTAAAATAATTCAAAAAAAAAAAATAATAATTAAATGAACTATATTTAAAAAAAATAAAAAAAATGTCATAACAATAACACTAACAATTATGAAACATAATTTGAGAAAAAATTAGAAATAATTAACAGAAGAAGAAGCATGAAGAACACATAAAATGAAAACCAAAAAATTGAAATAGCATACCTCAGAAGCACAAAAGTTTGCATGAATTTTCAAGAGAACAAATCTAATAATTTTTAGAAATGACAAATTTAGACCCAACTTCTTGAGATTTAAAATATTAAAATTTTAATAAATAATCTATTTTCAAGAAAATTAATTCATAAACCAACGAAGCCATGAAGATTAGGGCTGGATTCAAACCGAATCAAATGCAAACAGTAACATGTTCGTGTTCGGACTCGTTTTTATTCTGTTCGGGTTCGGATTCGTATTCATCGAATATTTTTATAGTAAAGTTTGTATTCGTATTCAGTTCGTATAACTAAGTTCGTATTCTATTCGTATTCGATTCGTATAATTCGTTTTTATATTTATTAAAAATTATAATTAATACAAATAATTAATAAAATTTAATTAAATAATTATTATTTTAAGTTCGGATTCGTATTTGTATTCGGTTAGCATAATTTGTGTTCGGACTCGTGTTCGCTGAATTTTATAGCCCACGATTTATTAAGTGAGACTTATTCTTGCATTAACCAATCTACTCTTATCACGTTGGGATAGATTCGTAGCTTTACTTTCTACAAAATTATATCAAAATTTAGGGAACAATGTAACATGAAAAATAAAATATGAAAATGTTAAGAAGGGTAATTAAAAATATATTATAATATAAAAACATTAATAAAAGTTTTAATAAAATTAAACAATATTTTTTATTATGAATGAATTCTAGTTAAATTGAATTTAAGTTTAAGTTTACTCAAATTAGTCTCGATTTATACAAATTAAACTCAAACTTAAATTTAAATTCAAGCAGTTTAGAGAGTTAAAGCTAATTAATAAAATATTTTTAAATTTAATTATTAAATTAATGATTAATAAATTATTAATTTTAAAAATTATACTTTAAATAAAATATTAAATTATATTAAAATAAAAAATAATATTAAATGATCACCAGAAAAGAGGTAGGCATGACCTTCTCATAAACGGTGAATTAACCCCTATCATATAAATATAAATATAAATACCCTGGTTGGTAGTTGTACAGTATTTATTAAAAAGGGATGACTTCTTAAGGTTACTCTTAAAAAAATAAAATAAAATAAAAAATGAAATAAGCTCTTAGCGACATTCATAAATTTTAAAAAATAATTTTTAATTAGCTGATAACTTAACGTGCCCTAAACTCAGACTGGGCTTGACAGTACGTTAAAATCGAGATTGAAAATAAAACTCTGCCTGAAGAAACGTCCTGCTTTCCTGCGCAGTCATGGCTTCCAGGTAAAACTAAAACTCTCTTTTTCCTTCATATTCTTGTCTGCAACTCACATTCTTACAATTATCATATAGTCCCAACCCACGTAATGCATTTTTACCCTAATTAATTAGGCGAGTAAGAGCGTTTAAGCGGTGGATGAGTTCTCACGGCATTGAGTACAACGAGGCTCTCCACATCAAAGACGACCCTGAAAGAGGGATCTCCGTTGTGGCCTTGTGTGATTTGAAGGAAGGTGATGTGGTGGCAACCATTCCAAAATCTGCATGTCTCACTATTAAAACTAGTGGGGCTTGTGAAATAATCGAGGCAGCTGGTTTGTGTGGTAGTTTAGGCTTATCGGTTGCTGTGATGTATGAGAGGAGCTTGGGGGAGGAGTCTCCTTGGGCTGGTTATTTGCAGCTCTTGCCTCATCAAGAGTGTGTGCCTTTTGCTTGGTCTTTTGGCGAAATTGATTCTCTTTTGTGTGGGACTGAGCTTCACAAGGTACTGTAAAGTTGTTGTGAAATTTAATTGTTAGATCGAGATAAAGAAAATTCATTTATTTCCTGGTTTTTTATATAATAATTAGAGTTACAAAAAAAATACATATGGGTTGGATTTAGTAGATGTCGTTTGACCTTTGGGTCAACTGCCTTTTTAATTCTCTAGCTTTGAGTCCCTCACATTTGGTGTGCTTTAAGGTTTTTTAGACTGAGTCATGAAGCAATGCCTGCATGTTAGTTATTTGTTTTCTTTTGATTATCTTGGATTGTTTGATAAACATAATTTGCAGCTAACAGTATGAAAATCTATTTGAAATTTCGTTTTTAGCTTGAACTATAAACTTTTGTCTGATTATATGTGTCATAATTGTAGGCAGATAGTTAAAGAAGACAAAAAGTTTATTTATGAGGATTGGAAAGAATGTATTCTATCCCTTTTGGATTTGGCTCCTCTGAAGGGCAAAGCACACTTTTTTGCTGTTGAAGAGTACATTGCTGCAAAAAGCCTTGTTGCTTCTAGATCTTTTGAAATTGACGATTACCATGGATTTGGAATGGTCCCCTTGGCAGATCTGTAAGTATTTAGTCTCTTTTGTAACGTATCTGACCTCGAGGGACTTTGATATTTTGAAAAAATGACATTGGCCTTGTGCATGCATGATCTTCTTGTCAGTATAGGCCAATTTTTCTGAAATTATTATTCTTTTTATTGCCTTCTCTTTTTTGATAATAGTGCTGAAATAGAAACAACTAATTGAAAATTTTTGCTGTTGTATGAGTTCGCCGCATATTTTATCATGTGTGATTATCTAATCAAGTCTCAGTTCCATGCCAAATTGTATTTCTCTTCTTGCTGTATAATTTTGTAATAATGTAACAGTCAAAACCAAGTAAGCTTCAATCTTTGAAATCTTATATGTTTATCACTTATAATAATAATCCACTTCCATCCTTAAAACTCTATTAGTTTATCTATGCATTTGTTGTTTTTTACACTACTTTTATATTAGTAATCTGCAAGTACTTAAGACTGACATTGATGCACAACTTGCTGCTTACGCTTGCAAGGATGCATCTATGGTATCTCACTGTTGCAAGTCTCTTTTTATTGTTCTTAAATGACATTTTATGCAATGCAGCTTTAATCATAAGACTGGGGCTGAGGATGTCCACTTCACATCAGTATTTTGGCATCATGAATCTGATGATAACGATGATGATGACAATTATGAATATGCTGTTGCTAATGAATCTGATCAGGATGAATCATCAACTGAATGTTCTGACCTGGACAGAAAAAAAACTGCTCCTCCAGTTGGAAAAAATTCTTCTGACAGCAGTGGCACAGAACTTTCTTCTAATTCAGGAGATGATCCCTCAGTGTTACAAATGATTATGGTGAAAGATGTCAAAGTTGGAATTGAGGTTAGTATACTTTTTGTGCAGATATCCTTGTTTTTGTATATTTCATATTTGATTTTTTTTCTTTTTCTTCCTTTTCAAATCAGTGGCTTGAATAAGTAGATTCGCTTTACAGATTCTGAATTCAACATGCATTAAGTTGATTCATCTAAACAATACAATATTTGTTGAGTTAATTGGCTTTTTTGGGTTATTTTTCTTATGAAACTGAACAATGTAGTTTCATGTTTATGGGCCCAACATATCTACCAGTTGATTACTGCTTTTTGTTTGTTCCCTTGTGAATTAGGCTGCCTCCAAACAAGATCTTACTTGTCTTAAATTATAAGAAAGATGTACAAATAATAGTAACTTTATGCTTCTAAGCTTTACTTGAAAGCTATGTGAGAGTATTAGATATGCCACTGGCCTGAGTTATTAAGTTATTGTTTAGTTGATTTATTTTCATATGGGGCCTTGTTTTTTTATTTAAAATGTGTTAGTTTTTTGAGTTCCAGAATATTCTGCAATTCTGGTCTCTTCCTTGCATTTAGCAAAGTAGGTGTGGCTGCTTATGGTTTTGATTGTTTTGTTTGCTGAATGATAATACCTGTTTTAGATTACCATTAACTTGATATTATGCTATACTGTTGAGAGTCTATAGCTTATAATCTTCATCATTGATGTGCATGAAAAGTCTTATACATAGAAGACATAATGAGATTTTTTATATTGTTAATTATTGACAGTTAGAGTATAAAGTTGTATAGAAGAATGTAACACTCAACTTTCCATGTGAAAGAAGATCACATGATTATCAAGATGGAGATCTTAATCTTAGTGCATTGGTGAGGTTGGATTGCATTGAACATATGACCACTGAAATATTTTCTAGTTGAAAGAGAAAAAACTGTTGGTAGATAATTTGCTCTAAGCTTAGGAAGGCAATATAATGTGATCGTTATTTCTTATTTTCATTTATCTTGAGTCACTAATTGTGATGTCATCTTTATAAAAAATTTCTGTTTGAGAATATTATCTTTCAAACAAATTTCATTATTAAATAATATTCTAATGTATTTATAATTGGATCATCATCATAAATAATGTATAATTTAGTCAAGGTGATTAAAGATGCTTTTCTCTTATTAATTACTTTCTACTTGGTTGTGGTATTTTTTTGCCTTAGATTTTCAATACCTATGGGTTGTTAGGAAATGCCGCACTCTTACACAGGTATGGTTTCACGGAGTTTGAAAACTCATATGACATAGTGAATATTGATATGGAGCTGGTACTTCAATGGAGTTCATCTTTATTTTCGAGCCGACATGCTAGAGCAAGGTTATCCTTGTGGAGAAGCTTAGGGTACTCTGGATGTGTCAGTCAAAGTACTGAATATTTTGAGATAGCGATTGATGGAGAGCCCCAAATTGAATTCCTTATATTATTATACATCATGTTATTACCTGAAGATGCATATCATAAGCTGGATCTTAGTTTATCGGCTGGCGAGAGTTACTCTAAAGCATTATATGCCATTATATCAGAGAAAAAGAATATTGCATTTGAAAAGACTTCAGATATGAGCAAGGAACTGTTCTTCACAGAAAGTGTTTGTGATGCACTCACTTCATTAGCAGATATGAGGGAGAGTTTTTATGCCTCCAAGTCAAAAGAAGATGATGTTGAAGCATTGAGAAGTGGTTTTGCTCACGATAGGAAGTTTTACCATTCTTTGGTATTACGTGTAAGTGAGAGAAGGATTCTGGGGAATTTGCGAAAGATTGCAACTACCCATAAGCAGTCACTAAAAACTGCTAAAAGAAGTTCTACGAAAAAGAGATTAAAACGGAGCATGATGCAGAATTAAAAGAGATCAAAAGGAGTTTTACCATACCAAGAAACCTCGAAGTTCGAATTTGCTCATTCTAATATTCATTTAATTAAGTTTATTCTGGAATAAGAATTTTTAAAAATTTTCCGGTTTATTATTAGAGGAATGTTTTATTTTCTTTTCTCAAACTTTTTGAGTGGTGTTATTCTATATTCTCCCTTTGATGATATTTAGAGGGTATCTGACTAGAGAATGATTTTACTCGTAAAACTGAAGCACAATGTTTAGTGTCTGGAAAATAATTAGTGAAATAACCAAAGAAATAGTTTCACAAAAAAAATATTTTACCTTTCTAACCAAACCAACAAATATAGGTTTATCATTTGAAACCTAAAGCAACTATAGAATACAATTAGATTTGAGTAACAGTTCAATTTTACTGTAATAGTAGATTTCATAATCTTAATCATTAAGCAAATAACATTATGAATTTTTTCTTTCATACTAGAAAGTAATGAAATATATGTCAATCTATCATAGCTTTGATATAATTTTTGTACCCAATAACTATATATTGATAGTCCTAAGAAAAATGTTAAGTTATGCTAGATATTCCTAAGAAAAAGGTTATATTATGTTAGTGTTTAACTAAGTCAGTTGGTATACAAGACGCTTAGTGATCTTAAATTTAAAGATCACATGCAATATTATCTATTAAAGGATTTGTTTCATAGACATTAATATACTATTATAATACTTGTAGATATGTTCTAAGGGTATTATAGTTATTTTTTAATCTTAGGTTTTGATAAGGGCTTTAAGTTGACTTGGAAGGATAAAATCGTGATTTTAAGGATTAAGCATGGGAGTGTATGGGTTATACACAATCAGACACATGTTGGACCTAGTATAGTCCACGTGGAATAAGTCAAAGGACATAAAAACAAGTATGAGCCAAACATAAAATCTAATGCTTGCATGCACACACTTGTGTGTGGTAACTGTTTCAAAGCCTATAAAAAGGTTTACGATTTATGATTTGTTATTAAAATTTCATTTAACCAAACTTTCTCCAATTTAGTCACTACATACTAGAGCATTTAGAGCAAGATGCCTTCAATTCACATCCATCATAGACGAAGTTTGACAAAGAGAGAGAAATCATTCACAAGCAAGGTATGCAGAGAAATTTTATCTTCTCTCAAAATTAATTCAACTCACATCGTCTAATTTCAGTTTTGAATTGATGATGTATGGTGATTATGTTAATTCTTTGATGGTTACATGGAGAGACAACATAATTTAATGCATGATCTTGAGGTTTAAGGAGGACTATAGATTGATTTCATGTTAATTTCATATTAAGTTGATAAATAATGCTTAACTCAAGATTTGAGGGTGAATTCGGAACAAATAACACTCATGATCACTAAATTATTTATCAATTGCAATAATGACCATTGAGTTTTAATTTGTTGTAGAAAAATAATTGATCTTTGGTTTTGTCAATTGTTAAGTCATTGTTTACTTATGTTTTCAGATTGACTAACGAACACTTATGTGGCATGATGACATGGTAGACAACTTTTGCCAACATGTGAGCAAGGGGACCCATAGGGTTAAAAAAATTATTTTCTGGCTCACCCACGAACCTTTCTTCTCTTAAAAAAAGTGAAAAGTAAAATTAGGATTTTAAAGGGGAAAAGTGGGATTTATTGTAGATAAAGGCAAAACGATTAGGGTTAGTGAATCAAAATCTCTTTTTGCCTAAATGGAGCATAACCAAGAGATTTGAAGATGTGGCTAAGGATATCGCAAGGCAAGACCACAATATGGTAAGACATGCTAATGTCATGTGCTTTTTATATAACTGTAATTGTTTGCATATTATTATTTGAACCAGGTGTGCAAGTTGATCCCATATTTTTTTAATGGGCAAAACCACTTTTTAATAAGGTAAGGAACAATTGATAGCATTTAAAATAAAGCAAAACTATTGTAGGCTTGGTTAACCATTTTCTTAAGATGTCAATTTTTTTATTGTAAATGTTTTTTCAATTATTGTAATGAGATGGTGTTTGTTGTTTGTTTTGTCTTATGTTGGCTCAGATCCTAATAGGGATGAATTTACTATTGTATATTACCATGATGGTGATATTGGGGAGTAGGATATGATAAGGAGAACCAAGATTATCTAGATTGGTGTGATCCTAATAGACTAGGAATCGTAAACCTAGATAGAATGTTTAAAAACTTAGGCAACCATTGAGTGCTTAGTTATTTTTTTCATTACCAGATCATGACTATAATAATGGCTTAAAAAGTTTGAACTCTAACTTTATTTTTTATGAATTAGTATTGTATGGTAGTGAGCACAAAAAGATTTATGAGTATGTTAAGGTTTGGTCCTAGGAAGAATTAGTTAAATAGGTTAGTAAACTTGTGTCAAATAGAGTAGGAGTCATGATTAGGGAAATATAGTGTGTCTAATCCTCCTCCTCCAAGGTCTGTAATGAAAATAAAAACTAGATTCGATTAATTAAGCAATTCCAAGGGTAGAGCTAATTTAACAAATGATGGGACAAGAATAGTGGGAATTTACAGGGTAGGTAGGAAGTAGCTAGGAAGAGAATGTTATTAGTGAGGCTAGAAATAATGAGCAACATGTAGTTAGTGGGTATAGGAATAGTATAGTTAGTTATGTAAGGAAAAAGGAGCAAGGGTCAATAGTTTAGGTTGGGAATAATGGAGCCATTATTACAAAAGAAAGTGAGTAAAGGTCAGTTGGTAAGGATCAAGTAACTAATAAGGATTTCTTTCGAGATAATATACAAAGTTCAATTAATGAAGATTAGATGCATGTAGATTCTGAACAAAATACATAATTGAATATTGATAATTTTAGGGCCACAAATGATAATCTTGGGGTCACAAATGAAAAGGGGAAGAGGGTCCTGAAATTGATGATGACTATTTCTATGAAAGTGATAATGATGATGATTTAATTGTAAGTAATAGTTAGGAATAAATGTGAGAAACCTAAAAGTAGTAGTGATTGGGCAAAAGTAACCGGTGAGCCTATTAGGAATGATGTTATTTTTAATAAAAATTCTTCAAAATATAATGAGACAGATGAACTATACTTTGAAATAGATTCAGAGGGTGAGAAAAGTGTTAGGTATCCTAAGTTTAATAATAGTGTAAACATAAAAACATTGGTGCAAAAAGTCTAAATATTGTTTAAGAACTTCCCACAATTCAAAGAAGTACTGAAAGTATGAGATGTATAATAGGTTACAACTATACTTTGAAATATCAAGATAGATGTTTCAAAGGGTGTGGTGGCAATTATTGGCATCCAAAATCAACTTTGATGACCTAATTGTGAAAATTAGGTCTTGTGTATTAGTTCGCATCTGTGCAAAGGATTTTGACAATTTTCATATGACAACCACTTGGTTGGCTCGCAAATATGTTGAGAGGTTTAAAGTTGATTCTTGTTGGCTAGTAAAAAGGTTCATTAACAGTGTGCATTAATGGTTGCTCTCCTTGTAAAGGATGTATTTTGTGGATTCTAATGAAAAACGAAGGGAAACTAAATGTGTTTGAATTGTTAAATGGATGAGTGGAAGTGAAATTAATTTTTTTTTTTTTTATTATTGCATAAGTTGTGCATCAACACTTGTTTTTTCATTTCACATAACCCTTATTGCAAAAACTCAATTATCAAGTTGTCATTTCATATTTATAGCAAGTTACTATGCCATATTTCATTTCAATAAACATAACTAGTATAGTGTCATTTGTACAATTAAACTTGAACATCAACACCTATTATCATAGTACCATAACACTATCTATAATTTTATTATTAAGGTACCAGACCAAACATTTGACCAAAAATTACAAGGGAAATAAATTGTTCTCTTACCCCTGAACAAAAGTATTCACAAAATTATCAATTATCTAGAAAAATGCATCAACCTATACAACTTACAAAACAAATAGTCCAAAAAGTTTCTCTATGCACATGAAAAGTGTTTTTTTCTTAAGGAATTGTTGCCTTTCCCATTCCTCTTGTCTAGGTGTCCATGAATCTAGATGGAATAGTTTTTGCCTTTGCTCTCTTGGCCTTCATTTTAGCAGTTGATGATCGAGTTTTCATTTGGTGTCTTGGTTACTCAAGGATAAACATCTTAGCTGTTGCTTGCTCTAGGATATAAGTCTTACTTATTGCTTACTCTAGGGTATCCTTCCTAGCTACTGTTAGAGCTAAAGTGTTAAAAGCCATATTATATTGCATTTTTTTTGCAAAAATAAATACAATTCAGTATTTGACAAACAACAATATCCATAATAAACAAATATCAATTATGATATGAATTCAAAGCCGAATCTAAGTGTGATCCTGAAAACATTATCACCGATCCTTGTTTTGGTGCTTCCAAATTCCATCTCAAGCCAGTTAAAGCCTTTTCAAGCCATTAAGACAAGAAAAATAAGTTTGTTTGACTTTAATCATAGTATTCGAAAAAAATTTCAGACTAACTCACATAACTTTTCTAAAGCCTTTGGATCATGTTTGGGCTTGTCAATAATTGAAAATGGCACATAAAAGAGTTTAATTTCATCAAATGGCATCATATGAAGCCACGAAAAAAAAAAGTTGAATCAGATTAAAATCGAGTTGAAAATAAGAAAGGCAAAAAAATTGTCTACTTACACACATGACCATGTGCATGCCTGTGCACGTTCATGCATGTAGTCATGTCATGCAATGCACACTCATACCTGTTTCCCTAATGTTCAAGAAAGCAAGCACTTTAACACATCCTAACACCCACCTGCATGCCTGCCTGTAGGCACTCCCTTGTGTGTGCGCACTTATGCATTGCGACATGCTGTCACAACACCCTGCATGTTGCTCTTATGCCTCAACATGGCGTCACAACACCCTGATTTTGCCTTTTATTTTATTTTTTTTTTGCAAATTTTTGGCCTTTTCAAGCAATTCTTGCATGCTTTGGCTTCCATAATTTCTCTAATGTAGCATTTTTGATGTTTTTGGATTTCTAATGACTTTCAATTAGAATTCAAATGCTGATGACCCTTTAGATCGAATTCAAATAATCAAGTTGAAGATTTAAATCCAAGACAACTCAATCAAGGAAAAATGCAAGCATGCTAATTATGTCATTTTAAATGTGTTTATATTTAATTATATATTGTAATTAGATTTAGGAGACTTATTTAATTTGTATTTTGATGTTTTTTTTTATTTGTTACATGTAACTTGAAATCTATTCTAAGTTAACTATATTTAGCTAAATTTAACCATAGTTTTTGATTTGCCTATATAAAGGCAACTTAAACACTTGCAAAATCTTTTTGGATGAATTAATGAAAGTTTGTTTGCAAGAATTCTTTATGCTTGGATCACCCTCAAGTTGGTGGAAAATCTTCTTTAGGCTATAAGTTTGTTTTCTTGCAAATTTCTAGTATATTTTTCTTGATGTGAATTGATCATCACTCTTATACCTTTTTTGGTTTTGAATGTGTGATGTTTGATACTGGAAATTGAGGTATTGAAGTTTGCTTGAAATGGTGATTGCTTGGAGTTGCATTAATGCTAGATTTGGGTGGGAAAATTACATGAACTTGTATGATTTTGGTGATGAACTAGGTTGGATTTTCAGGTTGAATTAGTAAGACTTGTAATAAGTTTTAGGAGCATTACAACCCTCTTAATTTGGATCATCTAGTATTAGAGCTCCTAGGTTGCCTTTGTAGTTACATTGTGGTGAGAATTTGTGTTAAAAGATTGAAGTTAGAGGATTTGAATGAAGAGTTGTTGGAATTTTTTTTTTTTTTTTTTTAAGGTTAGAAGTTGATGCTAAGAAGAAGATGAATATGAAATCTACTTTTTTTATTTTATTATTCCATGAGACACGTTCCCTAAACTTAGCCTACACACCACGCCTTTCATTAATTGCTTTATACTTATCCCATCTGAGTCATACCTTACCACAGACCTTAAGCACCCTACATATTTGACTCATCCGGTTGCAAGCAAAAATTTTAGAGGAATGTTAGTCAATTTTCTTATTCACTTTCCCATAAGTCTTGCTTTGGCTTTACCTCATTAATTGCCAAAATTTTTCTAGCCATTCCTTTACCTTCCATCAAGTGCCAACTTGCATCATAAAATTAGGAGCATTTTTTTTACTAATCTTTCTCTATAAAAATTAGTCTATTTAAACCCTCATCACTAAGCCTAATCATTCATAAACCTTATTAAGCCTCTAGTCTTAACCCTATCATACAATTACATTATTGCCCTTTACTAAAGATACTAAAATACCCTTATCCAACAACCTAATCTTAACTTTGATTATCATACTCAAGCCCAATTACCTCCTTAACCCAATTCCATACCTTAGCCTAAACACTTAGCCTAAGCCCAAGATTCTATTCGAAATACTATTCCTAATTCAAAAATACTATTCACAAAATTTTGATGTCATTCTATTATTGTGTTTTTTCTTTCCCCTTATCCAAATATATCCATGGCAAGTGTAAAACCATTCCACATAATGTACACAATCCAAGGAAAAGCTTGTGAGGCCATTATTGATGGAAAATTTGGTACCAATAGAGCTTTTACAACCCTTGTGGAAAAATTGAGATTTCAAACAACTGACCATTTTTGGGGAGTGTATAGGAAAACAAAGCTAGCACGTAAATAAGTAGCCATATCCTTCTCTATGGGAAAATATGTTGAAATTGTTTATGAAGTTTTCCCAATGGATGAATGTCATTTGTTGCTTAGGAGTTCATGGCAATCTAAAAAAGAAGTTGTATATAATGTAGTGTTGAATATCTATTCCTTCCAAATTCACAAAAAGAAGATCTCCCTTATACCTTTATCATTTGATCCATCAACAAAGACAACACCCCTACCCAAAGACTTACCTTTAAGTGTAAGTCAAATTGAGAGTAGGACAAAAGGTATAAAAATTGATAAGCCTAAGGTTGAGAAGTTAAAGTCTAAGGAGTTCTTGTATTGGTTGAATGATTTTGAGATGATGTGTTAGCCCATGGAGTGGGCAAATGAGAAGAAGTTCAAAGTTGTCATTTTGAAGCTTGATGATCATCATTCCTTGTCCTTATGTGGGAAAACTTAAAGAAGTAAAGAGATTGGGAAGGAAAGGAAATGATTAAATCTTGGGAAAAATTGAAAATGTTGAGGAAGAGGCAATTTTCTACTTAAGCATGCTTTGATGGTAACCAATGAGAAAATTATCACCAAGGAAATTGTCTTAAGTGAGAATAAAATTGAGATTAAGGAGTAGACAAATTCCTAGGTAGAAAATGCAATAGAGCTTGATGATGAATCCAAAGAGGAATTTGAGAAAAAACTTGATGAGTGAATTAGAAGTTTTAGATTTGAGGTTAAATCCTCTCCAACAAGGGGAGTATGATATGAATTCAAATCTGAAACCAAGTGTGATCCAAAAAACATCACACCGATCTATGCCTTGGTACCTTCAAATTGTCTTTCAAGCTAATCAAAGCCTTTTCAAGCCATCAAGACAAGAAAAATAAACTTGTTCGACTTCTATTATAGTATTCAAAAGAAATTCTAGACTAGCTAATAAAACTTTTTCTAAGGCCTTCAGATCATATGCTCAGGCCTATAAATAATAAAAAATGGCATATCAAAGAGTCTAATTTTTTCAAATGGCTTCATACGAAGCCAAGAATTAAAGTCAAATTGGATAAGAATCAAACTGAAAACAAGCAAGGCACAAAAAAATTGTCTATATAAATGCATGCCTGTGTGTGTTGACTGCTAATATCCGCTTCCTTAACATGTAAGCAAGCACGAAGTCACGCACATCCCAGTGCCTGTGTGCTTGCTTGCTTATGTCCGCTTCCGTGCACATGCTTATGCATGCACCTATACATTGGGGCATGGCACCACAGTGTCGTGAATGCTGCTCTGCGTCGCAGCATGGTTCCACAGCGTCCCAATTTTTCCTTTTTTGCATATTTTTGGCCTTAACAATTCTCGCATGCTTTGGCTTCTAAAATTTCTCCGATACACCATTTTTGATGGTTTTGGATTTTTAATGACTTTCAACAAGAATTTGAATGTCAATAACCTTCAAGATCGAATTCAAATAATCAAATTGAAGATTCAAATCCAAGATAATTCAATCAAGGGAAAATGCAAGCTTGGTAATTATGCCATTTTAATGTGTTTATATTTAATTTTATATTGTAATTAGATTTAAAAGACTTATTTAATTTGTCTTTTGATATTTTCTTTTATTTATTACATGTAACTTGAAATGTATTATAAGTTAAATTGGGTTAGCAAAATTTAACCATAGTTTGTGGTTTGCTTATATAAAGGCAACTTAAACACTTGCTAAAAAAACTTTTTGGATGAATTAACGAAAGTTGAAGCCTTATGCTTTTCTTTCTTATGTTCTTAGAATTTGGTGTTCTTATGAACCAAGTCATAATTCTTTATCCAATATCCATGGGAAGAAGGAAGTTGATGGTAGAGATTCAAGTTGTTGATTCTTGTATCAAGTAAGTGGAACTTCCTTTGAGCTTGTTTGCAAAAATTTTTTATGCTTAGATTACCCTTAAGTTGGTGGAAGATCTCCTTTAAGTTTGAAGTTTGTTTTCTTGCAAAATTCTAGTTTATGTTTGTTGGTACGAATTGATCATCAATCTCCTACCTTTCTTGGTGTTAAACGTGTGATGCTTTATGGTAGAAGTTGAGGTATTGAAACTTGCTTGAATTGGTGATTGCTTGGAGTTACATTAGTGTTAGATTTGTGTGGGTAAATTGTATGAACTTGTATGGTTTTGGTGATTGAACTAGGTTGGATTAATAAGACCTTAGAATCTATTTTGGGAGCATTACAACCTTCTTAAGTCAGATCAAACTATCAAAGAAGCTTACCATAATTTCTCAAGTTGGACACTAGAAAATGAAGAATAAATACTGATAATAGAGACTCATGTAATAAAATCATAATTTCAGTTAAAATATATGTAGACAATACAGTCAAAATTTCGAAAGTTATATCTAAGGCTACTTGGTTAGACTTTCATTTGCATTAGTAAGAGAGGAAAGGGTCACAACTTTTTTCCTTTTGACTTAAAAATAGATGACCTGTTTAATTCATATGTATGCATCTATGTCAATTAAAAAACAAATGTGTTGAATGAAACTTGCAGGCAATTTCCTTTTTCTGGTTTGGAACTACTCCATGAAATCTGTTATTGTGTCCTGCTTTTCCACACTTATTACAATGCATAACCAAATTTCCCTTTATACTCAACTTTTGCTTCAATTTGCTAGTTTTCAACCTTCTTAACCTTTGTCCCCCTAACCATTTGCATGTTGCCTTTTGGTTTCTGAACTAGTGAAGGTGGAATGATTGGAGGCAAATTACTTTGAGGCCATACTTTTGAAGATGGAAGTGGTTGAATGAAGTAGCTATAAACCTTGATATGGGTCATAGTATGATAATATTCACTAACATAGTTTTTAGGTTGTTCCCTATTCCTATAAATGCAAACAAGCATGCATACAGGGGATTCATATTAAATCCTATTTTCCGCATATGTATGTTCTAGCCCTCATGTCCACTACCTTTTGCCCTCTACGATCATTAACTTGGACAAATGCACTCCTATTATATTCAAGTGTGAAACTCATGTAACCTTTTTTTTTTTTTTTTTTTTTTGTATTTTAGGGCATAATAATCCTTACACTTTCTTCATTTCATTTAGTTTATTCCCAATCTTGACCATCAATTGTGTTTTTATCAGTTCTATCATTGTTATGAATCTTTTATCCTTTACATCTAGTACATGTTTGTTAAAGCACTCACACAAATTATTAAGTAGCATATTACATGAATTTCTAATAAAGAATTATGATCTAGTCCAAGTACTAAGCAAGAGCATTTGGATTTTCTTCTCCTATCATTCTCATTGTTTGAATAGGTTATTATAAGTAGCTTTGATAACATCCTATAGTAAGTCTTTCAACTCCTTACCCTTAAATTTACTTTTAAAATTAGTGTACATATGCCTAACAAAAAACATACGTTTAGTATTGGGGTATCTTTTAGCCACAACATTAAATTAAGACCTATATCCAAATATATGCACAATGATTGAAAAAAAAAAAAACCAAAATTCAAAACAAAAAAGAAATAAACACAACAAAACAAGGAAAAAAAATTGTAGTTAATTACTGAATTAAATGATGAAAGTTGAGAAAATGTGACATACTAAGTTGGAAATTTATCTTTTGCCTATCTGACATGAATGTCTAATGGTAGTTGCTTGCAATGTCCAAGTCTTTCAAATGCTCAAGGAATCAATTCCAATTTGTTGTATCTTTTTTCTGCACAGTAGTCCATGCAATAAGGTAAATACAATCATTAAGAACCACCTTACCAACTAAAGGAAGTTGCCCCTTATATGATCCCTTCAACCAACAACCATCAAGACCAATTAAATTCCTACAACTACTCTTAAATCTTTTTTCGATGCTCCTAAACACATATACATCTCCTTAAATTCCTTATATGATCCTTTAAATCAACAACCATCAATGCATAGTGTTCATGAACCTTTTTACTGATAAACAAGGGTCAACTCAAAATTTCTTAACATATTTCTTAGCCAACTAAGTGGTTGTCATATCAAAATCATTTGCGTAGGCATGGACCAACACATAAGACTTAATTTGCATAGTTAGGTAATCAAATTTGACTTTGAATACCCATAATATCCACCTATACCCATTAAAACATTTAGACTAATGTCTCATTCTATCATTCACAAGAAATTGCACTTGAAACCTATTGTACATGTCATATTCTCTTACTACTTTTTTGAATTGTTGAAAGTTCTTAAATAACATTTCTACTTTCCATACCTTTGTTTTTATGTCTACTTGTGCTCTCTTACTACTTTTTTGAATTGTCGAAAGTTTTTAAACAACATTCTTACTTTCCACACAATTGTTTTTAGGTCTACACTGTTATTAAACTAACCTGTTGTCTCATTTTATCATTCATAAGAAATTACACTTGAAACCTTTGTACATCCTATACTCTCTTACTATTTCTTTGAATTGTTGAAAGTTCTTAAACAACATTTCTTCTTTCCACGCTATTGTTTTTATGTCTACCCATACTCTCTTACTACTTTTTTGAATTGTTGAAAGTTTTTAAACAAGATTCCTACTTTTCGCACAATTGTTTTTAGGTCTACAGCATTATTAAGCTAGTCTGCTATCTCATTTTATCATTCACAAGAAATTAAATTTGAAACTTATTGTACATCCCATACTTTCCTACTACTTTGAATTGTTAAAAGTTCTTAAACATTTCTACTTTCCACACTATTGTTTTCATGTCAACCTATCTTTGACTATTTTTTTTGAATTGTTGAAAGTTTTTAAACAATATTCTTACTTTCCACATCATTGTTTTTAGGTCTACACCATTATTAAACTCATGATATCTACCTTTTCCTCACTTTCTAAATATGTTTTAGAGCACAACTCTTTTAATTCATCATACTTAGAAGAATTTTTATTTGCATTAACATCAACCTAATAGGCTCATTAGTTCCTTTTGTCCTATCATTACTACTTTTTGGTCTTCTATATATATTCTTGATTGTAACTGCACGTAAATCATCATCATTCTTAACTTCATTATCAATTTTATGGAAATAGTTATCATCACTTTTATCTCTCCATTTATGACCCTCAGATTATCATTTGTAGCCTCAAGATTATTAGTATTTAGTTCAGTGTTTTGTTTAGAATCTATCTGTATTTAATCTTTATTAATTGAACTTACTCTATTATCCCAAAGCAAATCCTCATTAATCACTTGATTCTTAGAGACCTTCACTCCTTTTCTCTTGTAATAATGACCCCACTATTCTTAGCCCACATATTCACCATTATTATTTTTCCTTACATAACTATCTCTACTATTTCCAAACCCACCAACCATATGCTACTCCTTTTGCTTTGATATATTAGCTCTATTATTCCATTTACCCCTACTTCTTTTCCCTTACATAACTAACTCTATTATTTCTAGACTCACTAATTAATGCTGCTTACTATTTCCAACCCTATTGACAATTTTCTTTTCCCTAGTTTCTTGTTGTCCACCCTGTAAATTCTTACTATTCATAATTCTATGATTTGTTGAATGAGTTCCACCCTTAGAATTGCTTGACTAAACTAATTTCATTTTTTTTTTCTTGCAAACCTTAGAGGATGAGGAGGAGGATTAGGTACATTATTTCCTTAGTTAACACCCTTGCTCCATTTGACATAGCTAGATTGTGTAGCACCAAGACTTTCTTTACCAATATCAAGTAAGTTGTCATCTATTACTCCTCTAACCATCACCATCAAACATCCAAGAGGACATCAATCTATGTAAAGCCTAAAAGGGTATCCTCATCTTTTTCCATGAGATAATCATCGTGTGTTATGTTGCTTGCATGCCTATGATATTTGGTGACATAGGCGAAACCCTTGGGCTATCTACAGATGTTCTTCTCATGAACATCCAACTATAATCCTAGGTGGTTCGCTCATGATTCTATACTCTATATGGTGTTCGCATGTATATTTTTATTACTAAACATGCCATGTGCTCTGCTTTGGTCTTTACATATTCATAATCGATGATTTGTCATGTATAGTTTCATAGATTTGTTATGAATGATGCAATGTCATGTATGATGTGTGTTACAAAGATGTTTGTCTAATTTGAGTAGTAAATGTGAATATGTCTTGGATCTATGGTGAACACGACATAGTCACATCCATTAGTATGTTATTTATATAAATGTTATTTGCATGTTACATATCATTGACTTGATTGGATCATGAATCTATTTTGTGCACCCATTAGTAATAGTTTTGCTTGCCTGCATTAAGTGGTAGATTGAAATAATTGTGAGCATGCACGTGATATGTGTATGGTTTGTTGTTATATGATTTGTAAAGGGCTAATGAAAGTATAGTCGATTATGGGTATTGAAGGAGTCTAATCATAAACATTTATCTACCACTATGTATCTTTATCTGGGTAGCGATATGTAGAGTTTGTATGATCTAAGCATGGAATGACATGGAGATAAAGGCGAAACACTCGACGAATGTGCATATACCTCTAACAATTGGCTTTCACAGATGTAATCTCAACAGAACTTATTCAATATGTTTATGTTATTTAATTGATCCTAACAAACTTGTTTTATAGGTTATTTACTTTATTATGCTTGTTTTAAGTTAGTTGATGTATAGGGATGTATAAGGCAAAGGTTATGATTTTATTGCATTGTGGGATGTTCTTTTTATTTTGCTATTGCATGATAATATGTATCAACTTGCATGATTAATAAGAATTAAGTAATAAATTTGTAGCACATTTTCAAATAGACCTTATTAGTGGAGGCTAGCTCTTGGGTTAGACAATGTGGATGCTTAACATCTTTTCACGTTGTACCTAACTCTTCAAGCTCTCCCATTGGATAAGTAAGGATAATTTGGGTCCTCTATAAAGGATTCAACTTGTCATCCGTTTTCACTAACGTTATTTTCCAAGGCAATCTTGAGGTGACAACTCCAAAAAACAATGTGATGAGCCAAAAATCTAGCTATGCACTGCTTTTGAATACATCTAAGGTGATTAAATAAAGGTGACAAATATTACCTAATTTGGTGCAACGAAAACCCATCATAGAGTGGAACGATGCTAGCCGTCAGATCAAAAAATCTAAAAGTCAAATAAATTAATTAATAAAAAGGGAAAGTGAAAATTATAGAGAATTGCACTAACACCACTCTGAAAGAACTGGCTCAGAGGAAAGAGAAGAGAAGAGAACAAGAAAGGGAGAGATTTAGTTGCATGAAGGGTATATTTGGTATTTTAAAATTTACAAGGGTTGTTTGGGGAAGCAAATTGGATGGACTCACCAACAAGAAGATCCCACGTACAACTGTAGGTAGATTGGAGTACGAGCTTGTGATGTGGTGGCTCCTTAAAGTCCTGTGCGACATATCTCAACTTTAACACAAAATCATCCAAAGTTTGAACTTTTGCTCTCTCAACTTTATTTGAGCCAATATAAACAAACAGATTATTGTTAGACAATTAATTGCATACATTGAAAAGAATAAACAAGTTTGGCATGATAAAAATTAAGCACCGCTGCCAACTTTTATATATATATATAGAAATGTAATATAATATACAATTGATTCATATATGTATACAATTCATTTATGAAAATGACAGCAACTGTTAGTAATTGTTGCCCTTTCTTAACTTCTCTTCCACTTCTTTCAGTCAGTCAGTAATATCAGTAACAATACCAATACCTAGAATTGATTTTCGAAAACCAATTTCTCTGAAGGAGTTGATCTTGGGTGGAGACATGGTCATGCATGATGGAAAAGAAAGAGTCAAAATCTCGTTTTCCTGTGTGTTATTATACTTAGAACGGGAAAATGTTAAAATGTTTTTATTGAAGTCTTTAATATTTTCTATCCTTAACGTTTTTTGTTTATAAATTTTGATTAATTTTCTTTTGTTGGCAATTAGCATAATAAATTCATCTGAGCAGAAAAATACTGTTTGGCGACACCTTTAATAAATCATGTCAGTTTGATGCGCCATAACATTTAAAACTAATTAATATATTATAATGTTTATTAAATTTGTTGTTTTATATCTCATAATACTATGATTTGTTTTTTTTTTTTTTTTTTTTTGCAATTGCCGTTTATTGTTAATTTCCTAATACAATACTATTAAAACCATAGCTTATGTTATTTTAAGTAACGGTTCAAAAAAGGTAACTAAATTATACGTTGCATAAAACCATACATCAAATATTGAATTTTCCCTTCCGTTATCTACAGTTGACTCTTATTTTTTATGGCAAGGGAACTTTCTTCTTATTGAAAAACAACCTTTGAATGAGCTTGTCTTTCCTGATGATAACCTAAAACAACATATAACATTAATCTTGATTTCACGTGACATTTTTAAACTTCTGGAACATGTGGTACGTTTATACTTGATGGGTGGATGGTGTCAGTTCTTGATCGTCGATTTCTAAAAACAATTGGATCTCGATATGGCATCTTAAACTCAAATGTCAATCCCAGCATCCCATGTGGAAAAACGGGATTGTCGAACACATGAATCATTTGACAAATGAAATTTAAAATTTAATTTAAATTGAATCTTTCAAAGTCAACTTTTTGCTTCTCTTGTAGTAGTGTCAATCTACGATCGAAATGGGACTGTACGACTGATATCAAGTTGTAAAATATCTACTTGTAAGTTGTAAACATCAATTGGAAACGATTTAGAACCCCGTTTGCAGTCTCTAAATGAGCATTTCCATAATCAATGGTTGCTTGTCCTCCAATTCAGTAGCATTGAACACAAGGAAGACGAGGTAATCATGGAAGGGCTTCTAGAAAGTTGACATGATTTGTTTAACAATTTTCCTTTCTCTTCAAGGAGTAAATCACATTTCCCCACGCAAGGTTTGGCCTAAAGACTGTTTTCATCTCTTGATCATATAAATAACATTTTTCGTTCAAAATAAAATATGCTTTGAAAAGCAAAAAATGTAAAGGCAAAATAGAAATTTCATCATTCATAAATTATAATAATAATAATAATAAATACATTATAGATATGATAGCTAGACCTCTTTACAAGTTTAAAAATTTGTAATTTATTTCGTGTAAAAATTTAGAAACCTCACTGTCTTCACCATTCCTCGTCCACCTTAAGGAAGTCGATGAAGTAGACATTGTTAGATTTCAACAATGAATTGAGGACAATATGACAACTTTGCACAGTCATATTTTGTTGACAATTGTGGGATGGTAGAACTCGCAAAATGAGTTTTCAGTGAAGGCAATGACGTAGCTTCGAAAGGGGTTCAATCATCCATGAGTTAATCATATAGCTTTCAACTATTGTATGTCCAGAAGGTCAAAGGATAGGTTAGGGAAAAAGAGTGGAAAGTGAAACAGAAAAAGAATGAGGTGTTGTGCAAATAGAATATTTATAGTTTTTTATATATATATATATATATATATATATATATATATTGTTAATTTTGAGATGATATTGTAATTTAAAAAAGAGAAATTATGAAAGATTATATATATTAAGTTATTTTTCAATTAATAGAATTTGATTTTTTTTTTTAAATATTAGTTATATCATTACAATGTGGAAAAATGTTTTTAGTCAAAATTTTGGGTGGAAAATTTTGATGTACTCCTCTTCAAGACAGACGGCAGAAGGTCCACATCTATCGGGTTGCAATCGCACTTCTCAAACGTAAATTCCAGACCCCTTTACCTTAGGGAGTGACTAGTGTCGATTGGTTTTGGATAGTTCAACTACAGTATAATACTTTCCTTAAGTTTGCCCTCAGTAGACCAACATAAAAAAAAATATTTTTAAATTCATTATCATGGGTAATATGGTTTTAATTTTTTATTATTTCCAAAAGACCTCTAATATTTGTTTTTTTGAATTAAGAAATCCCAACTTAGGGAAAATGCTTTAAAATACTCTATATAGAGCTAAATCTTAAATATAAGATTACACAAAGTTCATATATGTATTACGTATATAAAATTTAATTTCCATTCGTCAACTTACTTTATGAGATTCTCGAAAGGAAATAATTATTCAATTTTGATGATAGTTGTACAGATAAAATGCATCGAAAGAGAAACTTTAAAGGTATCTAATAATGTCTTTCAACATTAGCTCACTTTTTTATTAAACATAAAAACACAGTTTAACTTTTAAGAGTGCGTTGCCAAGATAGCCTTTGTTTCGTTCCATTGTGTCACTAGTATTACTCAAAACCACAAACCGCTTAACCTTTTAATCTATCAGTTCCTTGTTATGTTCCACTTGCTCCCATCACACCAAAATATCTTCTTACCAAATTCTCTGGCTCTATGTACCAACCAACGTGTATGCCTTTTTTTCTTGTCTCCACCTATTCAATGTAAGGGACTCCAATTCAAATGATTTTGATCATATTTATGATCATTTTGAACAATGGAAAACTTGTTTGTGAATTTCCTATTTTATAAATTTAAAATTACAAGAAAATTCTCAGACGTGCTCTTCGTGTATTTTATTTTTGTTATAATAGAAAACAACAAAATTTTTAACAAAGAATATTGATAGATTATTAATGTTATGCAGTTATACAGTCCTTCCCACAGTCAACCTTCAAAATGCGACCTATATATGTAATGACAAGTAGATAGTGACTAAGCAATGCTCTAACCCAAAAAATACAATTCATTGAGATCTTACTCGAAGTATAGACTTCTCGACAACTGACAAGTAACCAAATGACTCATACTCTATAGCTTGTGAAATGAAGAATTCTCTTTAAGTCAAAACCATAATTACACTCCTATCGAGAAAGAGACCTACCCTAGATTTTACGATACAATGTTCTTATTATGCTCATCCAACAAGACTTTTACTTCCCCCATAAACAAGACGACATTGATATAGGCATGATTTCCTCTTATTTGAATTAAAATTACATATTAGGATACTAATCCTAGAGCTATATATAAATAGATAAAGAGAAGGAGATGAAGGGGAAGGGGGGGGGGGGGGCAATAGATACTACAACTATACATATTATATTATAATGTTCTTGTACTATACTTATACTAGTAGCAACAATATGGACACAAATGTTTCGATTATTGGGTCAAACCACTTAATAAATCTTGTGTCTCATTTATTTTTTACTTTTTTCTACTTATCCTTTTACACATTATATGTAACATTGGTAGGTATATCCCAAGGGTATTATAGTTATTTCCTAGCCTTAGGATTCAATTTCGACTTAGAGTTTACCTAAGAATTGCCAAAGGGTGATTTTCCAAGCTCACATAAGGTTATGCATGCTAGATACATGATCATGCATGAGTGTGTCATGTAGGATAAATAACATTATGTGGGAAAACAATTTGTGGTTGAACACACTATTGTGTACCTTGAGCATGCAAACCTTTACGTGGTAACTGTTTTGGACTTTATGTAAAAGGGTGTGTAATTCAAATTTTATTAAAAATTCCTTTTACTAAATTTTTTTATAAAAACTATCACCTAACTTTAAAGAATGTCCATACAAGGTTTAAAACCCTTAGAGGCCCTTTCTCTTTGATTGTCCACAAGCCTTTCCAAGTATAGGCAAGCCACTACTTGCCTGCACAAGTTAGTGAGGCTACCACAATCAATGGAGTAACAAAGAACTTTAGGTACGTACTAGCAATCCTTTTAATGGAAAATGAGTGAGAGTGGGAAAGGTTTCGAGAAATTTTTATTAATTGTGAACATTAGTCAACTAAGGTGAAATAACAATTTAGTTTATAAGTCACTCTAGTCAAACACTAGTCCACCATTCATCTAGTGCATAAAAACGATTGTTCTATCATATTAGAATGAGTGGTCTTCCCCACTAAAGCTAGAATTGCCATTCTGTAATATGGAACGAGTGTTATGTACTCAACGTAATCTTAGTCCTTATGCATAACTTCTAAATCTGGATAATCAACCTTTATTGTGTGTGATCCTTAACTTTTTTGTCATGTTGGTAATGAATAGAATCATGACTAATCTATAATTATTTAACTCTCTAATCACAGACCAAAATTAGCTTCTAGTAAGGTATCGTGACCATTTAAGAGAGTTAATTGAAGATGAAAACTTGTTAATGGTATGATTATTATATAATCAAATCCTTTCATCAACTAATATGTTATCAAGAATGAGATCAAGAAGTGGTGTGTCCACCTCAAGTTATCTTTCGACTTTGATCATTTGATTTCTAAAACAGAGATTGGATATAATTGGATTTGAGTAACAATTCAATACCCGTATGACCATAAATTTTAGTGATCATAGACATTTATCAAATAAAATGTCAAGATACCTTTTCCTATACCTAGAGTGATGAATCCTATTAATTTACCATAACCTTAATACACTTCTCTATGTAGCCAACCTATATTGTATTAATAGTCTTGAATAAAATAATTAGGTTGATTGATACCTTCTCTTGTACCTAAGAGTAATAAATCCTATGTCATTTTTGTAGTGACCCCTGCCACTGGTCATTATTAGGAATCTCTATAGTAAAAATTACTGTTGTATAAAATTTCTTTATATGCGGAAACTATAAGTTACAAACATTGTCATAGAAGTAGAGAAAACACTAATCATGCATTGAAAATCCTAAGTTCTCTTTATTTATAAAACATATCATTCATACAGTATGTATTTATAGTATGATACACACATATGCATGAGTAAAAACTAAATAAAAACATACGAGCCATGAACATGTTATTTATTACTAAGCCATATCTCTAAAATCTAATAGTTGTCTCGCTCCTACTTAGCCCTCCACAAATCACAAACATACAAGAAGGAAACAAGAAAGGAGGGGTGAGTGAAAAAATCACTCAGTAAGTGTTTCTTATATCTGTATTTTAGGAAAAACATTTGTCTTCTGTAGTATTCTTTATCTTTATCTGTTTTATTTCTCATGAATGCTATATATGACATGATATGCATATTCTGATGTCATGTCAATACTAAATAATTATAAAACTTACTATTGGGTACGGTTTTCTGAAAACTCTATCTAAAATACAAGCTATGATCCGAAGGTCCTGAATATATACATATAATATACGCTAAAAACTAAATCAGAAAATACTGTATTTGAAGATATCTACTATGTTGGATAGACTAATGAATATAAGGATTCGATACTTTGGTCTTGTGAATTCAATCATACTGAAATCTACTGATGCACAACCAGCACTTTCTCTAACGAGCTTGGTCAATGACTATGTCATTTCTAGTAAATGTTGGTTTCCCTCTCTAGCAAGTGTGTGAACTTAAAGGCGCCCTTTCGTATTCATCCCTAACTGATGTTTGAAATATCGTATATCTATAATTTAAAATATATTATTGGATCCTTGGATCCATTTCTAAAAATTTTAATAAGACATGTCGTGTTATATACTATTGATTATGCATGATATACTATTATATCTTGTTATAATTAAGTTCAATAAGCTCAAGAATGACTTAATGTAGCTTATGTCTATTTTAGAAGTGTTTATGTACTTTTCTTAAGGTACACGGGCGTGTACTAATAAGCGCACAAACGTATGGAAAGGCACAAAAGACTGTGTGTTGGTCGTGTTTTTTATCGTGTTAGCTTTTGAAATCTTTTCATGAAATCCTGGTTGGTTATACAAGTCTGTGGTGTGAACACATGGACATGCAATTAAGGCATAAGACCATGTCCCACACTTACATGGGTGTGTAGCTACCATTCAACACTCTTGTGTTTTGCTTACATGGGCGTGTGATATTATGACTGACCACACGAGCATTTGCATTGATCACACCAACATGTGTTTGGGTTTTTCAGGTACACACGGGTGTCATACAAGACCATGCTTATGCAAAAATGATGCCACACAACCGTGAACCTACGGACACATGGTTATGTGCTTCACTTGATTTTTATAGATGACATCTGAAAATCTAGAAATCCTAACCAAAATCACTCCTAACTTCAATAATCGATAATACACACTTAAGGCTTCTACTAGCATATCCATATTTCAATCATGCCACATATAATAAATAAAGCATGAAACACATGTATACAAAGAGATACATACATAATCATGGAATCAGCCACTCAATCAGCCATAAAATCATCATCCAGATGTTTCACAACTCAAGCTAGCATTTAGCATTTCCAAAAATCAACCAAAATAAAAAACATGCTATAAAACAAAGTGAAAGAGGTGAAGGAATACTTACTTCTAGCCATGGAAGTTTACTGATTCTCTTTAGAGGCTTCTGGATCTCTAATCTGAAGTTAAACTGCTGGTTGATATCTTTCAATTTTACGGTTCACTGGGAAAATGAAGAATAAAGAGAAAATGAAAGCTGGGAATTACACAAAATGAAAAATAAAAGGTATATATGGTTGAAACATACGACACACGATCATGTGTCACACGATTGTGTGTCTCATGGAAATCTCAATTTTCCTCTCTTTTCACTCTAGACAAGAAATATTCTCTTAAGAATACCCATGTACAAGCCACAAATGACTTTTAAATGAAATTTCTATCTCTGACCCCTCTCAAATCTACTTTTTATAAGAAAATCTCACTTTTACCCTTGATTTTGGAGCTTAAAAGACAGTTCTACCCTCAAACTATTACAAATTTATCATATGTTTAATACACTTATCAATGTAGTCAATCATTACTATAATAATAGTCTTGAATAAAATACTACGTTATACTAGTATCAAACTAGGTTGAATGATGCAGAAGACCTCTTGGTAATCTCAAGTCTACAGATCATATACATTATTTTCTGTTAGGAAATTTATTTCATAGACATTAAGATTACTATCTATATGAAATCCTTTAATGGGTTATTAATTATATTGAAGATGCATACAACTTGCACCCATGTATTGCACTAGGTTATCATTAAATCAACTTGACATATGAGATTTGTAAGTACCTTTTTGTAGAATCATTCAATATTATGATAATGTTACTATATATATTATATGTGCTATTAGTCATAATAATAATGGGCCACAAGTGATTCTAGAATGGTCATCTAATATGTGCATAAGGCCCTCAAAATCAAGACATGTTTGATCATTTCATCACGATTCTATGATTTTAAGAACATTTGTTATAAATATAAATACATATGAGACTAAAAGATGATGAAATGCCATTTTTATTAATACATAAACATGATACATATGATACAAAGTGTATACATCAGAAATACAAAATAGTGTAAATGATTGGCTCTAAAGAATCAACTCTAACAATGTTTTGTAAACACATCCATAGAACGAAACATGTTCAAGTTAAGTGTTTTTTTATATTGTTCTAGTTTAGGTAGAGTTCGGGTTGATGCCTTTTGATTCAAAATATGATAAGGAACAACGTGAACATGACACATTAATTTGAACTTCCAACTTTAGTTAAAATGTATTATTAGATATAATAAAACAATGGATTGATTCAAGGGAAGGGGCGCTAAATTAAAATTTAAATAAACTTTATACCATTTCACTAAATTTTATCCCTATTCCCTTCATGGTAGAGATGCTAGTAGGTCGTGTCATGCCGAGCTGGGCTAATGACTTTGGCATGACTCATCATGGCTAGAGGCTAGGACAAACTTAAGCCTGCTAATTGGTGAGCCTAGTGGGTCGGGTTGGTCCACCAAAATCACAAGGCTCAAGGCATGACCTAAAGCCCCCTAGGTTATACCTTCATGAGCTTGTTGACTTATCATTTTATATATTATTAATATTTTTATTTTTTATTGAGCCATGCTACGTTGACTTGAAAACCTTGGCCCAAAAACTTGGCATGACTTGAGAGCTTGACATGGCCTGCAATTTTATAAATTGTGCCTTCTATGAGTCATGCCAAAAACGAGGGTCTTGGGTTGGGCCTCTGGTTGGCCTGACATCCTTGTCATCTCTACCTTACAAGTTTACTCTACTTAGCACTATTAACTTTATTTTTTTAGGCAAAATGATTATTCCCACAAAAGGTTTGATGAAATAACTTAATCTTATTCTTTAAGTTTCAAAAAGTCATTTTTTTATTCATTTGTCAAAGTCAATCATTAGTTTTAACAATCAAAATGTATTTATATTATTTTATTCAAATATTGTAATAAGAGTATAATTAATTACATTTTGTCCTCTAAGTTTTAAATATTATGGTAATACCCCTGTCGAATTGAAATGTGAACAATATTGGGGTGTAAATGTTATTTTTTTAAACTTGCTAGGGACCAATAACTATTTTTTCTTTTTTTATTTTAGAAACTATGATATTCACCCGATATATTTTGATAATTTTTATAAACCAATAGTTTATGATATGACATTCATACCTCTAATTTGTTAAATTTTGTTTAGATATTTAAGGGTAACTATTATTTTTAAAACTATTAAGCGATATATTAAAATTTTAAACATCTCAAAAACACCCCCAATTTTTTTTCAAATTTCTAAAGTCTCTACAAAATTTTTTGAAACTATCAAGTGATATGTTGAAAATTTCAATTTAATGTGAGTAAATAAGATTTCATACTTAATCTCATATATACATATACAAAGTTGTGGAAAATCGTATGTATGACTTGGAGGGAGATAATGGATACTCAATTTAAAGTGAGTAAAAAGAATTTTATACTCAATCTCATATAAATAGATAAAATTATATGGAAATTGGTATTCAATGAAAGTCGTATGTACTGTTTGGAGGGAAATCTTTCATATCCTTTGAGATGCACTTGATGATATGGGATCAAAATCCAAAATAACATAATTTAGCCCTTATCAAAAGAAAACGGATTCTTGAACCCCTTTCACGCTCATATCATGTTAAGGTATTGCAAAAGGAAAAATTGCAAATATGATTCAGTTTAATTATATGTTGGTTAATTGTATTTGAAACCAAGGAAAAAAAAAAAATCATTGGCTTTATACCTTTCCTCCCCTTAAACATTTTGGGTTAAGGTTAGATTTGTCTTTTGATAGTTTTGGTAAGAGTAAAGCAAGGATTGTGGAATCTAAATGTAGGATGAGTTCACCAGAATAGTTAGATAAGAGTAAGGTTTACCAATTTCCTTTTATGGCAATCTTGGGGTTGAAATTACTGGAATTCACTATGATTCTAAAAAGATGACTCTTGTTGATCAGTTTTTTTGTTGTGTTGGGAAGAAAATAAATAGGCCAAAGGACATAATCCCACCCATAGTTTGAGGCAGGGACAAAGTCCCACCCATCAACTTTAAAAAGCCCAAATTCCCACCCTTCATCCAATTTCCATCCAATTTCATTAACCTATTTTATGAAATGACAAAAATACCCTTATTAATAAAAATTTATAATAAAAATATTAAATAATATTAAAATATATTAAAATTATAAAAAAATTTAAAAATTTTTATAAAATTATAAAAAAAATACTTAAATTTAAAAAATTAAAAACCAGCAGCGGTGGTGGACACAGTAAATAGCACCAGGTGGCCGTTCCGACCACCTGGTTCGGCCTCCCTAATCGACGGAGGCGACTAGATCTGGCCGCCTCCTGTTTTGGCGAAGGCGACCAGATCTGGCCACTTCTGCCAGAAACCTTGGCCGAAAACGGCCATTGGGGCCAAAGCCGGCCACCTCCGATCGTTTCCGACCTTTTTTTTGGCAGAGGCAGCCAGATTTGGTGCCTCCACTAAAAGAGGAGGCAGCCAGATCTGGCCGCCTCTGTCGATTCGGGAGGCCAGCTCTGGCCTCCCTTGAAACCAGGTGGTCGGAACGGCCACCTGGTGCTATTTGCTGCAACCACCGCTGCCGTGCCGGCGGCGGCGGCTGGTTTTTAATTTTTTTAATTTATATTTTTTTATAATTTTATAAAAATTTTTAAATTTTTTTATAATTTTAATATATTTAAATATTATTAATTTTAATTTTAAAATGACAAAATTACCCCTAGACTTACTGTTGACTGTTAGATTTAACAGTCAACGGGTGAGAATCTGGGCTTTCTAAACTTGGCGGATGGGACTCTTTCCCCGTCTCAAACTATGGGTGGGAAAATGTCATTTGGCCAAATAAATAAGACGTTTGACGTGGAGAGGGAGAGGTGGATGGAGTTGATTTTGGTTAAAAGCTTTGCGTTAGGTGGAATGAGTTCTACTAGGCAAGAACTAAAGTGACAAAGGTAGGTGAAACAAACTTTTGTAATAAAATTTAAAAAATATTTTTAAAGAAACTAATTACAGGTGCTTAGGGTATACCCGAAACACCCACGAAAACGGATACTCTATAGGTACAATCTTTTGTTCTTTTAAGCTCATTATAATTTATTTTAAATTTTAAATATTTATTATATTTAATTGCTAGTTATTATTTAGCATGTAATGCACCAAAAATGTGACAGTAACAAATTTAATTCATTATAATAATCCTATTCAAGTAATCTCAATGTAATATAAGAAAAATTTACAAATCAATAATTATGTGTTATCATTCAAATCAAATCAGTATGATTAACCTGAATATGTGCTCATTATAAATAAATATAATATTACTAAAAAATTAATTTAATCTCCAATTTACACATCCTTTACCAACTCTAGTTAAGCTTAGATATTAAGGTATGTTCTCACATCATTGACACATTTTTTTTTTAATTATAAGGTTTTAGACATAAGGTGGCAGTGCAAACTTGTGTGAAAGAAACTTTTATGTACAACTTGATTAAACATAGTATACTTTCTAACCATCTTATAATTTCTTCGTTAGGTTTGAATTTCATTTAATGTAAATGAATTAAAAATTATATCCAACTTGATTTAAAATAAAAAACTGATTTAAAATTTAGTTATGCTAAATTTAAATTCAGATATTCGAATCAATTAAAATCCAATTAGTTTGTAAAATTGAGTGAAACCCTTTTCCTGAGCTTGAATTAGAACCATTCAATTCCAAGTTAAACTGCTCGATAGAAATCCAACTTCAGGTGTACCTGAATTTGTGTGAAGATGGTGCGTCATTCATTGGATATCACTTGTAAAATGTTTGACGTGTTCCCTTGTGTCAGTATAATTTAGGAGAGGAGGAAATTCAGTCGGTGTCGGTGAAGCAGTAGAAAGGCGACTAACTATTTTATTTGTTTAATAATATTCGTTTTATTTTTTTATTTGTTTAATAAGCTGCGTGTTCATACCAAATGGTCAAACATCAACTCAACTCCCCCACCTCATGTAAACCAACCAACTCCCTTTGGCGATTCATTTTCTTTTTCTTTCTCATCACCACCATGTATCATATGAGCTTCCGATTATATTAATGGTGGTGTATTGTTGTTTTGACATACTTTGGGTGGAAAATAGTAATTCTCGCATTGTTGATTTAATTTAGGTGTTCAAATTCGAAACAAGCTCAGAAGAAAGTGGAGGTTTGCTTTTAAATACAAACTCTTCTTTATCTTTCTTGTATTTTAATTTTTTGAAAAAAATTATTGTATGAACTTATGACTGTGATTGACACGTTCACATTTCTGAACTGTACGTTGTTTTTTTTTTTTTTTTTGTTTTCTTATTGTTAAATAAAAATAAAGAAGATTCAACAACTGACACGGGTAGAACAGTAATTAAATCAAGTATTAATATACTAAATTTTAATGGAATTATTTCAATTTCAAGAGAACAAATCAAACTGACGAATTCTAAATGAAATTTAAGTGATGGCCTTCCCTTAAAAAATAGTTTTTGGAGAGCATATTTGATACGCATGTAGATGAAGAACCCAGTAAGAATTAACTTGGTAAGTTGAGGTTGACTTTGACATTTCAGTTATAGTATTTTTTTTTAGCAGCAACTAACTTTACCATTTTCCATACACACAAACTTATTTTTTGTTTTTAATAATATACAATTACAAAAAATTAGACAACAATGAAATTGTCAAAACTCTATAATGTTCCAAGTTAGACTATAACAGTTTTTTTTTTTTTTTTTTTGTCAATTTTATAATCAATGATATGTTAGACATAAGTGAGAGTCATCATGACTTCACTTATAATTAAATAAAATCTACATAAAAATTGGTTAATCCACCCTTGTTATGCGAGAGTGGTAGTTTTAGTAGTTAGAGAATATCAATAATGATGGGAATCTCATAGAGCATATTTGGAGGATATTAGCAATAATGGAAATCATTATTGTAATTAATTTATTAAGTTATAAATCTTGTTGTAATTAGTTTTCTATTGTAATTACGAATCGTTACGTGTATTTTATTTGAAGTATAATATATAAATGTTATCAACAGAGCTTAAGAAAAATAAGAAAAAAAAATTCTTCAAGAGTTTTTCTTAGCATTAGAGTAGGGTTAGAAATATTACTTTAGGATCATAGTTTTGACATAGATAGCCATTGAAGCAATCACCAACAAAGAAGGTTTCAACAAGAAAGAGAAGCTTATGCATTACATTTTGAGCAATTATGACAAACTAGGAGATCAAATTGTTTCTCATCCCTTAAAAGGAATGAATTACTTAACATGGCAAAGGAGTATATATTCAACTCGTTAGTGTCCCAACACAAGGATGATTTTGTAGATTAGGGACTAATGAAGTTGTTCACTAGTGAGCTAGAAGAGGAGTACTAAATCACTTGTAATTCCATGTTAGTGAATTCAATTAACAAAGACTACACAAAAAGTGTCACTTCTCATGAACTTGAGTAGTATTTTCCCTAAGGTAATGGTCATTGTATTCAAGAGATTAAAAGAGAGATAAGTAAATTCCATCTGGGTGACATGAGATTTCTCTTTATTATGTGAAAATAAGAGGACTATATAAGCAATTTGGAGGGTTTGCCAAGCCTCATGTGCATGGATGTCAAGGATGCACTTGTGGCATTGAAACAAGTGAAAAATAAGAACGTCTACTTCAATTTCTCATAAGGCCAAATGAATCTTATAACATAGTAAGATATAATTTTCTATGCAAAGATCTTTTGCCCCCTCTATCTAATACATATTCTTTCTTAGCCTCTGTAGAAATAGAAATATATAGACCCTTAGTGGAGATTGTTGCTTTCAAAGCATAAGCTGACAATTATAAGGGAAAGGAACAAAATAAGAACCCAAATGTGAATATTGTAAAAAACCTGGACACATAAAGAGTAGTTGTTTTAAGATCATTGTGTAGGATTATATGACACAAAAGGCATAGGCATAAAGGAAGGAAAATTAAAAATTTTCTCACATAACAACATATACATTTACATACAAACATACATACACACACACACACACACACACACACACACATATACATACATACATATATACATACATACACATATATATATGCATACATACATACATACATACATACATATATATATACATACATATATATATATATATATATATATATATATATATATATATATATATGTACCAATGTTAATGACTCATTTATTTTTATGTGGCTGATTTTGAAATATCAAAGTAGCACTCTCGATCTAAGGGTAGAATCATACCTCAGTATCTATACGAAGCATAAACCAAAGAGGTTATACATGCACCAAACGGTCTACTAGAAGTCTAATGCATAATTATGATTTAGTAGGCATGGGTGTGATATGCTTCATATGGTTTATCTTTAGATTCCACTTAGAGTTAGATGTTATTAAAACAGTAGAAAGTTTATGGGTTATACACAATAAGAGTCAATCAAAATTTGATGGTAAAATATTTATTGATCTTTATAGAGAGTTATGGTTGAGTGAACTCATAGTTGAGTTAACTGAATCTGAATGAATTAGATTGAAAGTTAAGTTTTGATACTTGGCTTAGTGCACAACTGTGTGTCATATAATACAAGGTCGTGTTTGTTTGCTAGGTGTCATGTATATCAAATTAGATTAACATAAACTTTAATTTGGTTAAAATTTAGATAACTTTACTTATGCATGATCGTGTATGGTAACATGCATGATTGTATGTATCTATATGCATGCGTATATGTGTTTGGTAGATAATTGTCTAAGGATATTTATCCATTGAAAAATTTTGTAATCATTACAAGATTTGAATATACGTAAAGTGCATGGTTGTGCACTTGCTTATCACACTTATGTGTTTTTAATGTCAAAGTGCATGAACATGTTTGTAACACACAATTGCGTATTTTCATTTTTTATAAATATATGACTTTTCTCTTTATTTCTTACTTTTATGAAGTTTGATAACTTTGCTCTTTTTCTTTCTTTCTTTCTCTAAAACTCTCTACCTATACACTACCTTACTAGTATCTAGGCTTTATTTTAGACCTTCAAAAATCTATGCTTCATGTGGATTATCATAAGTATTGCCCTATAAGGGTTAGATAACATCCAAGGTTTGGACATTAATTTCCATACAAAAATGCTTGGTCATGTAGTAATCGTGAAAGGTATCATGTATAAGATTGTATGGCCTTCTATAAGTTTAAAGAAATTGAAGACATGAAGACACATAACTGTGTCTGTGAAGTACATGCCTATGCCATGTTCATATGATTGGAAAAATTTGACCATTGGACAACATTTACTGAAGGGAACATGATCATGCACAAGGAACAAACGATCATGCATCTACCTAGATTCATTTCAATGGCTTTTGAATCAATTATAATGATTATTTTCACTCCAATCCTACAAAAGCCAATTGATAAGAAGAAATAAGAGTTAGAGAATTAAGCCAAACACTATCATTCTTCTATTTCTAATTTTTCTTCATTTTTTCTCTCTAGAATTCAATTTCATACATTTTGAGAGAAACCTTATAAGCTAAATTCTTGTATCTATCTATTAAGAGGCATATTTTCTTTCCTTGTATTTTCAACAACCTAAGGGCATAATCCATTGTATCAAAACTAACTGGAGGGCAAAACTTTCTTGTATCAAAACTATAATAAAATGGTGTAATTTCTTGTATCAAAACTAGTGTATCTTTAAAGTTAAAGATAATAAAGAAAAAGCTTCAAATGAAATAACTTGAAAAAGTGAATGTAAGAGGCTTGTAGAGAAGCTTTAAACCATTATAAAAACTAACTAAGCAATATCTCTTCTCTCTCTATTTACTTTGTGTTTATATGCTTTTTATTGATTAATTGCTTGGTTGGTGTTGATTGAATTATGTACATTTATAAATTGATTATTGATTGTGAAAGAGATTTAACTTGGCAAAAATTTTTTATAAATCTTATTCATCCCCTTAGGATTTTTTAGCCATTATAAGGGTTTAACCATTGGTATTAGATACTAAGCTCTTGGTTTCAAAAATCAAACAATTTTTAAGGTTTAAGATCAAGTTTTAATAATAAATTTATTTACAAAACCTGTTTCTGAAGAGGGGCAAAGTTCTATTAGGCCATTTTTATTTTGTGATAAAAATTATAGTCAATAGAAAATTAGGATGAAATTTCGTGTACAAATATGCCCAAAGATGAAATTGATTTTGATGAAAAAAATAAGAAAATGATGAATCTAAATTCTAAGGCATTGAATTTACTATTTTGTGCTTTAAATGCTACTGAATTTAATCGTGTATCTTTTTGTGAAATAGTGAATAAGGTTTAAGTTGTCCTTCAAATGACTTATGAAGGACCAATCAAGTTAAAGAGTTTAAGGCAAAGTTACTTTTATATAATTATGAGCTATTCAAAATAAAGAAAGAGGAGAGCATTACTAAAATGTACAAGCGATTCTCAAACTTGGCAAATGAATTAAAAGGTTTAGGTAAGAAGTTCGAGATGGTTGAGTTAGTCACGAAAGTTTCATTGTCATAACTAAAAACTTAAAGTATGAAAGTGATGATGATTGAGGAATCAAAAGACTTGACCAAAATAGGCATAGATGAATTGATTAAGAGTCTTTTAACTTATAAGATGAAATAGATGCCCAAGAGAGTGGAGAAAGAAAAGAAGAAGAAGAAAAAAAACATATAACACTCAAAGTTGAGAAGAGTTGAAGTGAAGATGACTTGCCTTTAATAAATAAAGAGAGCTCAATGGATGAGGAAGATTTAAAGACACTTTCAAAGAAGTTCAATATATTCCTCTTCAAGAAAAAGAAGAAAAAGGAAAAGGAGTTAATTTGCTATGGATGCGAGAAGGAAGGGCATCATTGGTAAGAATACCTTCAGGTGAAAAAGAAAAAATCTAAGAAGAAAACACTTACTGCTTGAAGGGGGGAGGACTCAAACAATGATGATAAAGGTGAAAAAGTCTCTCTATTCTTCTACACCAAAATAAAGAAATAAAGATAGGTATAGAAGAGCCTTGGAGTCAATAGAAGTAATGAAGACCAAAAAGACTTCACAAGGCATTGAAAGAGTTTATCATTCCAAGTATATGGTTCTATCATATCTTCTTTAATGCTTAATTGATGATGACTTGATTGTCATGTAGTAATATCTATGCATAAATGATCATATGACAAGTTGTCATGTTTGAATAATTGGAGTAAATTGATGCAAGTAGGATGTAATATATATACTTGTGATTGCAATATATACTTGCCATGATTATTTGGGTGCTTACATTGAATAATGCAAGTATTGTGTTGAAGTTTATATTGCAACATGTGACAAATTGGAATTCATGTCAAATGGTTCAAATTTGTTTATTTTTGGTGTCAAAAGACATGAATTTATACATTGTTGGTCCCCCATGATCAAAATGTGCAAGTTTGAGTATCTTGTAGCATTTTAATTGATTTTTTTGCCCTAAAATTGCATAAAAATGGTTTAAAATACGTCAAACTTGTGCCAGTTATATTAATCATGTTTTAACAAGTTTGATCAATGTTGTTTAGTTGATATCAATGGTTACAAACAGTTTTAAACTATTATTTAGTGTTTTTGAAATTAATATCAAAAGTCTTCCTACACTATAGTTTTTTTTGGGATATTAGGTCATAAATAACCATGTACTTATAGTACACAATCATGAATGCATCATTTTTCCAATTATAGGATCATGCTTTAATGTCACACGACTGTGCATGTCCTATAATCAAATATACATGATCATGCATGTCTTGTAATTAGACATACATGATCGTACATGTATCATACACAACTATGCTTGTTGTACTTTGCAAAAGTTTTTTGGATTTCCAAATCATTACAACTTTTTTGTAAACAATTTTGCCAAATGATTTTTAAAAATCATACCTTATGCATGAAAATGTTTTACTTATGTGAAAAAGGAGGAGAAACAACATAATTGGATGTTTTTTGTTTTATGTTTTGATATTTTATAAGTTGAGGGAGAGCTTTTATGTTTTTATATTGCCTAGAAAATGGAAAGATAAAAGTGTTTTAAAAAGACAAAGATAAAATTATTTTTGATAGGGGGAGATGTGTTTTTTTTTTTTTTTTTTTTGTGCTTAAATGAAAACTTTTTAATAAACTTTTTTGATTTATAACAAAAATGGGGAAATGTAGGGGCATGTTAAATAATGATATGTTTTTTGTGCTTTATATATATATATATATATATATATATATCTTTGTGCTTATGTGAAAATTTTTGCTTATACAAATTTTTTTTTTATGATACATGTTATATGCTTAAACATAATTTAATATAACTTTTGTCATCAATTAAAAAGGAGAAGATTTTTAGACCCCTGTAGGTTTTGATTTGATGAACAATTTAAGTTAAAATACCTAACTAGTCTTTGCATGAAATGATCATGATATAGTAAGATAATAAGGGTTTATACTTAAAAGATTGGTCAGACACATGACCATGTGTGCCTTGGTAGCTCGATCATGTGTTTCCTATAAGGGAGACATACGATTTGGTTAGGTCATGTAGGTTTTCATGCAACTTTTGAGTGTACGATTGTATATCAGAAAAATATGAGGATGCACCACCACGACCTCTTATGCATGCCTAACAGTGCTGGTGTATAACAGTTATCAATGGGTGCACACCTTGTAGAAAAGTTCACATGCCCATACAAATGGAAAATGTTTGGTCATATGGTGATCATGAGGAGTACTGTGTATAAGATCATGCGGCCTTATGAAAGTTTGAAACAATTAAGGACATGAAAACACATGATCATGTATGTGGCGTACACACCCATGCAGAGCTAGTGCAATAAGAGAAATTCAATCATTAGGCTACATTTATTGAAGGAATCACAATCGTGCATAAGGGACACATAATTGTGCATTTACCCAAATTCATTCTAACGACTTTTAAATCAACTGTAACAACTATTTTTACTCCAATCCTATAAAAGCGAGTTAATTTGAAGAAAGAAGGGTTAAAAATTTAGGCCAAACACTTTCATTCTTCTATTGTCTAATTCTTCTCCACTTTTTCTCTACAATTCAATTTCATACCTTTTGAGAGAAACCTTGAAAGCTAATTGTTGAATCTGCTTATTAAGAGATTCTTTCCTTGTATTTTCAAGAACCTAAGGGCACAATCTCTTGTATTAAAACTAATTAAACAGTGAAATTCCCTTGTATTAAAACTATTATAAAAGGGCACAATCTCTTGTATTAGAACTAGTATATCTTTAGAGTTGAAGATAGTAAAAGAAAAACTTCAAACAAGATGGCTTGAAAAAGTGGATATAGGAGGCTTGTGAATAAGTTCTCGACCATTATAAAGACTGGTTAAGCAATATCTCTCCTTTCGCTCTTTACTTTGTGTTTATATGCTTTATATTGATTAATTATTTGGTTGGTGTTGACTAAATTATTTGCATTCATAAATTGGTTATTGGTTAAGAAAAAAGTTTTAAATTCGTAAAAAGTTTTTATAAATCCTATTTACCTTGCTTTAGGATTGTTTAACCATTATAAGGGTTTAACACTTCTCTTCCCTTGAATTTGTTATGTAACCATTTCATGAATTGGACTCTTTTGGGGTGCCATTCAAAAGGACTGTACATACTTTCGAATGTATGGTTTGAAATTATTCCTCCTCTTTTTGCTTTTGTGTTTTCCATGAAAACTCTTCTTAGTAATCTTAGATTACATGAAATCTTCTTATGGCTTGCTCAAGTGATCTTTTGAGAAGACCATTTCATGATTGGATTGAAAGTTGTTAGTCTTAATTAGAGGACAATTTGAGGGGTCCATAGTAATGATTAAGGAGCTTGCTCCCAAGTCTTCAATGGATTGATAGTCATAAATATTTTCAAGAGAATTATAAGATGAAAATCAATCATTCTTTAAACCATATTGACATGGAAACATAATTATGAAAGCTCATTTCGATTCCTAGGTATATATGATCTCTCTATTGACTTTCCCCAACAAAAATTTATAATAATTGGTTTAGCAGACCCTGAAAGAACAATGAAAATTATATAAAAAAAAAAAGAAATAAAATTTCCATGATATGTTCCTATTTAGAAGCAACAAATTCTAGAAAAGAAATTATCATAATAACTACAAAAAGGTGGTAGTAAAGTAACAAACCCTCCAACCACTACCCCTAATCCATAAAAAAACTATTCTTGCTTGAAAACCTACCAACTCCAAAAAATCCACCCTAAATGTGACACCTTCACCTATTGCAACTAAAACCAATGCTAACCATCCCCGTAGGCCAAAAGATGTTGACAAATTTCATGTTACACACCACCATACTCTTAACAATGGCTTCACACCCAACTATAGTGACCATTGGAACATGTATGCAAATGTTTAGGTGTTTCAACAAGTTGCATTCCAAGGTTCCAAGCTCAACTTGTCTTGTTATTACAACTATTAGATCAAAGACAAATCCTACAAACTCGTCCAAATGTAGTGCTCTCCCAATCTATTGCAACTCTTTCATCTCTCCACTTATGAACTTCCTCGAATGTTTTTTTTTTTTTTTGGTAAATAACTTCCTTAAATGTTGTTTAATCCCAATTATAAACCTTCAACAATCTATTCATCATCAATTTTGATCTATTGATATTCTATTACCATTGAAAAACAATCAATTCTAATCTACTTGTGAACTACTTGCAAATTTTTAATCATTGATTTACTATCCCGTGGTAGTGAAGATAATGGTTGGGTGAAGAAGGGTAAAAGAAGGGAAAAAAGAAAATAAGGTGAAGACAAATAAATAAAGAAATAAAGAAAAATACTTAAAAAAGAAAAATAAATATGAGTATAATCATAATTATTGGAGGATAAAATTAGTAAATTAAACGTTATTAAAGGACAAATTAGTCAACAAAATTTTTTGATCAAGGCATTTTCATAAATTAAATAAAATTAATAAGATATTTGTAATTTTTGTTTGTGTTAAACGGTGAGAGTAAATTTTTTATTACACTAACAAAAGACAAAATAGTAATTTAAATTGAAACTAAATAGAATTCTCCAATGGGAGTGGATGATAGTAGGGCTGAATTCAAACCGAACCAAATGTAAATAGTAACATGTTCGCGTTCGGACTAGTTTTATACTGTTCGGGTTCGGGTATGTATTCGTATTCGCTGAACATTTTTTAGTAAAGTTCGTGTTTGTGTTCAGTTCGTATAAACAAGTTTGTATTTGATTCGTATTCGTATTAGATTCGTATAATTCGTTTTTATATTTATTAAAAATTGTAATTAATACAAATAATTAATAAAATTTAATTAAAAATTATTATTTTAAGTTCGGATTCGTGTTCGCATTCAGTTAGCATAATTCGTGTTTGGGCTCGTGTTCGGTGAATTTAAAAATTGTAATTCGGGTTCGTGTTCATGTTCGGATTTGTTCAGCTCGCTTCAAGCTTTTTCAAGCCGAACTTAAAATCGAATCCGAACATGTTTGGTTCGAATCCAGCCCTAGATGATAGGCGGATAAAAAAACTTTTTAAACATAAAGGGTAGAAGAGTTAATTTATCATAGTTTGAGTGGGACAAGGGATTTGACCTTTTTAAATTGGGTAAAACGATTTCTTCCCAACCGTGACCCTTGCCAATACAAGGACTTTCGTGGTAAGTTTTGTAATTATGAAAAGAATATATTCAAGTAAATCATTCCTCATTAAACAGCATGGCGATGACGACGTCAACACGCTCTAAATATAAAAGAAAGGCCAGCCTTTGTATCCTTGTAAAACCTGCTCTTCTCTTCATCTTTGTTTTCATAATTGTCAGACTCAAAACACATAAATCAAACGTACAGATATCTGCCATGGATACCTTCTACATCTCGCATGGATCCCCCACGTTGTCGATTGACGAGTCTCTTGAAGCCAGGCATTTCTTGAAGGCCTGGAAGGACAAAACGTTTTCTGTGAAACCAAATGCAATTCTCGTTATATCTGGCCATTGGGAGACCGATGTTCCTACTGTTAATGCTGTTCAAAAACATGACACCATCCACGACTTCTATGGCTTCCCTCAAGAAATGTACAAGGTACGCTTTTTCTTTATTGAATCGAGGTAAAATTGGACCCAATTAGAGCTAATTGTCTTGGGGATGAACATTTACTTGGATTATCTTGGTTAGTTTTATGATTTGATTTAAATTATAAATCTTTAATTTGCAGAAGGGTTTGGTAAATCTTGTTGAGTGGTTGACTGACTATTTGATTCTGTGTGAATACAAGTTTGGTGCTTTCTTTTAATGTCGGTAGTTTTAAGTCTTTATCAAGCAATGTTCTTTGGATGTGTATCTTTTAACTTCTCTCCTAATTTTTCAAAGTTGGTGGGTTGTCTGTGAACCTGAAGTTGTTTCATTTTCGTACGATTTTTTAATTCACCCCATTCAATTTAGAAATGGAATTTAAGTTTATCTTGAGAGCTGAAACAGTAATTTTGTATGTCATTTAAAACAAAATAAAATGAAAATGCTTTGAGCTTAAAGATTTTTGGGCTGAAATCAAAATTTGATGCAATTGGTTAGCTGATTCTAAATCTCAATTAGTGTCAACATTGTGGAATTCGATATAACGTGCTTGATTTAAGGAGTGAGGAATTATATTTATATTTTTAAGAAACAGAAAAGATTGTATAATGGGGGAAGTTGTTTGATGGTTTAATATCATAAATTTGTTAAAACATTTGCATTAAGAATGATGGAATATTTGACTGATTGAAATAAATTTGCAGCTATTGGACTGTATGTTGATATCGCCTATGCAGTTGTGTCTTGAAGGAAGAATTTTAAATTTTCAGTAGGCTACAATTTTTGTAATAAATTGCCTCTATTATTATGGTATTATCAGCTCAAGTATCCAGCACCAGGAGCTCCAGATTTGGCAAAGAAGGTGAAGGACTTGCTTGCAGGTGCCGGCTTCAAACATGTTAAAGAAGATAAAAAACGTGGGCTTGACCATGGTGCCTGGGTGCCGTTGATGCTAATGTATCCAGAGGCCAATATACCAGTTTGCCAGCTCTCAGTTCAGTTGAACAAGGATGCTACTCACCATTACAACATGGGGAAGGCATTGGCCCCTCTCAGGGAAGAAGGCGTCCTCATTTTTGGTTCGGGAAGTGCTGTACATAACCTGAGAGCTCTCCAATTCAATGGCAATGCTATTGCTACATGGGCTTCAGAGTTCGATACCTGGCTTAAAGATGCCCTCCTTGAAGGGAGGTAAGCATTCAGGCTTGAGCACTTTCATAGATCATTTATGACATACTAAGTCTCTGTGTTTTGCATTATATTGCGGAAAAACATATGGAGCTGATCGACCCTCATATGTTGATTGTACAATTACAACACTGGTTTGAACTGATCCTTTTATCTTGTTTTCATGATCAACCTTAATTTGACTCAGGAAAGTAGAAGTTCTCTAATGCCTTTAGCAATATTGAATTGTTTTCATTTTTGTTATATGACTTAACTAATCATCCATCCTTGGCCAGACCACTTTTATCCATTGCATGTTGCTATGGGTGCTGCTGGCGCAAATTCAAAAGCAGAACTCATTCACCATAGCTGGCAATTGGGTACTCTTTCCTATGCCTCTTACCGGTTCAAAACAGCCTCCTAGATTTGCAGAACAGCAATGCAGCCTGTATGTTACCAGTTTCATTGCTTTAATTGTTAAATAAATGTAACAATTATTTTTAAAGTACTTGTGCACATGTATTCTATGTTTGTATGAGTATGCTTTGACTGAATATAACGATAAAGATGATTTCTGCAGTGTTTGGTCCGAAGTTATCTTTTGAGAAATGGTTTCACCAGCAATGAATGGATCACTATAACATTTTCTCCATAAATGTCTGCAGTTGAGCTACTGATATTATACAGATACACAGATGAGATTTGATGATTGATATTGGATTATCTGTGTAACAGGAAATGTTAAAAACAATCCACCAGATGAGATTTATTTTTATTTACAGTCAATTCAATTGTTTTATATGTTAAAAACAAACGAGAAGCTCAGATTAATATATTTGAGCCACAATCCACCGGATCTGACGGGATATCACGCTGAATATCAGGGATTTCAAAGGGGCAGGTGGATTGGAAACTAAGATTTTCATGTCCGTACTCAATATGCCATCTATGGGTTTGAGTAAATTACATTTAAGAGAGGACAAATAATTTTTTTGGCCAAAAATTAAATTCTGTTTAAGAAACAATTCACCATGTAAAGGGTAAAATAATAACTTTGTCATCTAATAATTTTAAAAAAAAAATAAAAAAATAACTCTTTTGGAAAGTTTGAAAACTCACAAATCATTTTTTAAAATCTTTTGGAAACACTAATCGCGGTATCACTCTTTTGAAAACTATTTTGTTTACCCTTATACAATTTTAAAAATATTATTATTATTCTAATAGTTTGTAATATAATATTTATGCCTTTAATTTGTTGTGTTTTGTTTAATTTTTTGAATTATAACTATTATTTTTAAAACTACTAAGAAGCATTATTAAAATTTTAAAAGCATCTCTAGAATTTTTTTAAAATTTTCAAATTTTTTGAAATTATCATATTTATTTTTATGTATTTTGAAAATACTATTATAGTTCTAGTAGTTTATATTATAGTATTTACACTATTAATTTATTAAATTCTATTAAATTTTTTGGGATTATGTAATTGTTATTTTTTAAACTATTAAGGGATATTAAATTTTAAAAATAAAAAAAAACCTTAAACTTTTTTGTAATTTCAAAAGTCATTGAAAATTTCATTAAAACTCCTAACATTTTCAGAAGTTTTAATTCGTCCCCAAGCATACAATTATGCATTATTGAGACCCTTATCTATGCTTCTAATAGTATAATTACTACTATTACTTGTCATCATTCTTAGTCTAAAACATGAAACTGAGAAAGAAGGGGGTGAGAGTAAAAGCAAAAGAAAACTAGTGTATTTTTATGTAATTTGTATAATTAAAGTGTTTATTTTTATTTTTGTTAATATAGGGTTATATAATAGTTTTAAAAAATGAAATAGTAGAGATAAAATGGTAATTTCACTTTCTAACAAATTTTCATTAATAAAGTTTGATTTTGAATGAAATAGTACTATTTATGTTATTTAGAGATTAAAAAGTGTTTTTAGTCTAAACCTTCAATGAGAAAATGTATTTGACTCTTTTCCATTTGATTCATTTTTGTATTAGAAATAAATCAAATCTAACGCAATTTATATAAAATATTTCATAAAATAAATTAATTAAAATGATAAATAATAATATCATCTAAAATCATCAGCTAAACAAATTAGAAACAAAAGAAATACAATTAGAAATTCGAAGTAACTTTGATCTTCTAGCTAAAAAATTAGTCTTTAACTTGAGATATTTATAATTGGAGAACCATAAAAGATTTTTAACTTTTGGGTGGCTTCTATAATTAAGCAATCAAAAATCTCTTTCGTTTAGACAACCCTTGTAATTAAACAATAAAAAATTTCTTCCTTTCAAATATTCATGCAACTAGAAAATCACTAACCTTTTCCTTTTCTAATAGTTGCAATGTTTGTATCTCACAACTCATATCTCAATGAACAATGTGCATAAATTATGCCAATATCTCTCACTCTCCTATCTTATTCAAAGTATTAGAGCTTCGTAAAACTCTTAAAAGCTCACCTTGATTCTCTTTAAATGGTTGATTTACCTTCAACTCCTCCTAACACTCAAAATATCAACCCCGTTGAAAACACCTTATCCTTTTTCTTCAAGTAACACCAAAACACAAGTCTTCATTAAACTGAACTTTTGAAATTGTCCTTCTTGGCATTATTAGTTTTACACCATCCTTTAAAGGTATTGTTAGTGAAAATGTAATAAAATATTAATTTTATTACAAAGAAATACAAGAGGAATAGTAAAGATTGCATGAAAGTTATAAGACAAAGACATAGATTTCTCACTCTTTTTGTAGTGACCCCCACCCCAAGCCGACTGTGCGCAGCTATTTAAAATATATATATATATATATATGTATATATATAAAATAATATACTAAAAATGCGTCTGTGACAGAGATCTCTACAAGGAAAAGGGAACTCACTGCTGCATTGAATAATTTAAAAATCTGTATACGAAAGCGTAAAACATAAATATTATACTAAAATATGAAATAACTACTTTTTTCTGAAATTCCCAAGCTACTTATGTATAAAATATATCATACAATAGTGCATACTATAGTATAATACACACACATAAATATATGAGCAAATATCATCTAAGCATGCGAGCCAAAACATGTTGCTAACTGTCGAACCATGTCCCGAAAACCTCACAACTACATCGCTACATCTCAGTCCTCAACTCACTGACCTGCAAAAGAGAAAGGAAGGGAAAAGGGTGACTGACAAATCACTCAGTAACCATTTCTTATCTCTCACCCAGACAGGTCATCGAGCAAAAGCTGATCTCATATCAGACCTTGAATTCTTAGCTTACTATTTTCATATCATCTTATTATACTTGTTTTACAGTACCTTATTCATTCTTTTCTTATTCTCTTATTTCTTTACTTTCTTAAATTCTTGATTTCAGAAGTTTCATCTGTTTCATGCTTCATGCTTCATGTTTTGTGCTTTGCTTTTATCTCATCTGTTTCTTATGAATGCTGTATATGACATGATATGCATGGTCTGATGTCATGTAAATCTCATCAGTTATAAAACTTGCCCCTCGGGCTGATTTTTTGAAAACTCATCATTTTCTGAAATCTCTTTCTGATATAAAAATTTTGATCTGAAGATCTTGTATATATACATATAGTATAACTGAAAACAATATCAAAAAGTATTGTATCTGAAAAATATCTTTGTTATACTGGTCAGACTGATGAACATAGAGATTCGACTTGTTAGCCGTGTGAGCTCAAACATATGATAAAACTACTCGTGCACGACCATGTCCTCTCTAGCGGACCATGGTTTCCCTCTATAACAGGCATGCGAACTTACAGGTGCCCCCTCGTATCTACCCCTAACTGATGTCTAAAACATCGTATATATATATATACTTTTAAAATAAACTCTTGGATCCTTAGATCCCTTTTCTAAAAATATCTCATATGACATGTCGTGCTCAATACTTGATAATCATGCATAATATGATGTTATCTCTTGTTATTCTTATGTTTCTCATATTTAGATTTCGCTTAGGATTACATAGGGTAGCTTATCTTTGCTTTAATATTCTCTTTTCTGTCTTTCTTAAGCCACACGGACGTGTGTTTCTGTGTACACAGGCGTGTGTTAAGGCACACGGGACCGTGTGCTTCTCGTGTCTTTAGGTGTGCTACTTCTGGAAAATAATTCATAAAACTTGACCAGCCATACGGGCATGTGGTACAAGTACACAGGCATGCATAACTGGGCACAAAAGCATGTTTCGTACTGCACGGACGTGTGGCTGCCTCAACACATCGCATGTCTTACTTACACGGGCGTGTAGAATTGGGATTAGACACATGGACATGTGCACTCAGGTACACGAGTATGTGTCTAGATTTTCATACACACACGGGTAACATACAATGTCGTGTTCCATGTAGAATTGAGGCCACACAGGTGTGTGCTCAACCCAGATTCTACAGATGCGTCTACAAACCCAAAAAATCCTACACAAACACATCCAAATCTCAACCATTGTTCAATCAAACATAAACACAACATGTATAAATGCCAATAAATCTTCTCATCTCATTCAATCATCATAAAACATGCTCAAACTCATACATTTCTCATCAAAATCATACCCAAGCACATAAGCATTATACATTTCATAATACTCTCATTAATCATCATTCCAAGTATCACATTATCATCAAAACATGCTCATCACACAACAACTATCCAAGAAGCTCAAAAATCAGAAAAGCATACTAGAAACCTAAGTGAAAGAGGTAAAGAAATACTTACCTCTAGTCATGGCATCTGGATCTCTCTCTGTAGCTGCTCTTGGATCTCTAACCAGAATAATAACTGTTGGTTGGACATATTCTTTCTTAGGGTTTGTTGGAAACGAAGGAGAGGAAAAGTTGAAGGAAAAATTAAGTGAAAATATGGGAACAAGAAACTTATATTGCGCATCTCAATTGGCACACGGGCGTGTACCCCTCAAAAATCTGAAATCTTTCTCTCCTCGCACCATACATGGAATATTCTTTCTAGAATACCTATGTATAATTCACGAAAGGTCTCTAAAGGACTCTTCTACCCTTGAACCCTCTCAAAACCATTTCTTAATTGGAAATCTCTCTTTTACCCTTATTCTCAGAGCCTAAAATGACAATTCTACCCCTAGGCTATTACACTTTTATAGGAGATTTAAGCCCTTTACGATTAGCAAAGCTTAGAAGCTAATGTAATAAAGAAAAATGTTGACATGTCATTTTAAGGATACAATAGGCTAATAGTTTTATTGTTAGGATTATTGTAATTCTACACAAATTGCTAAACCCAAGCTCCTCCAAAAGAACACCTTCTATAGTTAGTATTTTCTCTCAAGCGAGAGTTGAAAATATGTGAATACATATGTGGAATGGATGATGTTAGTTGTTTATATATTTGTCTCCACCTTTTCATATTCTCAACTAATCATAAATCTCTATTAACTCAAATCTTTCATATTCCATAACATAAATAAAATAAATAATATTAAAAAAATGTAAATTACAACTTTCCCTTACTCTTTTTTTAAATTGATAAATGCATGTAAGAGAGAGAAAATATCAGATTAAGATAGACTATTATGCTTGATGAAGGTGTGCTCTGCATTGAACCTCTATTTAGTAAAATAATAATCTTCTCTTAAGAGTCAAAGTATGCTCGACATTGAACTTTGACTATGTTAGGGAAATAAAAATTATTGCTCACACTTAACAATCTAGGTGTTAAATTTGAGCTTACATGTCTAGCACATTATGACCTTGTGCTCTCCTAGTTTTCATAAGTGTTTTTAAGATCAAGCTCAATTTTTATAGAAAGTGGCCCCACTTTCACACTTATATAGGTGAAATATGTTAAGGATGCTTTTGTAACTCTTAATATTCCGCTTATAATGAGCTACAAATTTTCATTAAGAGTTTGGTAACTTAACCCTCTAATCATTACATGATAATGCGTTCACATTATAGGGATGTATGTTTGAATAAAAATAAGTACATTTTTACGTCCATCATATGATTCGTTTTTCTCATTAAGCCTAATTACAAGATCTCTAGTCCTTGGGTTAGGTTTCCTCATATTTGGATCATGATTTTATAGGCTTCAATCACATCCTCTTTGATATGCTTGAGACCTTTTCTCTTGCCAAGGCCTTGGTAGATAGATATGCAAGATTATTAAGAGACATAACATACTCTATGTTAATGATGACATTACTCAAGTACGATCTTTTAATATTGTGTTTTCTTCTTATGGGTTTGGATTTACCGTTAAAATATATGGAATAGTTTTTTTTTTTTTTTTTTAAAAAGATATATAAGTCCCTTAGGTAGTTGGCTTCCTCACTTGTTGATGCTAATGCAATTACCTCAACCTCTATAATATAGTTAGCGATTATAATTTACCTTCTTGATTTTCAACATATAACACCACCAAATGAAACAAAAATATGGCTAGTGCTAGAGAAAGAATCACCTAACAGTGAGTTCCAATCGATATCACTATCACCTTTAAGTACAACATGATATTTTTTTATAAAACAAGTTATTGTTTTTAGTATCAGATAAATAATTCTTCTAATGACATTCCAATGTTCTTTACTTAGCTTACTAGTAAATCTACGTAGAACTCTTACTACATAGGTGATGCTAGGTCTAGTGCAATCAGTTGTATAATGCAAACTACCAATCAAGCTAGCATATTCCTTTTAATTATAAATCTTATTATCACTTTCAACAGGAACAAGTGAATATTGGAATCAGAAAAAGTTGCTATATGCTTACAATTAGCATAATTATATTTTTCAAGATTTTCCCAATATAATGTGAATGATCTAGAAATATACCATCATTTGCTCTAGTGATTTTGATGCCTAAAATAAAATTTGCTTCACCAAGATCCTTCATATCATAATGGTTTCTAAGCTTTTTTTTTGTATCTTGAACAACATGCAAGTTAGATCCAAAGCTTAACATATTATCAACATAAAGACAAATAATCACATGTGAATTGGTAATAGATCTATGATATATGCACTTATCACACTTATTTATTTTAAAACCATAAGCAATCATGCATGTAAAAAAGTAGAAGATACAGAGGTAAGACTACTTATAATATTTTGTGAAATAACTTAACCCACACTATTCTAGACTTAAAAAGAAACTTATCTTTATGAAAAATTTCATCATTGAATTCAAAAATCACATTCCTTTTAGAGAGAACTTGGGTCACCTTGAGGAGATTTAAATAAAATAAAACCTTACATTTTCACCTTTTGAAATGAACACCATGAAACTTGAAAGGCTTGTTGAGATCTCTAACTAGATTGATAAGTTGATCCCCCACACCTTCACCAATTGTTAGAAAAATACAATAAAATATTAATTTTAATACAGGTAATACAAGAGGAATAATGAAGATTAAGTGAAAGATTTAAGGCTGAGGTGTAGATATCTTGCTTTTTTTAAAGAGATTCGAGCCTAACAATTTTGTTATTTGGTTTATTACAACTTGGCACAAATTACTAAACCAAAGCTCCTCTAAAAGATTATCTCTCTCTAGCTAGTATTTTCTACCAAGCAAAAGTTGATTGTATGTAAATATATATATAGAATGAATAATATCAATTGCCTATATACTAGCCTCCATCTTTTCATATTTTCAACTCATTATAAATTGTCATTAACTCAAATATTTCATCTTTCATCTTTTCATATTCTCAATTCATTATAAATCTTTATTAACTCAAACTTTTTATTTTCAACTCATCATAAATGTCTATTAACTCAAACCTTTCATCAGTCATTTTTCAACTTTTCATCTTCTATAACATAAATAAAATAAATAATATTAAGAATGTAAATTACAACATTCCTTTACATATATTTTTAATAGTGATAAAGATAACTGACAATTCATGTAAGAGAGAGACAATACTAGATAAAGACAAACTATTATGCCTAATGAAGGTATGTTTTACATTGAACCTTTGCTTAGTGAAACAATAATCTTCACTTGAGAGTAACTTTGACTACATTGGGGAAATAAAAATTATTGCTCACACATAACAATCTAAGTGTTAAATTTGAGCTTACAAGGCTAGCACGTTATGGGCTTGTGCTCTGTTAGTTTTTATGGATTTTTTTAGATTAAACCTAGTTCTTATAGAAAACGGCCTTACTTTCACACTTATATAGGTGAAATAGTATTCCATTTGTGGCACGAGGAGATAGAGATTTGAGTTTTTCACAAGGCACATGACTGTATGTCTAGGACACACGCCCACGTGTTAGGTGAGAGAGCTATAAATACTTCATTTTCTTATTTCTCTACCTAGTTTATTCGCTTCAGCTTTTTCTCTTCTCTATTTCCAGTAAACCCTAGGTAAGAAATTGTCCAATCAATAGCCCCAAACCAAGTTAGAGATCCAAAAGCATCTAGAGAGAGAGATTCAAATGTAATGGCTAGAGATAAATATTTCTTTACCTCTTTCACTTAGGTTTACAACATGTTTCTTTGATTTGGATTTCCTATGATACTTGTTACATGTTGGAAATGTATTTGAGTACGTTTTGATGTTGAGAATTATGTTTTGGATGATGATTAATGGCTTGTTTTGAGAAATGTTTGCGATTATGTGCTTGGGTATGTATTTGTGAAAAAGATTAGATTTTTAACATGCTTTATGATAAATAAGTGGAATGAGCATGCTTATGAAATGATATAGTTGATATATGTATGGTTGAATGAGTAATAGTTGTGCATTGAGTGAGTTGCTAGGATTTTCTACGTTTCAAAATGCGTATTACAGAAGAAGAGTTGAGTACATGACCGTGTACCTAAAGGCACATGCCCATGTGGCCTCATTTCTGTATGAACATGGAATTGCATGGTACTTGTGTGTATATGAAAATCCAGACACACGCTCATGTAGTTGATACACACACCCGTATGTATAATCCCAATTTCACATGCCCATGTAAAGAAGACACAGGATGGTGTTGAGGTAACTACATGCCTTTACAGTATGCTACACGACCTTGTGCCTTATATGCATGCCTGTGTATTCATACCACATACCCGTATGGCTAACCAAAGTTTGATAAATGTTTCCAAAAGCTAGCACGCCTAAGGACACGACTTAAGTATGACCCCGTGTGCCTCTACACACACCCGTATACCAAGCATAACATATCTGTGTGCTTTAAGAAAAATTAAAGAACCAATTCTAAAGTATTCTTAAAGCAAACTTAAGAAGTCCTAAGCCAACTCTAAGCATGGAAAACGTAAGAATAAAAAGACGTAACAACATATCATGCATAATTACCAACATAAAGCATGACATACCACATGAGATATTTTCAAAAACATAAGGATTCAAGAGTATATTTTAAAAGTATAGTTATATGATGTTCTGGATATTAGTTAAAAATGGATACAAAAGGACATTTGTGAGTTCACACCCTCGCTAGAGAAAGAAACCAAAGTCCACTAGAGAGGATATAGTTTTTGACCAAGCTCGTTAGAGAGAGTACTGGTCGTGCATGGATAGTTTTATTATAAGTTTGAGTTCACATAGCTAAGGTGTCGAATCCTTATGTTCATTAGTCTGGCTAGTATAGTAGATATTTTTAGATACAATACTTTCTGATACAGTTTTTAGCTACTGCTATATATTAGGATCTTTGGATCAGAGTTTTTATATCAGAAAGAGTTTGAGAAAAGAATGAGTTTTCAAAAAATCAAGCCCAAGGGTAAGTTTTATAACTAATGAGCATTTACATGACATCAAAGCATGCATATCATGTTATGTACAACATTCATGAGAAACAAAAACAAATAAAAACAAATGACATTCTTGAAAACAAATGAACTATGAAAGTAAAGAAATAAGAGATAAGAAAGAATGAATAAACAAACTGCAAAGCTATAAACAACAAGATATGATATAAGATCAGCTTGAGCTCAAGATCTATCTGTGTTAGAGATAAGAAATGCTTACTGAGTAATTTTGTCACTCACCTCTTTTTCCTTCCTTTCTTTTTTACAGGTCAGTAAGTTGGCAATTGAGCAGGAACGATTTAGCTATCAGATTTTAGGGACATATCTCAGTAACAGATAACATGTTCATGGCTCGCATACTTTTGTTTTTTTCTCATGTATACATGTGTATATTATACTCTAGTATATATTGTATAGATAGGATATTATGTACATGAGCAGTCTAGGATTTCTAACAAAATGTTTATTATTTCCTATTTTGTTACAATATTTTTGTTTTCAACTTCCGCATCTATGTTCAAAATTTTTAAATAGTAGTTTTCCCTTTTTTGTAGGGATTCTCGTCATAGGCGTATTTTCAGATTATTTATAAATACTATTTATATAATAAATAGCTACACATAGTAGGCCTGTGGCAGGGGTCATTAAAGTGTTTTATATTAGAGCAATGTTTTGAGCCATCAGAGTAATGCTTTGAGTCGTTTAGTGAGAAATTAAAGCATATTTTCAGAAAATGAGTTTTAAAAGCATGGTTTTCTAAGAGATTGCATGAGCCAAGGCCAACATTTCCCAATAGGTGTTGCTTGCTTCTTCTTAGTGTAAGTGTAGTAATGTGAGTTTCGTATGTTTTTAAATGTTGACCCTTGTGTTATGTTGTTTTAGATTAAAGAGCCTAAGCCCCTTTGCCCCTAATTGTAGAAAAAAAGAGTGGTGTTTCGGTTAGACCTATGAGTGCTAGTGACACTAGGAGATCATAACACTCTAGGGTTTTTTTTAGACCTGAGGATGTAAGAGAAATTTTCAGAGAGATGATGAGAGAGGATTTTTAGCTAGCAGCCAGAGTAGAGGATTTTCAACTAGTGAGATAGGGAGCCCATCAAGGGTCGGTCAAAGGTTAGTATGGTCAGAAAGGATCGAGTATGTCAAAGACTATTAAAGAGGCTTATCAGATGCTAGAGTTTGGTCGTTAGAGAGATTTGAGTTTAGGGCCAAATACAGTAGGTACAAGTGGTTCTAACAAATTACACCCGATTTACAATTTACCTGAGGCACATCAGCCATCTAAATTTAGTAGTTTTAGAGATCTAGTCATGGCAAAAGAATGGATAGAATCAATAGAGAGTATGATGGTTTATTTACTATATCTGACAGAAAAAGAATCCAATATGTTACATTTATGTTGAGAGGTGATATGAGGGTATGGTGGAACCTCGTGAGAGCATCAGTTGATGTGGAGAGGTTGTCTTAGACTGAGTTTAGGAGGTTGTTTGAGGAGGAGTATCGTAGTACTGGCATGGTACATATTGAAGCACAAGAGTTTATTAAATTGACTTATAGGACTAGTTCAGTTAAGGATTATGCTACCTGGTTTAATGTACTGGCAAGGTTTATTCTTGGAGTAGTAGGTTTCGAATTGATCAGAGTACAGAAATTTGTTCATGGTTTGCATCCAGCTATAGCCAGAAAGGTAATGACTAGTTCTTCTCCCCTGTAGAGATTCAATAAGGCTTTAAGGAGAGCTTTGAGATTTGATGTGTATTTACAGAGGATGGGTTTCTTTTCAAGATTAGCAAAGAGACCTTTTAAGAGAGGTGGAGATAGAGGTAAAAAACCGATGTAGTCAAGAAAACCTTTCAAGGGAAAGAGACAGAGACAGAGGGCAGATTTGTTAATTTGTAGTATATATGGCAAGAGTCACCTAGAAGAGTGTCTTACGAGTTAGGATGTATGCTTCAAATACTGACAGCCTGGTCACAAAGTGTTTAAGTGTCTGACCAGAGGAATTAGAGCTAGGTCATCAATCGGTAGAGTTGGTTCTAGTCAAGGTTTTAGAGGTCCAGTTGGTAGAAGCAGCGGAGCTCAAAGAAGTGGTGTCAGTACACCTAGAGGTGGAGGCAGAGCTAAAGTTTTCACAATGAGGTGAGATCAAGCTGAGATGACTCCCTATGCAGTTACAGGTCAGTTGGTATTCTTTGATACTCTTTTATATGTGTTGATTGATTGTGGTACCACACATAGTTTCGTATCCCGAAGAGTACTAGAGAGATTAAAGTTGATCTCTAGTATGGTAGAAAGGAGTATTTGTGTTAAAATGTCTAATTAAGGTGTGACAGTGAGTGATCAGGTATTGATAAACTAGGAGGTAGTAATTATGGGAAAGACTTTGAGGATAGATCTGATCATTTGAAGTTAGCTGATTTTGACATAATCGTAGCTATGAATTTCTTGAGTTGTTATGGGGTAAAGATATACTGTAAAAGAAAAAATGTAGATTACAGTTAGGCCTTGATCAGTTCGTTTTTGGTGAGGGTAGAGTGAGTACTATGCTCATCTCTTATTTACGGCGAGGAGGTTGTTAAGTAAGGGATGTATAGGATATTTGACTAATGTGGTATATAGGGATGCTGTTGAATCAAATATTAAGGAGATATTTATAGTTAGAGAGTTTTCAAATATCTTTCCAAAATAATTACTAAGTTTACCCCTAGAGCGAGAGTCAGAGTTTCCTATTGAGTTGCTTCTTGACACGACTCCTATTTTTAAAGCTCCGTATCAAATGGCTCTAGCAGAGCTTTAGGAATTAAAGAACAACTTTAGAAGTTGATTGATAAGAGATTTATTAGACTAAGTTGTTCACTATAGGGCACTTCGATTCTGTTTGTAAAGAAAAAAAAAAAACAGGTCAATAAGGATGTTTATAAATTACAAAGAGTTAAATAAGGTGACTGTTAAAAATAAGTATCTGTTACCTCAGATTGATGATTTGTCTGTAAGATAGATTTGAGGTTTAGGTATCATAAGGTCAGAGATGTAGAGAAAGATATACCCAAGACTACTTTCAAGACAAAGTATGACCACTATAAGTTTGTGGTAATGCCTTTTGGTTTGACTAATGCTCATGTAATATTTATAGACTTAATGAACTAAGTTTTCCAAGACTGTCTAGATAGATTCATGGTTGTATTTATCAATGATATCTTGATCTACTCGAGGTGTGTAGAAAAGCATGAGGAGCATCTGAGATTCGTTCTTCAAAGATTGAAAGATAAACAACTTTATGTTAAGTTTGATAAGTGTGAATTCTGGTTAAGCAATGTATCCTTCTTTGGACATGTGGTTTCAACAGCAAGTAGTTTATTGGATTTGAGTAAGGTCGAGATGATTTTGAGTTGGCCGAGACCAAGGACTAAGATTAGTAGAGAGGTAAGGAGTTTTCTAAGATTAGTTGAGTATTACAAGAGATTCATTGAGGGTTTTTCCAGTATAGCCAAACCGTTGACTATTTTAACTCATAGTGAGATGTCATTTGTTTGGACTGAGGAGCATGGACTCAGTTTTAGGAGTTAAAGCAAAGGTTAACAAGTACTCCAATGTTAGCATTGTCATAAAAGGGTATTGATTATGACATTTATATAGATGTTTTCCATCAGGGGATTAATGTAGTGTTGATGCAGTCTAGTAGGGTAATAGTCTATGCTTCTAGGCAATTAAAGGATCATGAGTTAAGATACCCTACACATGACTTGAAGTTAGCTGTTTTAGTTTTTGCTTTAAAGATTTAGAGACATTATCTTTATAAAGTGAGATGTTATATCTATTCTGATCACAAAAGTTTTAAGTATTTTTTCACCCAACGAGAGTTAAATATGAGGCAGAGGAGATGGTTGGAGCTGATGAAAGACTATGATTGTGAGATTAGATATCACCCAAGTAGAGCTATTATGGTGGCAGATGTTTTGAGTAGGAGGGTAACCTTGTCTATGGTTACAACTTAGAGAGAGTTACAACATGAGATGTCTAGAGATGAGATTAAAGTAGTAACAATTGGGTTTTCCAAACTTCAGATAGTATCTACTTTGTATGATGACATTAGAAATTCTCAGAGGGTCGATTTATAGGTTCAGAATATGGTTTAGAAGACTTCAAAGGATATAATTTTAGATTTTGAAGTCAAAGATAGTGTTCTAAGATTCAGAGCTAGGGTTTATGTGCCAGAGGACACTGAGTTAAGGCAAAGGATTTTGTTAGAGGCTAATGATACAATTTATTCAACTCATCCAAGTAGTACAATGATGTATCAAAATCTTAAGAAAATGTTTTGATGGTCCGGTATGAGGAGAGATACTACAGATTATGTGGCCAAGTGCTTGGTTTGTTAGTAGGTTAAGGCAAAGCACCAGAGACTGTCTAGTTTGTTACAACCTTTGAGGATTTCTTAGTGAAAATGGGAGAGTGTTTCTATGGATTTTATATTAGGACTCTCTATAGTGCAGAAAGCTTATCACTCACAAACAGATGGTCAGACTGAAAGAGTCAATCAGGTACTAGAGGATATGTTGAGAGCCTATTGTATGGATTTCCAGGTTAATTGAGCTAAGTTGCTACCATTAATGGAGTTTGCCTATAACAATAGTTATTAGTTCACTATTTAAATAGCACTATTTGAGGCTTTCTACAGTAAAAAATATAAATCGCCACTGTATTAGGATGAGATGAGTGAGAAAGATTCTCTAAAGATAGTAGTAGGACCAAAGATGACTTAGATGATGATTAAGTAGATTAGAGTAATCAGACAGAGGACTGAACAGACCTAGGATCATCAGAAGAGTTATGTAGAACAGAGGCATAGAGAGATAAAGTTTGAGGTTAGAGATCATATATTCTTTAGAGTTGCTCCCTACAAGTGTGCCTTAAGATTTCGTAAGAAAGGCAAGTTAGCTCCGAGATTTATTGGACCCTATGAGACTTTGGAGAGAGTTGGCAGAGTTGCTTATGAATTAGTCTTACTAACTAGTATAGACAGGATCCATAATGTATTTCATTTGTCTCAACTAAAGAAGTATGTGAGAGATTCTTCCCATGTGCTTCGAATTAAGGATCTAAAGCTGGCAAATGATTTGAGCTATCAAGACAAACTTGTTCAGATATTAGACTATAAAGTGAAGACACTTCGGAATAGAGAGATACTATTGGTTAAAGTGTTGTGGAGAAGTCAGAAAGTTGAGAAATCCACTTGGGAGGTTGAGTCTGAAATGAGAGAGAGGTATCCAAAGTTATTAGAGGGTAGAGATTGTAATAGCCTAAGGGTAGAACTGTCTTTTAGGCTTTGAAATCGAGGGTAAAAGAAAGATTTCTAGATATAAAATAGATTTGAGAGGGTTTAAGGGTAGAAGAGTCATTTAGAAGCCTTTTATGGCTTGTACATGGATATTCTAGAAAGAGTATTCCATATATGGCACGAGGAGAGAGAGATTTAAGTTTTTCACAGGGTATACGATTGTGTGTCTAAGACACACGCCTATGTGTCAGGTGAGAAAGCCATAAATGCTTTATTTTCTTATTTCTCCACCTAGTTTATTTGCGTTAGCTTTTTCTCTTCTTCATTTCCAGCAAACCCTAGGTAAGAAATCATCCAGCCAGTAGCCCCAAACCAAGTTAGAGATCTAGGAGCATCTAGAGAGAGAGATTCAGACACAATAACAAGAGGTAAGTATTTCTTTACCTCTTTCACTTAGGTTTATAACATGTTTCTTTGATTTGGATTTCCAATTATGCTTGCTACATGTTAGAAATGTATTTGAGTATGTTTTGGTATTGAGAATGATGTTTTGGATGACGATTTATGGCTTATTTTGAGAAATGTTTGAGCTTATGTGCTTAGGTATTTTTTTGTGGAAAATATGAGATTTTTAAAATGTTTTATGATGAGTAAGTAGAATGAGCATGCTTATAAGATGATATAGTTGATAAGTGTATGCTTGAATGATTAATGGTTGTGCATTGAGTGAGTTGTTGGGATTTTCTAGGTTTCCAGATACGTATTGTAGAAGAAGAGTTGAGCACACAACCGTCTACCCAAGGGCACACACTCGTATAGCCTCATTTATGCATGAACATGACCTTGCATGACACCTGTATAGGTATAAAAATTCAAACACATGCTCGTGTAATCGATGTACATGCCCATATGCATAATCCCAATTTCACACACCTGTGTAAGCAAGACACGGGATGGTATTGAGACAGCTACACGTCGGTGCAATATGTTACACGACCTGATGCCTTATATGCACACCTATGTATTTGCACCATATACTCGTGTGGTCAACCAAAGTTTGATAAATGTTTCCAAAAGCTAGCACGCCTAAGGACATGGCTTGAGCACGACCCCGTGTGCCTCTACACATACTCGTGTGCTAAGCATAACATGCTTGTGTGCCTTGAGAAAATTAAAGAACCAATTCTAAAGCATTCTTAAAGTAAACTTAAGAAGTCCTCAACCAATTCTAAGCATGAGAAACGTAAGAATAAAAAATATAACAACATATCATACATGATTACCAGCATAAAGCACGACATTCCACATGAGATGTTTTTAGAAATGAGGTCCAAATATCCAAGAGCATATTTTAAAAGTATAGTTATACGATGTTTCAAACATTAGTTTAGGGTGGATATGAAAGGTCATCTGTGAGTTCACACGCCCACTAGAGAGGAAAACTAGTGTCCGTTAGAGGGCACATTGTCTTTGACCAAGCTTGTTAAAAAGAGTATTGGTCGTGTGTGAGTAGTTTCATTATAGGCTTTAGCTCACACGACCAAGGTGTCAAATCTTTATACTTTCTGATACAGTTTTTAGTTATATTATATATACATGTATTCATGATCTTCATATTATAATTTTTATATTAGAAAGAGTTTTCAGAAAAGAATGAGTATTCAGAAAATCAGGCCTGAAAGTAAGTTTTATAACTAATGAGTATTTACATGACATCAGAGCATGCATATCATGTCATGTACAACATTCATAAGAAACAAGAATAGATAAAAACAAATGACATTCCTGAAAACATATGAACTAAAAAGGTAAAGAAATAAGAGATAAGAAAGAATGAATAAGCAAACTGTAAAGCAATAAACAATGAGATATAATATGAGATCAGCTTGAACTCGAGACCTGTCGACGTTAGAGATAGGAAATGCTTACTGAGTGATTTTCTCTTTTACAGGTCAGCGAGTTGGGGACTGAGCATGAGTGATACAACTGTCAAATTTCTAAAACATGGCTTGGCGGCAGATAGCATGTTCATGGCTTGTATGCTTTTGTTTATTTCTCATGTATTCAAGTGTGTATTATGCTCTAGTATATGTTTTATGGATAAGATATTATGTACATGAGCAGCCTGGGATTTCTAAGAAAATGTTTATTATTTCCTATTTTGTTACAATATTTATGTTTTCAGCTTCCATATCCAAATTCAAAATTTTTAAGCAGTAGTTTTCCCTTTTTTGTAGGGATTTCCATCACAAGTGTATTTTCATATTATTTATGAATACTATTTATATGATAAATAACTGCGCATAAGAGGCCTGTGGCAGGGGTCACTACTATTGCACACTCATGTGTTTGGGCAATACTATAGAAATAAACTTATGCCTTTTTGGTTATGGTTCAATTCATTCCATAGATAAGTAAAAAATTTTAACATAATTATATATCACATCAAAACACTTAAAGGTCTAACAAAGAAGGTAACAATAATGTTGATGTTGATTTTACTGATGTTTTTGGTTTAAAGTTATTGTCAACCACTGAGAATCAAATATCTGGACATGAACAAAATCTCCAAGTTAGGGTGTTTTTTTATCATGGTCATGAAAAATAATGATATCTCATTTGAAGAACTAGATTTCAATGATGCTTTCAATGTTGCCTAAAGTCTTGAAGGCATAAGAAGTTCTTAACTCCCAAGTCTAATTATTGTGCATATGATGCCAAAAACTATGACTAATCAACCATACTTAGGTTTGATAGAGAATCAAACAATCTTTGATACAACATAATAGGTACTTTCTTTCCCTGAGCAACTAAAATCACTTATTATTGATGGTTTGATAAGTGATGAATGGAATTTTAGATTGATGGATAATTTTAAGGATAAAGATGCACTACAAGATGCATTTAGGAGTTGGTTTTGGAAACTAGTTTTCAATCAAAAGTTTTCTGGTTGAGAAAGAATAAAAGAGAAATTAGATACCATCACAAGCAATGTTGATGGCATGCAAGGAAGACAACATTGGAAGGTTTTGAGTATTCCTAACTTAAATAAAAAGATAGTTACCACTACTGTTTGAAAAATCAAATGTTGTCTTATCACATGTAGGCTAACACCTATATATTAGGATAGATCTTGAAAAGAATTGTTTTTTTCATGTTAGATTGAGTGTATAGGTTGAAAGAAATTATAATTCATATTATAGAGAGGTATAAAACTAATATATCTTATACGTAGTTGTGTCATGCCAAAATTTAGGCACTAAAGACCTAAAGAGGTACTCCAAAAGAGTCTTTTATGTTACTGGTTAAATATTGTTATAACTTATAGCTTTATAATACATGTATTATTATATATATTGAAACAAATGCTAACAATTACTTTAAATACTTTTTTATGTCATTAGGGTGATTCATAAATGCATTCTATAATCACATTTATCCAGTTATTTATGTTGATGGCAATCTTTTTAAAATGAGATATTTCATAATGTTATTTATCATAATTGTTAAGGATAAGAATAATTATATTAATCTATTAGCTTTTGGCGTGTGAAATTAGAAGGAAACTGAGTTAGTTACCTTAGCAAAGTTTAAAATGTAGTAGAGATGTGTCTGATTTAGCTACCATTTCAAATAGAAATTTTGGTGTTATAACTATGATAGTAATTTTTTTTTATGTATAAATATGCACCATGAATCTTGTTGCCAACATCTAAAGGCTTATATGTGTGTCTAATACAAAAAGACAAAAGAATTAAATGTTTATATTAGAAGGTAGGTAAATGTTATAAGATGCCTGATTTTTTTGAGGCCACAATAACAATATAAGATGTCAAACTAGTTGGTAAGCTTATCAAGTTAACAAAAAATATGTCATTAATGTGTTCTTCTATTTTTATTTCACTTTCATTCTCTTCTTCCCAGGTAATCTAATAAAATCCTACATATCCAATAAGTCGATGCCCCGTTGCTCTAGCAAGACACCTTTTCTCCCATCTTAATTGGATCTACATCAACATAATGGATACAACCATGGTCTCTCATCTTCTCTAATCATTTACTCTCAAAATATGTTAGCACTACTATTGTTATTTCCCTTGACGACAAAGCTTGATCTTTCTCTAGTTTGTATCACACTTTTTTTTCCGCATTTGACCTTTTCATTACCACATTTGGTAATTCAATCTCAACAATCTGAACAATCATCTTATCTTTGTTGGCCACCTTCTCTGTCTGTCAGCCATCGTTTTCTCTCTCTTTCTCTTTTATATCATGCTCAAAACTTATTGAAAGCCCTTTCTTATGAACTCCCTTCACGACATGGTTTGAAAAAGCCATCATCATCGTGGACTTATTTCCATGATTTTGCTTGATCAATGGCAACAGTGATATTCTAGTCAAAAAGGTAGCTAGGAGGTCAAGCATTAAATTGCATTCTTTTCAACATACATAAAAGTTAAATTATTATATTTAAAACATTATGGTGGTATTTGAAATTATTTTTTAATCTTTTTAAAGAAATTTTATATAATAAAATTACTATTTTACCTTTATAAAGTTAGACATTTTGGTGTTATAGCTATGGTAGTAAGTTTTGTTTTTTTTTTTTTTTATAATATGCACCATGAATCTTGTTGCCAACATTTAAAGGCCTATATGTGTGTCAAATACAAAAAGACAAAAGAATTAGAATTTTTGTATTAGAAAGTGGGTAAATGTTATAAGATGCCTGATTTCTACAAAGCCATAATGACAATATATGATGTCAAACTAGATGCAAAGCTTATCAATCAAATAAAACAGTCTTGAAGACCAATTAGGCTTGAAACTAATTTTTGAATGGGCTTGTTATTTGTTTTGTATTCCTTAAAATAAAACTACAATATTAGATCTTTTTTTTTTTTTAATCTCTAGCTTACAATGACTTCAAATTTCATCAATGTTTAAACAAAATTAATTTTGTTTGTATAAAAAAACTAGAAATAAGGGTAACGAGATAATTTTGTCATATAATAGCGATAAGAATAACTTATATACTTGATAGGTTATACTAAAACTTTTTTTATTAGGTTTTAAAGTTTATGCTTTCTGAAAATAAATTTATTCTATTTTCATGACTACCATTGTTGTATTACCTTACATAAATAGGTGCAAAGAACACTTACATAAAAAGAAAGCAACTTGATGATGCATAATGCAATATCATATAATTGAAAGAGATTATAATTCTCTTGGTTATAGGACACATCATTTCTTTCCATTTTAAGAACTCTTACTCACATGCATTGTTGCTTCCATAACTACACTCAACCATACATAAGCCACACCATATTACCTTGTTAAAATACCTCTAATTGCATCTATCACTGTCACCATTATATTTAAGTACAGTTTTGAACAATCCTCTAAGAAAGAAAATACAAAAGGGTAAAAATGTCTATTTGTCAAAAAATTATTTGTGGTTAAAATTTAAGTATTTATGAGCAATAATATGTTTCTTAAGTTTTCAAACTTATAGGGAATGCAAGGGTGTGTTCATAAAGTTTTGAAAATGGTCCAACACAAAAAGCTTGAGGCTCTAATAGGCAAACATAAAGCCTAGGCCCAAAAAAAAATTTGGTATTAGGCTTAAACGTGCTAGGTTCAGTTGACAAACCCACCAAATGTCATGTCACACCCTTAAAACAATAGCTTTGAGAGATAAGCAAGGTCAAGTTTCCTTAGATATAAATTATAACAGCCAAGATTGCATGTCTTTCAATCCACTTGATTAAAACACTTGTGCTTTCCTATTATTATCATTGCAAAATTTTTTTAGGATATTTTATAGAGATGGTTTTATAATTGGTAGACATGACATGAATAAACATACATAAACTTAATTAGCATTACTTAACATTAATTATTTTAACATACAATACTAGTAGGTTTTTTTTATTTCTTACCCAATGCACATATAAGGGTGAAAATCAACTGACTCTTCAAGTAAAGGGTTAGGAAGTAAGCCATGTTTAGAAATTCACCAACAAGACAGTGAATTAGATTAATGTACATCAATGCAAGATATTACTGAGTGGCTAAAAGACTAGATTAGTGGATATAATGGAATGTACATGTTTATTTAGGAAATTTTAGCTATCATAATTACTTAATACCCATATTGTTGTAGTTGCAAAAGTAATGAATTTGTCAAATAGCTATCAATAGGTACACCTTCAATCACTAATGCAATACATTGCATAGTTTATCTGAAAATATTTATCTGTGAAGAGATCAATATGAAAAGATTCATCAGAAAGATGTTTGATTTTTTTTTTTCTTTCTTTTATCTTAAGTTGTAAAAGAGTTAGGTAATTGTCAAGTCATAATCTTATTACTTTAGATAGGGAAGAAAATCAACAACAATATTGTATTTATTGCTAAGAACTTAGTTATACTAGGCTAAATTTTAGTAGTCCGACTCTAACATAACTTGTTATGTTGTTAAGAATTTCAAGCTAAAGAGGTGAACACAACTCTTTTGGTAATGGTCCAAGTTTTTTATGTAGGGGCATAGAGAGAGGGGGTTTAATATTATATGTCAATATTAATCCAAATGTAATGCATAATGCATTAAGTTTTGTTAAATTTGTTGTTCCACAATACTTTGTTTATTCAAATATCATTATATATTATGATAACACAAGTAAATCAACATGAAAGTCAAATATATATATTTACATTGTACAATGAAGTATAACAAAATGAATATTAAGAAATATGACCATTAAAAAATTGTATGACCATCTCGATCCTAGCACCTTAGAAGTCATCTCTCCATACATCGACTGGTAAATGACTACACAAACATTTCACTAACTTTAATGTGCACATGTTGTAATCAATTGATTTAAGACTCTATTACAAGACATTGTCTTGCTAAAGAAGAGTTATTGAACCGATACACATATCTTAACTTAAATCCTACCAATATTTGGACCATGAGATTATATCTAGAATGCATGTCACTTATAGTTTCATAAGTTTGGAAAAACTTCACTAGATTTATTGCGTAACTCCTTATAGAGTGATATACGGTGATCGACCTAATAGTGTTATTGTTTTAGAGTCAATCATTTTGGCTAATGTATTTTTATTTTAATTACGTTATACATTTTATCATGTATATAATTAATAATAATGGAGCTTCTTCATCATAACCTTTACATATATTTTATATATCAAGATAAATGTCTTTATAGTGGTAGAATTATGACAAAGGGATCAAGGTGTGTCTTAATCATAAGGATCTTGTGTGCATAGATGGTGACTACTCAAGAAAAATGTGTAACCCTAGTATTATCTTGATGAAGGGCACAAATAAGATGGTAAAACTATCATAGTTGTTAATGTATGCCCTACGGACCGATCCTATTGTTGGTTTTAAGATATTTAATCTTATAATAGTATTTATGAAATAATAAAAGAAATAGTTCTTTTTCTTCATATCTTACCTTGCTTTAATTTTTATATGTTAAGTTATTTATTTGTTGAAAAAATTGTATGAATATGAAGTGTTTGGATGATACGGATATTCAAACATCAAATCATCAAAATATCGCCAAAGTTCGTGATGTCAATTGAGTAATGATATCATATAGTAGGCATAATAAATGTCTTTGTTGAATTTGTGAGATGATATTAGTATGGGTGATATGAAATTCATATCATTAGGGTATTAGAATGAATTAACGATTAGGGAACTATTTTTAGGACATAATTAACTACAATGAATCACATGAATATTTAATGTGTGATCAATAATTCATTATAGATTTAACCCAAATTTAGATACTAATGATTCAATAAAATGCTTTTGGGTCACCACAATAAGAGTTAATCAAGCTTTAGAGGTAAAAGAATTTTTTTCATCGTAACAGGATGTATATGTTGAAATGAAGTTATGGTTAATTTATTGAATCCAAGCCGATGTGATTGAAAGTCAGAATTGAATTTTGGACTGGTGTACAATCATACATCATGTATATGTTCATACATGGATGTCAAGTGGAAGGATTTGAGTGTTGATAAGATTAGATTCAAATAAGTTTGAACTCAGTTTAGATTTTGGATAAGCTTGCCCTTGTATGCCCATGTTTGCTTGATGTACAGTCAAAAAGGTACATGCATACATGACAATAGGTTGACAGTTACTTAGGATATTTAATCATTTTAAAGTTTTATAATTATTACAAAGTTCAAATAAGTATTAGATGTATAGTCATACATATGACATATACAACTATACATCATAAAAATCAAAGTGTACACTCATACATGCAACATGTATAGTTACACATCATATTTTCTATAAATATGATGTTTTCTACATTGGTAACTTTTACTTAACCCAACCCATGTACATGTATGCTTGAACATAAATACTTTTCCAATCATATACATACTATGCTAACATATAAGACATGTTTTTAAACCTTTCAAGTCTCGTGCTTTATGTGGATACCACTCGTACCATTTCAAAAGGTTGGATAGTGAACAAGGATCAAGTTTTCACTATTATAGAAAGATTTGAAGAAGACACAACATAAGCATTGGTTTGTTAAACACCTTATGGTTTGTTATGCATGCTTTTTGTATATACTAATAAAACATAGTCTTGATTGGAGTTTTTTCAAAGTTTGTTTGAATTTTTCAAATGTATTTTTTTATTTTGCCACCCTTTTAGTGGACCGATCTCACCCTAACATCTACAATCATTTTCCACAAGAGAACACCTTATGAGTTTTTGTTAAATCATGGAAGCTTATCAACAAACTAAAGCATGTCAACATTGATAACCTTTTGAGCTTTTACACCTAGAAATAGAATATGTAGACAATGGAAGACCTTTAGCTTGATTGCATCATCATACCATACAACCAATTTATGTTATGCCCTTATGTTGTCGACTAAAACACCTCGATCAAGTCATCATACCATACAACCAATTTATTAGGAATATATACATTCCTTAATCTCTATCCCAATAAGGTCAAAATATACATTAACATGTCGGTTAAGACAAACTCATATTAGTTCAAATGAACATCAACCTTATTAAGTCAAGACCATAACTCTTATGTTAAGGTTCTTTATGGATCCCCCTTAGCAATAGTGAATTCATAAATATACTACTAAATCTTATGATATCATAATAATGAAAAACACCATACATGTCATCTTAAAGGACATTTGTTGATAATTATTCAACCTTATCAATGTTTCATTAATCACTTTCTTTTGAATTTGAATCATTACTTGTGCTCAAAAGTAATGAGTTGGCAAAACTTCTTAGGGACTTGTTCTAGTTGTATACAACCAAACTTTGAGGTTTTTTTTTGATTGGATGCAACATTTTGTGAACAAATATAAAAGGTTGATATTAAACAAAAATAAATAAATCCATATTTTGTTCAAACAAAGATTGGTAATTATTAAGAAAGTAAGAAAAATAAAAAAAATTCCTTGAATTTCATGCTATGACCAAGAAATTTACATTAACATAGAAATTTTTCATAAACCCTAAAAATTTAGAATGTTGCACTTACATCCCCAATATCTTACATTTGTTCACGCCAAACTTTGAAATAAAAAACTGAGATTTGGTGTTATTAATATGAAAGCATGGTTCTGCAAGTACACCTCTAAATTATACTTTCTAGTGCCATTTGAGAAAATTAGATAAAACCCTTTAATTTATATATTTATTGCATATCTCCATATTCAAACTTTAGTGTATACATGGAATTTTCTTTAAAGTTTAGCTTGAAATCTAGGGTTTATTGATATGCATTGTTATAGAAAAATATCTTACCCCTTTAGCTTATAAAATTTGAATATTCACCCCCAAATCAAACATTCTAGAACTAGCATTAACAAATAAATTTCAATAAAACCCCTAGCTTATATATCCATCACTTACGACTCCCCTTTCAAAGTTTTGCATATACGCCAAACTTTCTTCAAAGTTGTGCGAAATCTCGATTTTTTTTTTTGTTAAAAACTAATATTACAAAATTCAGTTGGTCCCCTTAGTTTATAACTTTTTCACATACAACTTTAAATTATACATTCTAGCCATATATGACAATTATTATAAAACCTCTTAGCTTATGTATAAATCACTTACTCCTCTCCCCTTGTTTCAATGTTTGGTGTGTACATTGGACTTTCTTGAAAGTTTAGTATCAACACTAAACTTTGATTTCTTAGCCAAAAATAAAAAATCTACAGTATAAACCACTTAATCTGCTCAAAACACACTCCAAACTCTATGAATCCTAAATAAATCACAACATAATCACCTAAATAACCACCAAAACACTAACTTTCAAACACAAATCTAAAATAATCAATGTTAACATAATATTCTATAATAAATATATAAAATGATTGTAATAAAATGTGAAAGGTAACTCTTTTTTTCCCTTTTTTTTTTCATTCAAATGTGATTTGAAATTATAAAAATAAGCTCACTAACCATGACAAAGGATAATAACAATGATAACATGCAATTATAGAAGAATATTATTGAGAAGACAAAGAAAATAGACACAAAACTTGCCTTGTAAGGTTTAGAAAGGGAATATGGTAGGTCAACAATTTTTAGTTAGATAGTCAACTAAAATTTTCAAAATGACGGATAATTGATTGGATATTCAATTTATATATGAGCATAGATGGCAGTTCATATTTGGTTAGCTATATTGATTTAGTCCTTAGTTCTTGGCTAATTTCAATGCTTAAAAAATTGTACTATAAATTACAAAAATATTGCAAAATTATACTTTTAATATAACATTTACAGTTCTAATTTATTACATTTTGTTTAATTTTTTGGGAGTATAAATTAATATTTTTTAAACTATAAAATGGTATATTAAAATTTTAAAAATTTGAAAAAAACAACTTTTAAATTTTACTATAATTTTTTAAAACCCTTAAAAAATTTATTAATACCTTTAACATTTTAAAAATATCAGTTTATCCTAAATATACGATTATATATCATTAATCCCTATTTATGCTTGTATTGTTAAATTTTTTTAATTAAAATTAATATAAATTAAGGATATAAAACTATTTTCAAATTCTTAGGGTTAAGGTGTTATATGTTTAAAAGTTAAAAAAATATAATTATTTTCAAACTTTCACGGTTCAAAAAAGTCAACTGATATTAGATGTGGCACGAGTCTCATGAATCATGTGATAGAAGTATCAGCGTCTCAATTAGGTAAGGAAAATTTATTCCTCTGCTCACATTGAGGTGTGATAAACGTAAATTCATTAAAATTCAATTACTTGTCCCCTTAGTAATACATATAAATAATTTATTTATTTTTAATTATTTAAGTTATTTTTTTAGTTTATTAAATAAAAACATTATTTTTATTTTATTATGAAATGGATATAATAAATGATATAAAAAGTAATATGAGTATGTCATTTTCTTGACTATTAGAAAACTACTTCAATAATATAAAATTTATTATAACTCTAACTTTATATAATAAATTTAGTTTGTTGTATTAAAAATATTTAAGTAAATTGGTTAATTTTTTAATCAATTTCTAAAATTAAAAAACAAAAAAAAATTAATTAAAATCTGTTTTTACAAATCTATTAAAAAATTTGTACGTACCAAGTTATGCGTAATATACGTATCATGTGTAGTAAATAAATTGACGATTCGTCAAAAAATCCTATATAAACACCATATATACAAAACAAAAGTACGTATATTACACGAAGTTATGCATGGTAAGTTTATAAGATACTAACAAACGTTTTTTGTGCATTGCATGCTCCTCTTCTTTTTTGAAAACTAACAAATATCTCTACATGCGTATTATGCACATTGCACACTAACCTCTTTAGTTTTAAAAATTAGCAAAATACTCTTCATCTCTAACCTTTATCAGTATACATATTCTACACAAAGTACACATACAACACACAGTGGTTTGACAACATATTTTCTTTTAGTTTTAATTACAAAATCAGTCTTAAAATAATCTATACGTACTCTAGCATTATTGTATTAACTAAATTTTATTCAAAATTATCAGCAAAATTATCAACAAAAAATTTTAAAATTTAAGTTTTTTCAACATACAAAAGCCCAAAATCTTAAGTAAAATCAATAAAACCTCTACTTTAACGTTAAAGAAATTAATGTACCAATATTTTGTAATCTCTACTCTAACTTAAGGAAATTAATATGCTAAGTTATAGGGATTTGGAGACGTAACTGACAAAAAGATGTAGTATGCGGGTTTTGAAGTTAATACGCATGCTATGCGTTATTTGTTTATTGCACACACTATGTATGGTGTATATGTCTTACCACATGTAGAAATTTGGCTTGATTCGTAAAAGCGAGATTAGTTTAAATATTTTTGTTTTTTAATTTAAAAAATGGCTAAATTAATTAATTTTCTTACTTTATTTGGTTTATTAAATAAAAAAATAATTGTATTTTATTATTGATGTAATAAATAAGATACAAAGTAATATGAATATGTCATTCTTTAACGAAAATACTCTCTAAATGATATCATACTTATTTTTACTTTTATTATTTGTTTATTTACAGTAATTTATATTTGATTTATTCCAAAGTTTTGGAACAAAATTCGTATAAGCTTTTAATGTATAAAATTGTATGTTGTGATAATTATGTGGTAAATTTTTTGCTAAGAGTTTTGTTTAAAATGTTATGCATTTATGAAATGAAAACCGTTTGTATAAGTTAATGCAGAAACATCTAATGTAATATGCTTCGAACAACTTTTAAATGGAATTGACAAATTTCAATGTTAAATTAAATGTACACAACTAATTTCCAACTTCTAAATAAATATAGTGAAATAACATCTCATGATGGTAGTCAGTTGTCATTAATCCCAAAACCAAAAACATCGATAAGCACATGGCATCAATTGTGTTTAAAGTATCGAAGTCAGGCTGAAGCTGCGCCTGTAAGGCACGATGCTTTCGCACTGCTTCGTTAAGCCAAGTCAAGGTTCGGGGTTGCGATGGAGAGTCAATCTATTGTCATTTAAAATCGATGATGCGATGCCGCCGAGTAAAGCCCACCGGACTCAGGCAATTTATAATCAGGTTTTAAGTAAGAGTCTCCCTAATCCTTGGCTTAAGCCTATCGGAGGCTGCTTGAGTCATAACATGAAACACTTTTAGATTGAAAGGTGCTATAAGTTTTGGATTCAAGTTTTTATACTATTATGTCAAAATTAAATTTTGATTTGAACAATTGACAGTTGCTAGGTAAATAATCCTCTAAGATTGTTTTCTTTTCGATAATGTTACGAAAATAAGAATTTTTGAAAACTGTGTCTTCAATATCCAATTGTTATTAACTATTGGTCATTAAATGTCTCCACTAAATAATATGGTAGTTTTTGTGTCATCCTCGACTAATTATGCGATTCACTCTTTCATTTGTCTTTCATAAGAATAAATTTCTTCTAACTTCTGGTTCAAAACAATTTCTCACTTTACAATATAAATTACATTTTTTCATCCAAAATTAAACTTCATTCACAATGTTAGAAATTTAAATTATTATACCACCACTAAATATTTCACTTTTAAAATTACCATATTACTTCAAATTACAAAAAAAAAAAAAAAAAAAAAAAAATCATTTAGATCTTAAACATATATCATCAATGTCTTTTTTTTTTTTTTTTTTTTATTTCACTCCCACTCTCTTTTCCTAGGCGTTCCGATCAGGTCCTATCATATTCAATCGTTGATGCCCCATTGCCCTAGCAACTCACCCTCTGTCCCATCTTAGTTGGATCAATATCAACATAATGGGTACATGCTAAGCCACGACGTTCGCAGCGTATGCCAATTAAAAACTCAAAATACATGTAAGAAAGGTAGAAGAATGATGTGCTGTCAAGAATTAGTCAAGCCAACGTTCAACAAATGCATAAAAATAGGTCATGCAATAAAAAGTGGCTTATTTATTGTAATTTTAAAGTAGTTGTTGAATTCTTTTTTTAAGCAGTTGTGGTCTTGAGTTTAGGAGCAGCAGTTAAAACTTTATGTATTTAAATCTTTGAAATCTAATAAAAGGAAGAATCATTTTTATCTAAATTATTCAAATTTTATGGTTCATTCTCACCCTAAGAGAATCCAATTCAGCTTTGACTGGGACCTATCATTGGTATCAGACCTGGTTTTACGATGGCAACCAACAAAGAAAGAATAGAAAATTTAGAAATGGGGCTAGGAGGACTTTGTGATAGCATGAGTCGAATGGAAGTTGGCATTGCTAACAAACTGCAACAAATGGAGAACACCATCAATAAGCTATCCGAAGCTTTACTTGCAAATAAAGAAGCAGCCAATAGTATCACAAACGATCGTAATGGTCACTTTCGCAATAATAAAGAGGAATTTTGGGAATATTCAGAAGGAGGAGGAAGGCCAATGTTTTCATCCAAATTGGCTAAATTGGAGTTTCCTAAATATTTAAGTGATGACCCCACCGAATGGTTCACTAGAGTGGATCAGTTCTTTGAATATCAAGACACCCCAGAAACACAAAAGGTATCATTAGCTTCGTTCCATCTAGAGGACGAAGCTAATCAGTGGTGGCAATGGCTATGTCGGGCCTATAAGGAAGAAGGGAAAGAGGTGACATGGAAAATTTTTGAAGAAGAGTTGTGGGCTCGTTTTGGTCCTACTAAATGTGAAGATTTTGATGAAGCTCTGTCAAGGGTAAAACAGGTTAGCTCATTACGAGATTATCATAAGGAATTTGAAAGATTAGGAAACTGAGTACAAGGATGGACTCAAAAAGCTTTGGTAGGAACATTCATGGGTGGTCTCAAACCAGAGTTAGTCGACAATATTCGGATGTTTAAGCCTAAGTCTTTAAAAGAGGCAATTAGTCTTGCTTGTATGTGAGATGAGCAGCTAGCTCACCAAAGGAGATACCTACGCCCATCAATCAATCGACCACTGTTGGAGCTTCCACCACCAAAAGCCAAATCTGTCTCTCTAATGAAACGACTTTCATGGGAAGAAATGCAAACACGGTGTGATCAAGGTCTTTGCTTTAATTGTGATCAGAGATTTACAATAAGACATAAGTGTCAATCTCTTCAATTGTTGTTGCTGGAAGGAGACACTAGCATTAATGAGGATGACATGGATGCTGTAGAAGAGTCTCTAAACGAGTCACAATAGGAGCCTGAAATTACCTTACATGCTTTAACAGGATGGATAGCTTCTAAGACCATGAGAGTGATGGCCAAGGTTGGGCAATATAAGGTTGTGGTGCTTATTGACAGTGGTTCTACTCATAACTTTATTAGTGAGAAGATAGTCAGTTTGTTACAGCTTCTAGTGATTTCCACTGAACCCTTCAACGTAAAGGTAGTTAACAGAAAACCGTTGAGATGTTGAGGACGATTTGAGAATGTACAAATTATACTCCAGGGTATTCCCTTCTCTCTTACACTTTATTCTTTACCACTAATCAGGTTGGACTTGGTTTTAGGTGTGCAATGGCTAGAACAAGTTGGAACTATGGTGTGTAATTGGAAGAAGATGACCATGGAGTTCCAATGGCAAAATCAATTCCAACGGCTACAAGGGATAGGTGAGCAGTCCATTCAAGTTGCATCTTCGAAAGTTATCTCAAAAGAATTTAAGCGAGGAAGTTCCATGTTTGCGGGTTTCTTACAATTATTGAAGACGAATATATCACAAGGATGCCATCCAGATATGCAATAATTATTGAAAGTTTTCGAGGATCTTTTTCAAAAACCAACGTAATTACCGCCAAAAAGGAAAATGGATCACCGAATTACTCTTAAGGAGGGAATTGAGCCTATCAATGTGAGACCCTACAGGTATGCCTATTTTCAAAAAGCTAAAATAGAAAAACAAGTTCAGAACATGTTAAAATTAGGGCTTATTAGATCAAGCACTGGTCCATTTTCCTATCTTGTTTTATTGGTTAAGAAGAAAGATGGAACCTAGCGTTTTTTGCACTGATTATAGAGCCCTTAATGCCATGACCATAAAAGATCGATTTCCCATTCCTACAGTTGACGATATGTTAGATGAGCTTTATAGTGCAACTTATTTTACAAAACTTGACCTTAGAGCTGGTTACCATCAAGTGCGGGTATATCTTAATGATATTTCTAAGTCTACATTTCGTACTCATAATGGTCACTACGAATATCTAGTCATGCCTTTTGGTCTTTGTAATGCCCCTTTTACATTTCAAGCCATTATGAATTCTATTTTTTGTCCTTACCTTCATAAATTTGTATTAGTTTTTTTTTTGACGATATCCTGATTTATAGCCCCAATTGGACCATGCATTTTGAACATGTTAAAAAGGTTTTCAAAATCTTGAGGCATCACCAATTTTTTATTAAAAAAAGTAAATGTGCTTTTGGGAAACAAGAATTAGAGTACTTGGGCCACATCATCACCCCTCATGGCGTAAAAGTAGATGAAAAAAAAATTAAAGCACTAATTAATTGGCCTCGACCTACTAATGTTTCAGAATTGCGTGGATTTTTAGGCCTTATAGTTACTACAGGAAATTTGTATGCAATTACGGTATCTTGGCTCGACCACTCACCAACTTGTTAAAGAAAGACCAATTTAGATGGACTGAAGAGGCAGAAAAAGCATTCACAATACTTAAGCAAGCTATGACGTTTACTCCAACTCTAGCAATGCCAAATTTTAATAAGCTATTTGTGATTAAATCAGATGTTTCGGATGAAAGAATAGGAGCAGTTCTTACTCAACAAGGCAAGCCGATTGCATTTATGAGTCGAGCTTTAGGAGTGTCTAAGAAATCATGGTCAATATATGCTAAGGAGATGCTAACAATTGTTCAAGCTATTCGGACATGGCGACCTTACTTACTAGGATGAAAATTTTATATTCAAACTGATCAATGTAGCCTCAAGTACTTGTTAGAGCAGCGTATTGCAACACCAGAACAACAAAAATAGGTGGCTAAGTTACTTGGTTATGATTACGAAATTCGTTATAAACCAAGTTGTGAGAATTCAGCAGCTGATGCGTTATCAAGAGTAGTTGACAGCCCCAGTCTTAATGCATTATTTGTGTCACAGGTTGACTTATGGGAGGAAATAAAAAGAGCAGCAATTGGGCACACTTACATAGAGAAAATTGGAAAGTTGGCAACGGATAATCCATGTACTCCATATTCTTGGCGCCATGGCTTAATTTTCTACAAAAATCAGGTAGTTGTGCCACTAAATTCCCAAATAATTCCTCAACTATTATGGGAATTTCATGACTCATACTTTGGTGGACACTCTGAAGTCTTACGCTCCTACAAAAGATTGGCACAACAGTTTTATTGGTCTTCCATGCAGCGAGATGTGTAGCAATATGTTTCTTCTTGTGATGTTTGCCAAAGAATAAAGGCTGAAACTCTCTCTCCAACAGGTCTCTTACAACCCTTACCAATTCCATGTCAAGTATGGGATGATATAACCATAGACTTCATTGAAGGTCTTCCAACTTCTAATGGCAAGAACAACATCCTTGTAGTGGTGGATCGCCTCAACAAATCAGCCCATTTTTTACCGTTAGCTCATCCATTCACCGTAAAAATAGTGGCTAAAAAATTTGTAGAAGGAGTGGTGAAGTTACATGGGATGCCACGAACCATTATTAATGATCGCGATCCAGTGTTCATCAGCAATTTTTAGCAAGAGTTCTTCAAACTCTTAAGGACTCAATTGAAAATGAGCTCTGCCTACCACCCTCAAACTGACAGACAGTTGAAGATTGTAAACAGATGTGTTGAACAATACCTTAGATGTTTTATCCACCAACAGCCCCACAAATGGAGCTCTCTTATACCATGGGCTGAGTTTTGGTATATCACAACTTATCATGCTTCAATGGGAATGATGCCATTTCAAGCTCTATATGGTAGCCTTCCACCAACCATTCCTTATTATCAAGTAGGCTTATCACCAGTGAATGAAGTGGATCAAAGTTTGACTTCACAAAATAAGTTATTACGACAACTCAAAATCAATCTTCATGTGGCCAATAATCGGATGAAACAAATAGCAGATGCTAAGCGGAGGGATGTTGAATTTCAAGAAAGTGATTGGGCCTACCTAAAGCTTCATCCATTTCGCCAGCAATCAGTTTTCAAAATAACATTTCAAAAGCTCGCTAGTCGATTCTATGGGCCTTTCCAAGTTGAGAAAAAAATTAGAAATGTGGCTTATAAACTCAAGCTACCTGAGGAGTCTCATGTGTATCTAATCTTCCACGTATCATTACTAAAGAAAAAAATTAGTGAGGCAATTGATACTCCCGTTGAATTGCCACCTATTAATGATGATGGATGACTTATTCTTGAACCCGATGCTATCTTAGAGACTCGATGGGTAAAAAAAAGGAGCTCGATTTATTGAAGAAAACCTGGTCAAATGGAAAAATCTTCGTACAGATGGTGCCACTTGGGAAAATGCTGAAGAATTCCGACAAAGATTCATTAACTTGGACCTTAGGGACAAGGTCCCAGTGAAGGAGGGGGGTATTGTTAAGCCATGACGTTTACAGCGTATGCCAATTACAAACTCAAAATACATGTAAGGAAGATAGAAGAATGATGTGTTGTCAAGAATTAGTCAAGCCAACGATCAACAAATGCATAAGAATAGGTCATGCGATAAAAAGTGGCTTATTTATTGTAATTTTAAAGTAGTTGTTGAATCCTTTTTTTAAGTAGTTGTGGTCTTGAGTTTAGGAGCATCAGTTAAAACTTTATGTATTTAAATCTTTGAAATCTAATAAAAGGAAGAATCATTTTTATCCAAATTATTCAAATTGTGTTTCATTCTCACCCTAAGAGAATCCAATTCAGCTTTGATTGGGACCTATCAATACAACCATGGCTCTCATCTTCTCTAATCATCTACTCTCAAAACATGTCAGCACCACTCTTGTTATCTCCCTTCACGAAAAGACTTGATCTTTCTCTAGTTTGTATTACTCATTTTTATCGCATTTGACCTCTTCATCACCACCTTTGGTAATTCAATTTCAACGTTTTAAACAATCAACTTCTCTCTATTGGCCACCTTCTTTGTTTGTCAGACATCCTTATTTTTCTCTCTTTGCTATATCAATGCTCAAAACCCATTGAAAGCCGCTTCTTAACGTGGTTTGAACGAGCCATCATCATCTTGGACTTCTCTTCATGATTTCATTTGATCAATGGCAATGGTGATAATCTAGTCAAAGTGGTAGTTAGGAGGTCAATGATAAAATTGCATGCTTTTCAACATATATACAAAATTAAATTATTATATCTAAAATGTTACATAGATATTTGAAACTATTTTTAAAAATTTTTTTTTTTAAGAGATTTTACATGATAAAATTACTATATTATTTTTATAAAGGTAGTTTTTAAAAATAAAGTTTGATTGTGAATGGCGACATATGATTAACATGATTAAAAAGGATGAAAAAGTATTTTGACCAAACCTTAGGTGAGAAAATATAATTTACTCTTTGATTATTTTTCTTTATAACGGGAAAGCCAACCCAACTCAACGTCCGGACACTTCATTGACTTATTCACTTCTTTGGCATATTCAATCTCTAATATTTTTCGACTTCAAGACCTAACTACATCCGACCGAAAATTCTTGAGCAAGCACCTAACCCTATGAATGTCCACCCAGTAAACTAAAAAATATAATCTTAGAATGACAAATCAGATGACTTGAACTTACACTAACTCTTCAGTATAACGAATGGGTCTTCCTTTCGCCACCCAAGCCACTGGGTCGTCCTTTGCCACCCAAGCCACCGAGTGGGGGTTAATTTACTCTTTTGTTAAACAAAGCATGACCAAACTGGTCAATAATGTACGCCTGTTGATTGCCTTTGTAGGATTTTTTTGCTGATTTTTTTATCTACGGAAATTAAAATTCATAATTGCATGCTATATATTGCATATATTCACAACATCAATAAGAAACTCTTGCAGGATGAAATATTAGAGACCCGATTTACAGTATATCGGCCAGGATATAATTACTCATACATAAAAAATTTTATGTTTACTTGCCTCTTCTAGTAGCTGAGTAAAGCATGCATGCAAAATCAAGAAAATAGAACAATTCACAGGCCATTCTTCTTATAAGCTAACTCCGATCAAACCTTTTGGTTCCAGATTTTTGCTCCTGTAATTGGAAAAATGGAGCTAATAAAAGAGCATTGAGTAAACAGAGATGCATTTTTATTACTTAGAACAGGAATATTAATATGCAAGCAATGATGTTAGAAGTCTTTTCCTTATTATCTTTAATATCTTTTCTATAAGTACCAAAATTTTTGTCATTATGTTAATGTTAGCATTAGGGATAATGACGCGAAAGCCAATATATATATATTAATATATGAAAAGCAAATCTAGCGCTGGAGAGTATTATTACATGGAGGCAAAAGGAAAAAAGGTTGCAGCCAGCTCAATGGTCATCAAATTATTTTAAGTATGTAGTGCTCCCAAAGGATTACTGAATCACAAATGCATTTCCATCAATTATTAAAAATATCAACACGTTAATTATATATATGGCATTGCGAGGAGAGAAAGATCCCCTTAAAACTTTTGAATTAGCTATTGGATTTGTTTGTTTTTGAAAGTTAAACTGGATGTTAACATTTTATGATAAATGTCAAACCATTATGGGTTTTTATATGGTTCATAGTATCCATTATCAGTTTAAAAAAAAAAAGAGGTTTAATAATATATGTTTGACACTTCATATTACACATGATATTTTTGTGAGGATAATACCATAATTTGCGCTATCATATGTTTGAATATGAAATTGATTTAAATGAATATGTGATTAATAAAATTAATTTCATTATGACGACATGCACGGATATAAAGCTTAAAAATCATTGAATGAGAATGAATAGATATTTTGTGTAAAAACGATATAAGGACTTCAAAGATTTAAAAGGTCATATGTAAAGCTTCTAAGTTGATGCTACAACTCATGCAATGTACTAACACACTACTGCCTTTGTGACTCATAACTTTAATGTAGAAAAGGAGGTGAGGGCACCGAATTTGCCTGCCGTTAAATCAATATATGTTAGTACAGGTCTTGTATTTTTGTGTTTATATCATTTCTGTACACTCACGTGACACTGTCCTTTTTAAACACTCAGCTTAATGTCTAGCTGATATTGCAAGCAAGGCAAGTGCATTAGCCGCTTCGTGGTTTAATTTCCTTCAATTCTCATTCTTGCTTCCAATTTTTATCAATATCATATGTATGCATTATGTCTAGCTGATATTGTATTTTTGTCTCATATGTATGTTAGAATCTTTGTCATACACATGAAAAAAATATATGTATTGATATACCAGAAAAAATAAATATATTTATTTAGGATATCAGTATTTACTTGCTCTTTAATCTACATAATCATGTACCTATAGACTTGTCTCATGTACCTCAGAGACTATTAATAATAAAGCCGTTCGGTCTCTACTAGATTTAATTTCTTCAACCTTCCCCACTCTATATCTCTCTCTATATTATTATATATCCTCCAGTTTAGTTGCTTTACTTGCAAAATTCACCATCAAAATTAATTAACTATTATAGCTTCCTAACTCGCCTTAATACTTTTAATTGATAATTTAATAATTTCTATCCCCTATAGTTAATGCATCCTCTTAGATGGAAAGTGTATATATACAAGTTCAACATGTGTATCTTTTCAAAGAATCCGATGTTTATGTCATCGAAACAGAACCTGTCACCTTCATGAACGATATCTCTCCTTCTTTCTTCTTCATCAGATAAAGAAATGTCCATTTAATCACTGTTTCTTAACGGCTTTTCTCGTTAATAAAAACTAGAAGAAGTAAAGGGAGGAGTGAGAAAGAGAGAGGAAGATGAGTTGTTCAAGTCCACAAGATGATGAACAAACTACTTCAAGAAATAATGGTCTAATCGTCCTTTCTTCGGCAACACAAACGCCATCTAATGGGCATGCCTCTCAGAGCCCGGAGGACGAGAAGCCATACAGGAAAGTTGTGAAGTACAAGGAATGTCTGAAGAATCACGCAGCTGCCGTCGGAGGTAGTGCCACAGATGGGTGTGGTGAGTTCATGCCAAGTGGAGAAGAAGGTACCATTGAAGCTCTGAAATGCTCAGCCTGCAACTGTCATAGAAATTTCCACAAAAAAGAGATAGAATGTGATTGTCTCTTTGAATGTTATCATCACTCTCAAGTTGTTCCAATGGTCAACAATGGTGGGAGAGCTCTCTTTCTGAGCCATCATCACAATCACCCTGCTGCAAGTACCTTGATTTCTTTAGGGGGAGAGGCGACTCATTACCACCAGCTGATAATGCCATACAGAAGTGGTTCAGGCATTTCAGAATCTGATGAAAAAGATGATGGAGGTGGGGTTGTGGGAAGGCCACTTGTGCATCAAAAAATGAGAAAGAGGTTTAGAACAAAGTTCTCTCAAGAACAAAAGGAGAAGATGTTGAAGTTCGCTGAGAGGGCTGAATGGAGAATACAAAAACTAGAGGAATCTGTTGTTCAACAATTCTGCCAAGAGGTTGGGATCAAGAGAAGAGTCCTCAAGGTTTGGATGCACAATAACAAGCACCGCCTGGCCAAAATGAACTCCATTAATTAGTTGAAGAAGCAGTCTTTTACTTTTATGTTCCTCTATATTATCACTCCAATTAATTTTCTAGTTTCTTCTTTTAAAATATATTTCTTGAAAGTTTTGATTCTTTAGGTCCTATAAATTAATGTTGGAGTTTAATATTTTGGCAATCTTCATAAGTTATAATTTTCTTCCTATTTTCTTTCCTTGAGGACTACATTAAGCCTTATCAAAGTTATTATGCATGTCAAAGAATGAAACATCTCCGCCTTGCGTTGCCGAGTTGTGAAGAAAAACTTGAAGGCATGCATTACAAGATAAATTTGTCTCACCATTATCCCATATCCGGTTTTGATTCTACCGATGTATGATAATTGATCATGTTACCGCAGGGACCATTAAATTCTTGCAAACATGTATTAAATTTATCCAACCATCTAGAGATTAAGATAGAAACAATAAATTGTTGGATTTGAATACCATACTTGCAGGTATTTTTTCGAATCTACAAATCTTATAGCATGAAACTCAAAAAAAAAAAAAAAAAAAAAAAAAAAAAAGGGAAAGAAAGAAGCAAATCGGTAAGTTGTAATAGGTATAAAAATTAACACTTCAGATATGGTATACAATTTTATTTTTTTCTGTTTGTAGCTGGTTTTGCCAGAAGACATTTAATCGTAATATTAGCATTTGTTTTCGTGTACTCTGATAACGTATGTTTTCTACAAAATAAACTTAAATGTTGAAATTAAAAAGCCAGTACTGACCGCATTAAAAGTTTTAGTAAACAGTGCAAGTTTTCACAATATTTATGATGAAATCCTTTAAAAAGGTCAATTATTTTAAAAGGGTATTTTTATTTTTTTTATAAAAATCAAAAAATAAATTTCATAAAAATAAAATAAAATATAAATTAACAATAAAAAATTAACAAAAATTAATAAAAAATTAAAAAATAAAATAAAAATTTCAAAAAGTAGTTATCGCCGCCAACAGTATTATCGATAACAATGACTACTGTTAGTATAACTAAGTAGTTGAAAATGATTATCTGATTTTATTGGTGATGGATTTGACTGTTTTCGTTGTCTAGATATGACTACCTCAATGACGATTGACCTAAAAAAATATGACAGTATTTGACTACTTGGTTCTATTAGCTTCTTGATCTGGTTGCCTTGATGGTGAAGGCGGCTAGATTTGGCTTTAAAAAATCCGCAGAGGTCGAAAGTTGCCAGTTCATACATTTGGTTGTTTTCGTCTTTTATGATGGTAAAGACAGGTAGATCTGACCATCTCTGTCAGATGGGCCGCTTCCATCATTAAGGGGGTTAAATTCGACTATTAATAGAATTAGGTGACCATTTTTTATCACTTAGTTATGTCAACGGTGGTCATCGCCATTGGTGATGCTATTAATAACTGTGGCTGTTTTTTTATATTTTTATTTTGTTTTTAAAATTTTTATTATTATTTAATATTATTTAATATTTTAATATTATTTATATTAAATTTATTTTTATGGAAGATATTTTAGTCTTTTGAAGAAATAAGAGTGAATATTTAACTTTTTAAAATTTTATAAATGAAACTTTGTCATTTAAGAAAACCTTGGGTGAGAATATGTTGTCTGGCCATATTCATTTGTATCCTAATTTCTCAATGACTTATAGAATACAAAAAACAATATTTAAAGGTCATATTTTTTATATTTATTTATTATTGTATAATTAAATAATTATAAATTATAAATAAATTAACATTTAATTATATAATAATATATTATTAAAATATATAAATAAAATATATATATATATATATATATATAACATTGTTCTTAATCAATAGCAAATGGGTAATTATATAAGTTATTGGACCAATAACACTTGTTTTTGATAATGGCTAGATCCGTTCAATAGTACACAAAAGCATCATTGTGGCATCGTAATATAGAGTCCCCTATTGGTTATATGGCTAAAAAAAAAAAATGACAACATTAAAAAACCTCTTGTGACTTAATTGACTAGCTAGTATAATCACAAAAGTGCCCTTTTTATTCGGTTCAAAATGCAAATGTCACGGAAGGAGGACAAGAATTTAATGTTTATGTCTATCATAGGTAGTTTTTCAATATTTTAATTCGTTTTATTGAAATGAGGGTGACTTTTAGTACCTATATAGGGAGCTCTGCAACAAATAAATTTAATTTCTACAAGATAAAAAATACTGTGATACACGAATAGATACATTTAATGAGGAAAATAAATCATTAATCTCAAATCATCACAAGGAGTAATAATTAATGATGATGAAAAACATATTATGCTAGATTAATTAGATTATTAAGTGGAGAGTAGAAACTTGATTAAGTAGCTAAGGTGCATGTCGAAAAGAAATAAGATGATTCAATGGAACTTAATGGAATACATGATCATCAGATCAATTGAGGAATTTTAATTAGATAAGGTTAATTGAACTTAGGATACCAGCTTAAAAGAAAGTTTAATACAATTAATTAGGGGCTTAATTATGATCATCATGGGCGTTAATTGATGCTTCCACGTCCTCAGGCTAATTTCTTTAAAATAAAATGGTGGCTACTGCTAGTCCTAATTGTTTAGCTTAATCATGTGATCATTCATGCTAAGAAGAATAAGTGCTCACTAATCATGGTTTAGACTACTTGGATTCTCACTGAAGCCAATTACTGATCACCCTTTAATTTTATTAGAAAAAGTAAGACTGACTTGAGACCAAGACAAAAAATTAAAGCTATTCCCTTGTGCGAGGTTATAATTTAGGAGCTTTTTTTTATTGTTATTTTTTCTTGCTACGAAGATACTATCGATTTGTGTTTCAGTTAATTAAAGTGCTTGCATGGTATGTAAGTCGACTCATAGTAAAACCAAAGTGCTTGCACTCTAAGCAGAGATTTGCCATCCGCAGATTTATTATCTCCAGAATTTTAATTATTCTTAGAATTGGTAATCACAAAGTTGTTACTGTCAAAATTCACTTCTCATATGGCAAGATAATGGCGCAGCAAATAATCAGATTGGTTTTTATTGTGGATTCACATTTATTTTGAAATTATGATCATCTTAATCCAAATCTGAACGTATGATCTAGACACATAATCCAACTTTCTTTTTTGTTGTAATTTTTTTTTTTTTTTTTGGTTATATCTTTTTCATATCACAACTTTTGTTTCAATCATGTGTATATATTTAACACTTTTGTAACGTACAATATATAAGAATTTATTTTCTTCTCTTAGTTTTTACATGACATCAGACCAGGTTTTGTAACTAATCCTGCAAATATTCTTAACGGCTGAATCAAGCAAAACAGAAAGGCTTTCATGCTAACAATTGAATGCGTCTGACAAACCAGACGATCAACTTGTCACGCATATCCTAAAAGGTAGCAATTATACGACTTGGAAAAGGTCTAAACATAAGCTTGGATTTGTTGATGGGAGCCTAGCAAAGCTCAAAGAGGGAGATCCAAATGAAAAGGCCTGGAAAACTTGCAACGCCATGGTAATGGCGTGGATACTAAACTCAGTCAACGAAGAATTGCATGATAGCGTCGTCTTTCATGAAACTGCTCGAGCAATGTGGAAGGAATTGGAAGAGAGGTTCTCTCAAGGAAGTGGACCCAGGCTTCATGAAATCAAAAGGGAACTTGCAAATACCACTCAAGGCGATCTGAGTATTTCTGCATATTATGCCAAACTAAAGGTTCTCTAGGAACAATTTAACGCATTTTCTAGGTCTCACAATGCAGGTTTCTCAGGTTGTACGTGAAGAGTCTCTACAAAAGACAGAAAGGAGGAGAAGCTCCACCAATTCCTACTTGGTTTGAACGATTCCTACACTATTGTCATATCGAATATTCTATGCAAGGACCCACTGCCATCTCTTTCTGCACTTATGCCCTCTTGACGTTAGAAGAAGTTGCCATGGGAAGCTAACTAATAGCAAAACCCGTAGCCTTCAAGGTGAACACTGAAAGTTACAAGAACAAAGCGAGACCACGTTTTAAGCATTACAAGAAGATCGAACATCTCAGGGAGAGTTGTTATGAAATTGTGGGTTATCCAACAAGTTGGCAAGGAAAGAAAAAGGGAAAGGCCTCATCATACGCTGCACTATCAAATCAGATTAAGTCATCAATGCAGCAAGTACAATCAATACATGAGCCACAACTAGTTTTGACACATGAGCAATATAATCAGATTTTAGCTCTATTGGCCAAGGAAAATCACTTTAACAATGTTGATTTTTTTGATAAATATAGCCTATGGATTCTTGACAGCGGAACCACTGATCATATCACATCGGATGCCTCTTTTTTTACAAAGAAAAACAAGGCTTAAAACACCAATCAAGGTTACTTTGCCAAACCAAAAACAAATTGAAGCAACATTAATTGGAGATGTTCAGGCCGTGAAACAAATTTCTTAAGACAATGTCCTATATATTCTGAAATTTAATTGCAATCTCATTTTTGTAAGCAAGCTCACTTCGGATATAATTTCTTAACACACTTTGTTTTTGATTTTTGTTCAAGTCAGGACCACACCAACAAGACACTGATCACAGCGACTAGTCTATTGGAGGGGGCTTTATTGGCTTGAAAAAGGTGAATAAAAAGTTGCTTTAGTAACTGAGAAGATTGATGAAGTTAGGCTCCTACGCCAACAACTTGGTCATGCATCTTTGTCCAAATTAAAATATCTCAATAACAGTTTTAGCTCCAATTATAATATGGGGCTATGTGATGCTTGTCATAAAGCTAAACAAAATCAGAATAAATTCTCAGTTAGTGAAATAAAAAATGAAGTATTTTTTAGCTTATTCATATTGACACGCGAGGTCCATATAGTGCAAGAAGTCATGATGGCTATAGTTATTTTCTTACAATTGTAGATGATTATTCAAGGGGAACATGGATAAATATAATGAAGGAAAGGAGTGAGTCTTGGTTCCATTTAGAGCACTTTCGTTGCATGGTGAATACTCAACTTAATGCTTAGGTTAAATAAGTTCGTATAGACAATGTGGCCGAGTTTGTGACTAGAAAATTCAAACAAACGCTATTAAAAAATGGAATCTGTCAGCAGACAACTACCCTCACATACCTTAGTAGAATGGAGTGATCTGAAAAAAACACAAGCATCTATTGAAGGTGGCACAAGCCATAGAATTTCAATCAAAGGTTCCTATAAAATATTGGAGTGAGTGTGTCGAGACAGCAATGTATTTGATCAATTTGACACCAATACCAAGACTGAATGGTCGCTGCCCATACAAGACCCTCTTAAAAAATAAGCCTTTATCGTCACATTTAATAATTTTTGGATAACTTTATTACGTTTATGATAAGCCTAAACCTTTTGATAAATTTCAAACTCGAGCACGGAAAGGTGTCCTCTTGGGGTACATTCAAGGGGAAAAGGAATATAAGATTCTTGATCTTAGCACTAAAAAGATTATTGAATTCAAGGATATGATTTTTTATGAATCTGTTTGTCCTTTCTTAGAGGAAAATTCATTGACTGCCACAAGGGAAGTAACGTCCTCAAACATGTCAAAGGAATCACCGCTTATCATGTCGCAAACGAGTTTGGTACCCCTTGAGGATGACGAAACAGAAGCATATGAGGCAGCTCTTGATAATGCGTTAGACATTACTAATGAAAGGGAGGCAAGTGGCACGGGTGAAGAAGAAGTGGATGGCATGAGTGATGATTTTCATGCAAAAGACGTTAATGGCTCACAACCTCAATTTCATGCAGAGGACGTCAATGACTCAGAAACTCAACAAGAAAATAGGTGACTTGTTCATGAAAGAATTTTTTTTCTAAGTTACTATGTTCTAACACGTAGCCAAGAACCCCCCAGGCAAGCCGCTCTACACCAAAGTAGTACAGGTATTATTGTTGATCCGATTTTATCAGTCTTTTTCTCTAGTGAACTGGTCTCATATTGAGCCCACATGTTATGAAAAGGCAATAAAACACCCTCATTATCGTGAAGCCATGAACAAGAATTGAATGCCCTTAGTGACAATTACACATGGTCATTAGTCAAACTTATAGTAAGCAAAAAGGCAATAGATTCAAAATGGGTCTTCAAAACCATATGTCTTTCAGATGGTAAAATGAAGAGACCAAAGATCGACTTATTGCTTAGGGATTCAGCTAGATTAAAGGTTTGGATTATAATGAGACTTTTGCATATATAGTTAAGTTTGCTTCAATCAAATGTTTTGTTGCACAAATGTTTTGTAGCAATAGCCTTGGCTAAAGGTTGGAAACTTTACCAAGTAGATATTAATAAGGCTTTTCTGAAAGGAGATCTTGATGAGAAAGTATTCATAAAGGCTCCTCACAGGCTCTAGATCGCCAATCACAAGCTTGTTTGCAAGCTACACAAATCTTTATATTGGCTTAAACAGGCTCTAGGCAATGGTTTGAGAAGTTATTGAATGCTCTCCTTACATACGAGTTTAGGCAAAGTGTTTTGGACAATTTACTATTTATCAAGCGAAAAAGTGATGTTCAACTTATTATAGTGAGGCTTTCAGTAGGGTATTGAGGTTAGAGTTTTATTTAAACAAAGATAGGGTAATTGGCTATAGAAGCATAGAGAAAAAGTAATAGTAATGGTTTAAATAAAGAAAAGAGGCCTTTTAAAGGAAAGAATGAGGGAAATGATAAGAAGAAATCTTAATTTGACTTCCCATATGCCTCAAATGTTAGAAAAAAGTAACTGGAAAATCGTTTAAGTGGCCAGAATGTGTGTTTCTAGTATAGGTAGTTGGGATAGAAAATAGCAAATTGTAGGACTAAAGCCCCAATTAGGTATCAGTAAGGAGATGGTAATGCTTGAGAATATATAGTGGTTTAAGGTAAAGCTAAGGCTAGCCTATCAATAGTAATTAGTCGGTTAATTTTTTATGATTCTCTACTTTATGTTTTAATTGATTCAGGAGCCATACATTATTTTATTTCTAAAATTTTAGTAGAAAGATTAAGCTTGAATCCAATGACTACAGCACAAAAAGTTAAGATAGAGTTGCTAGAAAAAATATAATGATAAGTGACCAAATGTTATCAAGATAGATGGTAGTAGTCCAAGGAAGGAAGATAATGATAGATTTGATTGTGTTTGATATGTATAATTTTGATATGATCTTAAAAATGGATTTTCTTAGAAGGAATGAAGCTAAACTATCAAAGGAAAAAGGTTTGATTCCATTATATAATGCATACTTATTTAAGCTCAATAAAGACAGGTTAAAAGTATGATGATCTCTGGTATGAAGGCCAAGAAGATGTTGAGTAAAGGATGTGTTAGCTATTTGGCTTATATAGTAAGTAAAAGAGAAAGTCAAAATCCTTGAATAGATAAGATGCATGTAGTTTAAGATTTCAAATATATGTTTCCAAATGAATTATAGGGGTTAACACTTGAAAATGAAATGAAATATAGTATTGAGTTGGCATAAGGGACAACACCCATCTCAAAAATGTCATATAGGATGACCTTAGTTAAGTTACAAGAACTAAAGAAATAACTCTAAGAGCTTCTTGTTTATAATTTTATTAGGTTGAGTCATTCTTCACGAGGTGTTTTAATTCTATTTGTCAAAAAGAAAGATAAACATTTAAGGATTTGTATTGATTATAGGGATTTGAAAAGTGACCATTAAGAGTAAGTATTATTTGCTAAGGATTGACGATTTATTTAATTAGTTAAAAAGAGCCTCAATGTTTTCAAAGATCGATATGAGATCAAGATATCATCAAGTTTGAGTGGCAAAGAAGGATATTATTAAAACGGTTTTAAGACAAGATATAGACATTATGAGTTTGTAGTATGTCTTTTGGATTGACAAATACTCCAATGGTGTTTATCGATTTGATGAAAAGGGTGTTTCATGATTGTTTAGATAATTACAACATATGGTATTTTGATAGATCTAGGTAAGGTGAAGGTTATTTTGGATTGGCAAAGACTAAGGTTGGTTAAGGAGGTTCGTAGTTTCCTTAGATTAGCAAGTTATTATAAGAGATTTGTTTAGAGGTTTTTAAGGTTACCTAGGCCTTCATAGCATTAACTATGAAAGAAACTCTCTTTTAGTAGACAAAATGGTGTGAAACTTGTTTTCATGAATTGAAACAAAGATTGACTAGTGTTTCGATATTAGCTTTACTTGGGGAGAATATTGACTATGATATATATATATATATATATATATATATATATATATATATATATTAATGCTTTATATAGTGGCATAGAAGTCGTGCTAATATAGTGAGGTCATATGATAACTTATACCTTAAGATAATTAAAAAAAGTTTGAGTTAAGATACTCTACGCATGATTTGGAGTTAATAACGATAACGTTTGTGTCAAAGAGACAGAGACGTTACCTTTATGGGGTTAAATGCAATATACATGGACTATAAGAGTTTGATATATTTTTTCACTTAGAAGAAGCTGAATATAGGGCAAAAAAAATGGTTAAAATTAGTTAAATACTATGATTGTGAGATAAGATACTATTCAGGCTGAGCTATTGTTATAACTGATGCTTTGAGTTGAAAAATAATCTTGTCCCGTAAGATTATTTAGAAAGAATTATAGTATGAATTGGATAAGGAGTAGATTAAGATTATGAAAGTAACTCTTCCAAGGTTAGAGATCGAGTTTACTTTATTGGATAAGATCAATATGAAGTAAATAAAGGATTATTGGTCTAAAAAAATGGTTAAATGAATTATAAGTGGTCTTGATATGAAGTTTAAGGCTAATGATGGATTATAAAAGTATCGATGTAGAGCATATGTTCCCAAGGTTAAGGACTTGAGACAAAAGATCTTAGTAGAGGCATATAGTATTATTTATATAGCTTACCTAGACAATGTAAAGACGTATCAACATCTTAAAAGCGGTTTTTGGCAATTAAGAATGAAGAGGGATATAGCAAAGTATGTTGTTAAGTGTTTGATCTGTTAGCAAGTTAAAGGTGAGCATCAGAAGCCATCAAGATTATTACAGTCATTGAATGTGCCTGAATAAAATTAGGAAAGCATAGTTATGGATTTTGTAGTAGGTCTTTCTAGAGTATAGTGAGGTTATAATTTGTATGAGTTATAGTTAATCAATTGATAAAGTCTATACATTTTTTACCCATTAAGAATAATGCAATGATATATCAGTTAGGGCAAATATATGTCAGGGAGATAATTGTAATAGCCTAGGGGTAGAAAATGTCATTTAGGCTAAGTTGAGGGGCTAAAGAGAGAGAGATTGAGAATTTGAGGGGCACACGAGGGGCTAAAGAGAGAGAGATTGAGAATTTGAGGGGCACACGCCCGTGTGCCAGGAGAGAGATGAGTTATATATTTCTTTTCCCAGCTTTTTCCCGCATTTTTCCCTCCAACTTTCCTTCAGCTTTTCTCCCTCCTTTTCCAGTGAACCCTAGACCAGAAATCGTCCAGTCAGCTGCCATTGTTTCGGTGAGAGATCCAGGACCATCTAGGGAGAGAGATCTGGACGCCATGGCCAGAGGTAAGTATTTCTTTACCTCTTCACTTAGGTTTCCAATAAGTTTCTCTGTTTTTCAGTTTATTGGATGCTTGCTGTGCGTTGAGTATGTTTTTCCAGCATGATATGATGATGAAATGATGAGATATATGCTGATTTTGAGATGAATATGCAATGTGTGATGTTTACATGCTTGGGTATGCCTTGAATGAGAAATGCATGAGATTTGTTATGCTAAACGAGAAATGTATGAGTTGAATGTGTTTATGGGCATGAGAATATGTTATGTTTATGATTAATTGAAAGATGATTGAGTTTTCGATGAGTTGTGTGGGATTTTCTGGGTTTCCAAACGTATTCTGCAGATTCTGGGTTGAGCACACGACCGTACGCCCGAGGGGACACGACCGTGTGGCCTCAAATCTGCATGAACACGGCCTTACTTCCTACCCGTGTGCGTATGAAAATCCACACACATGCCCGTGTGCCCGAGGGGACATGCCCGTGTGTGAGATCCTCATTTGTGCACACCCGTGTAGGCAAGACACGGGAGGGTGCTGAGGCAGACACACGCCTGTGTGCCCAGCCATGCACGCCCGTGTATTCGCACCATACGCCCGTATGGTCAGCCTTTTCCTTGATTTCTTGAGAAATTTTCCAGAATGTTGCACGCCCATCAGTACGAGAGGGTCACGGTCCCGTGTGCCTTGACACACGTCCGTGTACGCTAGCACACACGCCCGTATGGCTTAAGAAAGAAAGAAAAGATATTTTTAATTAAAGTTAAGCAACCCTAAGCTTCCCTAAGCGAATTCTAAGCTTATGAAACATGAGAATAATAAGAGATAACATCATTTCATGCATGATTGAGAAACATTGAGCATGACATGCCATACATGAGACGTTTTCAGAAAAGGGATCTACGGATCCAAAAGATGTTTCAAAAGTATATATATATATATATACGATGTTTCGGACATCAGGTAGGAGTGGATACGAGGGGGCACCTGTGAGTTCGCACGCCCACAGAGAGGGAAACCATGGTTCGCTAGAGAGAACATGGTCGTGCACGAGTAGATTTCTTATAGGTATGAGCTCATACGGCCAAGGTGCTGAATCCTTGTGTTCATCAGACTGGTCAGTATAGCAGAGTTATTTTCCAGATATAGTACTTTTGATACTGTTTTCAGATATACTATATGTATATATATTTGAGGATCTTCGGATCAGAGATTTTTATGAGAAAGAGTTTTCAAAAAAGAATAAGTTTTCAGAAAATCAGCCCGAGGGGCAAGTTTTATGAGAAAATGAGATTTACATGACATCAGAGCATGCATATCATGTCATGTACCATATACATGGGAACATATGAGATAAAAGCAAAGTACAACACATTAAATAGAGGAAAACTCTGAAAAAGCGAAAAGATTAAAGAAAGATAAGAAATAAGAGATAAGAAAGATTGAGAAAACAGTAAGCTGAGTTTCCGAGGTCTGATCGAGGATCAGCCTTTGCTTGATGACCTGTCTGTGTGAGAGATAGGAAATGCTTACTGAGTGATTTTGTCACTCACCCCTTTCCCTTCCTTTCTCTTTTGTAGGTCAGTGAGTTTTGGGGACTGAGATGCGGCGATCGGCTGTAAGGTTTTAGGGATATGGCTCGGTAGCTAGTTTTGAGATTCGGCTCACATGCTTTGTTAATTACATCTCATGTATTTGTGTTTGTGTGTATTTTATTATTATACACTGTATGATGACATATTTTATACATGAGTAACCTGGGAATTTCAGAAAAGTCTTTATGACTTATTTTTATTAAAGTTTTTATTTATACGCTTCCGTACATAGTTGTTTAAAGTATTTTGAGCAATAGTTTAAATTCTTTTCCCTCGTAGGGATCTCCGTCACAGGCACTTTTTCATTATTACTAAATATATATATATATATATTTTATAGCTGCGCACAGTAGGCCTGGGGCGGGGGTCACTACAAGGTTTTGGTATCAGAGCGATACCTTGATTTTTCGAGCAATGTTTTGAAATATTGAGAAAGTATTTGAGATATATTTTAAAGAAAACGTGTTTTAAATGTATTGTTTTCTAAGAGATAGCATGAGCCAAGGCCAGCATGTCCCGACAGCTGTTGTTCGCTTCTTCTCAGTGTAAGTATAGTTTGAGAATGTTGTTTGAATTGTATGTTTACTCTTGTGTTGTGCTGTTTTAGATAGAAGAGCCCAAGCCCCTTTACCCCCAGTCGTAGAGGAAGAGAGTAGTCCTTCGGTTAGGCCCATGAGTACTAGTGATTCTAGGAGGTCTCAACACTCTAGAGTTTCTCTTCGAGCTGAAGATGTGAGAGATATATTTAGAGAGATGATCAGAGAGGGTTATCAGTCGGCAGCCAGAGCCAATGAGTTTGAGCCAGAGAGACAGAGAGCCTATCGGAGGCGAGTCAGAGAGCCTATCGGGGGCGAGTCAGAGGTCAGTATGGGCAGAGAGATCAGGGGATGTCAGAGACTGTCAGAGAGCCATATCAGATGCTCGAGTTTGGCCGTCGGACAGATATGAGTTCAGGGACAGATACGATTGGTACCAGTGGTTTAGATAGGTTACATTCGATCTACAGTTTACCTGGTGCTCATCAGCCGTCTAAATTCAGTGGTTCGAGGGATCCAGCTGTGGCTGAGGAGTGGATTGAGTCGGTTGAGAGTGTGATTGGATTGTTCACGATGACCGACAGAGAGATGATTCGGTATGCTACATTTATGTTGAGAGGTGATGCGAGGGTGTGGTGGAACCTCGCAAAGACGTCAGTGGATCTTGCGAGTTTAACTTGATCTAAGTTCAGGAGGATGTTTGAGGAGGAGTACCGTAGTGCAGATATGGTACATGCTAGAGCCTAGGAGTTTATAGAGTTGACTCAGGGAAACAGTTCGGTTAAAGATTATGCCAACTGGTTTAATGCGCTTGCTAGATTTGTTCCAGGAGTAGCGGCTTCTGAGCCGATTCGAGTTCAAAAATTTGTGCATGGTCTACACCCTACGATTACCAGAGATGTGATGACTGGTTCTTCGCCGCCGCAGAGATTTAGTGAGGCTTTAGGGAGAGCCTTGAGGTCAGAGGTTTATCTGTAGAGGATGGGTTTCTTTTCGGGATCAGTAGAGAGAGCACCTGAGAGAGGTGGAGATAGAGGCAAGAAGCCTTCAAAGAAGCAGTTTAAGGGTAAGCGTCAGAGGCAGAGAGCAGAGTTGTCAGTCTGTAGAAGTTGTGGCAGGAGTCACCCAGGAGAGTGTCTTGCGGGTCAGGATGTTTGTTTCAGATGTCGTCAGCCTAGTCACAAGTTTTCTGAGTATCCGATGAGAGGAGTTGGTGTTGGGCCATTAGTCGGTGGAGCAGGTCCCAGTCGAGGGTATGAAGGTCCAGCTGGTAGAGGTGGTGGAGCTCAGAGAGGCGGTGTCGGTTCACCTAGAGGCGGAGGCAGAGCTAGAGTTTTCGCAGTGAGGAGAGAGCAGGCTGAGATGAACCCCCATGTTATTACAGGTCTGTTGACTTTCTTGGATACTCCTTTATATGTGTTGATTGATTGTGGTGCCACGCATAGTTTTGTGTCTCGAGGAGTGATAAAGAGATTAGGGTTGACCCCTAGTGTGGCTGAGAGGAGTATTAGTATTGAGATGCCTGATGGAGGTGTGATAGTGAGTGATCAGATTCTGGTAGATCAGGAGGTGATCATTATGGGTAGAGTCTTGAGGATAGACCTGATCATGTTAGAGTTAGCCGATTTTGACATGATCCTAGGCATGGATTTCCTAAGTTGCTATAGAGTTGAGATAAACTATAAGAGAAAAAAGGTTAGATTGCAGCTAGGCTCTGATCAGTTCACCTTTGGTGAGTGTAGAGTGGAGACGGTGCTTATTTCCTGTTTGCAGGCGAGGAAGTTGTTGAGTAAAGGATGTGTAGAATACTTGGCTAATATAGTCTGTAGAGAGGCAGTTGAGTCAAGTATCGAGGAGGTTCCTGTAGTTCCAGAGTTTCTCGATGTTTTTCCTGAGGATTTGTCAGGATTGCCTCCAGAGTGAGAGTTAGAGTTTTCGATTGAGTTGCTTCCCGATACGGCTCCGATTTCGAAGGCTCCGTATCGCATGGCTCCAGCTGAGTTGTAGGAATTGAAGAAGTAGCTTCAAGAGTTGATTGATAAGCGGTTTATAAGGCCAAGTTGTTCTCCATGGGGCGCGCCGATTCTGTTTGTGAAAAAGAAGGATGGTTCCCTGAGGATGTGTGTAGATTACCGAGAGTTGAACAAGGTGACAGTTAAGAATAAGTATCCGTTACCCAGGATAAATGATTTGTTCGATCAGTTGAGTGGAGCTGTAGTGTTCTCCAAGATTGACTTGAGGTTTGGGTATCATCAGATTAGAGTTGCAGAGAAAGATGTGTCTAAGACTACTTTCAGGATGAGGTATGGCCACTATGAGTTTGTAGTGATGCCATTTGGTTTGACAAATGCTCATGCGATTTTTATAGACTTGATGAACCGAGTTTTCCAGGACTGTCTAAATAGATTTGCTGTTGTTTTTATCGACGACATCTTGGTCTACTCGAGGAGTGTAGAGGAGCATGCAGCGCATCTGAGATTTGTTCTTCAGAGGTTGAGAGATTGTCAGCTTTATGCTAAGTTTGACAAGTGTGAGTTCTGGTTGAGCAGTGTTGCCTTTCTTGGACACGTGGTTTCTTCAGCAGGGATTTCAGTGGATCCGAGTAAGATTGAGGTCATTTTGAGTTGGCCAAGGCCAAGGACTGCCAGAGAGGTGAGGAGTTTCCTTGGATTAGCTGGTTACTACAGGAGATTTATAGAAGGCTTTTCCAGTATAGCTAAGTCGTTGACAGCTTTGACTTGGAGTGAGACGCCGTTTGTTTGGATGGAGGAGCGTGAGACTCGATTTCAGGAGTTAAAGCAGAGGTTGACGAGTGCTCCAGTGTTAGCGTTACCTCAGGAGGGTATTGATTATGATGTCTACACAGATACTTCCCACTAGGGGATATGAGCAGTGTTGATGCAGTCAGGTAGGGTGATTGCCTACGCTTCTAGGCAATTAAAGGATCATGAGTTGAGGTACCCTACGCATGACTTGGAGTTAGCGACTGTTGTGTTTGCCTTGAAGTTCTGGAGACATTATCTGTATGGTGTCAGATGCTGTATTTATTCTGATCACAAGAGCTTGAAATATTTCTTCATCCAGCGAGAGTTAAATGTGAGGCAGAGGAGATGGTTAGAGCTGGTAAAGGACTATGATTGTGAGATCAGATATCACCCAAGGAGAGCCAATGTGGTAGCAGATGCCTTGAGGAGGAGGGTAGCCTTGTCTATGGTTACAGTTTAGAGAGAGTTACAACATGAGATCGCCAGAGACGAGACTGAGATTATGTCAGTTGGTTTTTCCAGACTTCAATTGATTTTGACTTTGTATGATGACATCAGAAAGAGTCTCAAAGGGCCGATTTATGGGTTCAGAGTATGGTTCAGAGGACTTCAGAGGGTTCAGTTTTAGATTTTGAAGTCAGAGATGGTATTCTGAGATTCAGAGACAGAGTATGTGTACCAGAGGATACAGAGTTGAGACACAGGATTTTGTCAGAGGCTCACGATTCGGTGTATTCAGCTCATCCAGGTAGTACAAAGATGTATCAGAATCTTAAGAGATTGTTTTGGTGGTCTGGTATGAAGAGAGATATAGCAGAGATAATGTTTAATACATGGTTATAAATGCATTAACACGATCTACATGGGAATACCTTGTAATGCATTCATGTTAATCATTTAAGATTTACTTATTCTTTAAGATAAGTTACATTAAGACTGTGAGATTTCTAGTCACCAGAATCAAAGGATGGCATAGTGAAAAATTAAGTTAATATCATGAACTTCGAGGATAGATATTGCTTGAGAGTAAATAATTATATAGTTAATATTAATAATTTATTTTTCTTACTAAATGCCTTTCGCTTACTCTCTTTATCTTTATCTTTATCTAGGGTCAACGAGTCACAAGTAAGCTTGGAGGTAAGTGTAATGATGTTAGCCATAACAAGCATGATATAAGGATTAGCATTACTTTATTATGTTCTTATCTTTTTTATGTATATTTTAGAAGAATGTTTGGATATGTGTCATATTTACCATGTGATTAGTTTTAATACAAGTCGTAATAAATAGGTATTTTTCATATAAATTTTTGTATGGATTTATGTTTTAGTAGTAAGGTTGTGGCATGTTTACATCTTAGAGACTAGGTACCTCGTTAGGTTTCAATTTCTAAGAGTAATCTACCTTAAGACCCTATAACCTATGAAACAACATATCCACCAGTACACTTACCTTACCTTGCTTGTGTTGGATCATGCAAGGAAAGATCATAATGAATTCAAGACATCTTGCATGTCACCGATTAGTTTTCCTTGTCCTTTTAAATGTTTCAAGGACTTGTTATCATGGTAAACATTGTTGTATTCTTGCAAAAAAGAAATAATAACACTAAAAAAAGAAGAGTCAAATTCGTTAGTTGAAAAATTGGCCTTTTTGTTTGTAAGTACAAATAAAGGCTATCTAGCATAGAATACCTTTTTAATCTCACTTTCTTTTGTGTAGGAAATCACTCTTTTTTTTTTTTTTTTGTACACTCAGTCTCTTTAGTGTTTGCACTTTTTTCATTGTGTTTTCACTCACTCTTTTTGTGTTTTCACTTGCCTTTGCCTCATTTTTTCTTTTTTCCAAGTCTCTTGGCCTCTTTTTTATTTATCTATACGTCTTATCTTTAATTTCATTTGATCCTCAAAGACCTATGTATTACAGATTTCCTATATCCTTGAAAGGTTTACCTATTTTTATACCTATTGTGAATAACTATCTTATCATATTGTCATTGGCTCCCTAGCAATATTTTACTAACTTATATCTATATACATCATAAAGTACTTCATCACAATAACTCCTAATGGAAAAAAAAAACTAAGACTTGCTTGTTTACCTAATCTACTCACATTTATTAAGCCATTAAAGCATATGAGGTCTAGAATGTTTAATCAAAGGCAACCCTAACTTTTCAACAAACATAGTACTAGCAACATTTGTAGAATTTCCTTCCATCTATGATCAAGTTACAATTACATACTTTGTTATTGACATGACACTGAGTATGAAATATATTTTCCCTATGTTGTTTAGACTCATCTAGCTTTACTTTAGTATTTAATGCATATCTAGCAACATGACACTCTCCCTTAACTGGATATTCAACTCCCTTATTATGAATAGATTCCTCTAATCAAACGTATCCCAATTACTCTCACTCTTAATCATAACCTCTCTTAAATCTCTCATGACCATCACTTTCTTATTGAGGCATTGTGAAGATATATGCTATATAATCAAGTATTTAAAGTATTTAATAACTCAATTCCCTCTAAGTTATCCTTCTAGTTTGGATTTTGGTTTTGCTACTTTTTCTTTTCTTTTAGGTGGCTACATCTTAGCTTTAGGGTTGAATTTATCATTTTTATCAATTTTTCCCTAACTCGACTTCCAAGTAGAATTGGAATCCAAATTATAACTTGATTTCTCTTTTCTTTTTAATTGACTTTCTACCTTTTTGACCATATAGACCATGTCCTCAAACTCTATATAATGTTGCTACTCTACTATATTAGTTATATCCTAATTTAGCTTACTTAAAAACTGTGCCATTGTAGCTTCTCTGTGCCATTGTAGCTTCTCCATCCTCTATTACATCTACTTTAATCATAACAATCTCTATCTCCTTAAAGTAATCCTCTATATTTTTTGAACCCTACGTAAGATTTTGTAGTGTTTAGTAGAGTTCCCTATAATAATGACTAGGGATAAAACATCTCCTCCTTATGGTTTTTAATTCCTTTAACTCTTTACGGGTCTTTCTTTATTTCTTTTTCTAAAGGTTAGCAATTGATCCCACTATATTGTCGTTTAGTCTATAAACTCTATTACTACTAACTTTACCTTCTTCTCATTAAATTATTTATGATAATAAAAAAATAAGCTTTATTTTCTTCTCCCACTCTTGATAAGCTTCTAGGTTTGTTCTACATTGATATAAAGGTATTTTCATCTTAATGCTACTGAAATTCTTATCTACTTTATCCCTAGGTCGTCCTCTTATGTAATGTCCACAGCTTTTGCCATGTTTATCACATTTAATGGACCTATCTCTCAACCTCTCAACTTTAGAATAATAATCTTCCTTTTCATCTTCATACTCATCATTCTCCTTTATAAGTGCAACGCTATTTAGTCTCCTACTACCTCATTTAAAGGCTGGTCTCCTATAAACCTTCTTACTAAAGTTTTTATTTTATCTCTTTTCCTCCTCCCTAGGGGTTGTTCGCCTATCTCTCTTTAATTCTTCCATTTCATCCCTCTACTACTCATCATATCTTGCAACCTTTCAAATTTTTGTTGTATGATCCTTAATGAAAACTCTTCTATTACCCCTGTTTCTCTAGGCGTTACATTACTACCACCACTTGAATTGTTCCAAACATGATTTAGCATAAATAAGATTGAAACAAACATACAAATATACCTCACAAGTGTTCTACTCGAGTGTTTTAAATTTCTCACAAGTGTTTCACTTAACACTCTTGTCCTTTAATATGTTGTCAAAGGAACCAAATTCAACTCACATAGTAATGACTAACTTATAGAATAACCAAGAATTAGAATTTTCAAGACAAAGATAAAAATAAAAGTCTAAAGCAAGAAAAACACATACATTGAAACAATAAAAAGAAGCAACAAAAACTATAAGGAATGGAAACAAATGACATATGAATGAAATCAAAGGTGGGTGCAAATAAAAGATGACAGTAGGATACAATAACACAATAAAAATTTCACTAGCCCTGAAATTATGGTATTATTGGGTTTCACAGCTTTTTCTTTTTTTAAATTAACTTATTGTATTTTTTAAAATAATATATCATAATTGTAACAAGTTCAATGTAATAAGAGATCAACCAAATTTTCAAGCAAACAATGCAATTATTATATTGTGAATAGTAGCTAGAGGACTTTCAAGACAATAACATTCAAATTCTAGGTTTAGTTGCTTTTATTTCAACAATGTGATGATAAAGAAACAATAATCAATTGATGATAATGATAATATAAAAGCAAAGGATCAAAGGATGCAACAAGGAAAATAACACGAGTAACAATTCTGGATTTTTCTTTTGTATAGAATTAAACAAAAATCAATAAGAACAAAAATAAAAGATATATAAAAAACCTGGCTAGAGCCTTGCTCTGATACCAAGTAATGTAGAACCATAGTCTCAAAGATTGTCAACCTTAATTCAAATTGATCTCCTTAAAAAAATTAGTATAGGTTTTTGGTCGATCAAATTAAAACCCAAAAGAATCTAAGTCTTTAAAACCCCAACCTTAGATTTACCATATTAGAACTCTATAGAAACCAAGTCTGTAAAACCCCAATCCTAGTTAAAACTACAAGTTGTATTAATTCATGTAGAGTTTTGTGTTTGTTGGTTTAATCCAAAACAAATACAAAATACTCTCACTTTAATGAATAAAAATTCATAATCTAAAATAATGTCAATAATTTGTTTGTTTAATCGAATTTAGAGACTATTTATATGTTAGAGTCCTTGTAAGGTAATGGATCCTAATTAAATAACAACAAAATTGCATAAAATAAAGAAAAAATATATAAAAATTTAAGCCTTTTATCTGAATCTTTGGTGATATGTTGCGATTGGATTTCTAGCATTATGGTATTACTTTTAGAATTGATGCATGCTTGCTTCTAGATGCTAGCACCACGATGAGACATTGGGAGCTACAATGAGAATTGTTATCATGTTGTGGCATGTCTTTGGGCTCTTTGGTGCTCATATTTGTCCATTTATGTCTTACAACCTCTTTCTTTGGTATTGCAACACCATATCTCAACAATTTGGCACCAACCTCTAATTTATCTTCATCAAATTCTTACATAATTGATCACCCTTGAATCAATTCCTTATGACCTTGAACTTTTTTATGGTTGAATTAAGTTGACCAAGTGGTCATGACCCTTCAAGTCCAATACAATATAGTTAACCTCCTTCAATACATTGATCATCAACGCATGCATGAATTCAAATAATGCTTCCTTAAATAGTTTGGCCCTAAAGGTTGACTTGAAGCTTATCCTTGTAGGATCACATTAACATAATTACAAACCATGCATGTAACACCATGCATAATCAGTTATTTTTTACATTTTACAAGAATATTGATATCTAGTTACATACAACAATATATAACCAATCAAACATTCACTATATGTACAAGTATACTTTTTCATATACAACCTGAACAATGGCTTATAAACCACTTTTGTAAGGGTGTAATTACTCCCCTCAAAGGGTGGCATGGTGAAATATACAATAAAATTTCATATAGAGCCTAAAAATACCTTGAAAGTGATCTTGTTATAGATATGTATTTATATATATGCATGTATGAAAATATGATAGATTAACCATAAGGTGTACAAGAACACATATATGTAATAAAAATCTTCCAAATCTTTGCATGAAAAAGAGAAACTTGATCTACCTTTGTTATCCAACCCTTCTAGGGTGACTTTGTCATATCCATACAAGGCATAAGGTTCAAAAAGACCAAAATCACCTTTTGTATGCAAGCACAGTTGGTGTATGGTTAGGAAAAAAGAGAGCACAAGTGTGAATCATAAAAACTCTAGTAAAAGCTTAAAATGAAAAAGATATTCTCATACTTATAGAACAAAATGCACGAGCATGCATGAAGAATGCATAGTGCTCATGTTTATCAACTTATAATTATCATAGAACAAATATTTATCTATTAAAGGATAAATATCCACACATAATTGTCTATCCACTCTCTTTGTAAGGATAAGCATAGGTATGTCTCAATCATGTACAGGAGTGTATGTGATAATTCATCCAAATTTGGATCCAATCCAATGAGAACTTAGATTTTTCCACTTTGTATCCATGCATGAGTATGTATATAGTGATACATGATTGTGCACTAGGCCAAAATCTAATTTTAACTTTTAACATCATTTTTTTTAAATTTGACTAGTCAACCATATCTTTATGTAACCACTCTCTTTCTACTAAGATCAATAAATCTTTTTCCTCTAAAGCTTGATCAACTCCTATATGTGTGTGACTCATAAGCTCTCCATTAAGATGGTAGTATCCAAATTCATGTTAAAGCTAAACATATACCATAAGTTCATTTTTTAACTTAAAGTAGTGTTGAGCATTGTTGATCCTATTAAGCTTCATTGCAATAGCAACAAAGCTATAACATAAGCAAAGGAATCATGATCTCATAAAAAATCCAAACTTATTTTCAGATGATCTTATCTAATCAAAAAGATCATCCAACATAGAGATGTGCAAATAATAAAGGTTCATATAGAAGAAAATTTAGCTAACCCATAGACAAAGCCTTTATCATAGCAGATGATGATAAACAGTTAGTTGAATATGATATTAGACATATGCTTGGTTGGCTATAAGTGCAAGTGGGAGATTATTAGCCTTCAGGACACCAAATAATCATACATTTGTAATCATTTGTAATATATAAAAGGTATTTATATTGTTTATTCACTTTCATACATAGTTTATAAATATGAATATACAAATAATATGTCCTTAAAGTGGTAGAATTAAGTCAAAGAATCAAATAGATCGATCATGTTTTCCTTATATACTCATTAAGGTAACTATACCAGAAACCATCTATAGGTCTAACATCATTTAGATCCAAGGCATAAGTAATGGATATGAGACTATTATTTTGTTTAATGACCCCATTGAAAGGTGATAATATTTTGAACATATCAAAGCTCTTGGTTACAACTTGGTACAATACATAGGTATATGTTATATACTAGGTATGTTCACTAGACTGACTCTGTGAAAAGATTTTATATAAAGAGTACAACCTATGCCTTTAGAAATATCTCCTTAACTTGATAGACACATGTGATCCTTTAACTTGAAAGATACTAAACTACTCCATGCAAGGATTGGTATATTTTGATTCCATCTAATGTGTCTCTATAATAAAGTTTACTATATAGGTGGTTCCTAATTGTATTGAGATATATGAGTAAGCTATAGTGGACCAATAAAATATTTATCATACTCAAGCATATAAGTGTTTTCTCATGTAAGTTCATTAATCAGTATCATAATGACAAATCTGTGGTCATGGTAAGACAAGGATGTTACTTAAGCGACGTCATTTAATATGGATCAATATTAGATCATTTAGAGTATAAACTAAGATAGACACCTCTCTCTATGTATTAATCTCAAAAGATACCTTATGACAAACAGACTTGAATTATTCTTTGATCATACAATTGTTGAAGCTTAAAGTTATTTATTGATACTCTATTAAATGGATAGTTGTGATGTCTTACTAGAGATCGTTCATGGTCTATGTCTAGGTTCTATTTGAATCCATATGTTATCAAATCAAAAGAGTTAAAGATGACTGGTTGGATTTGTTTAGAAGAAGTTAAAAGTCATTACACAGTCTTGGCCTAGTGCATGGTCATGTGTCCTTAAGGTGCACATGTATGTGTAGTTAGCATGCTTATCAAGCTAGGTTGAGATGCCTAAGCATGCCTGTGTAAGGGTAACACATGATTGTATGTTCAAATCAATGTAAAGGTAGTTGTTTAGCAAGTTACAGAAAAATATTTGTTTTATTATGATAAGTTGAGACACATGACCATGCACTTCTTAATACGCGACCATGCATATGTTGCATGATTATATGGTTTACATGCATAGTCATGCAATTGCTTTAAGTACAAGAAGAAAAATCATCTTTTTCATTCATAAGTGCAAGTTTGGAGATCTATGAGAGTTTTTTTTATCTCTTGCAAAGAATCTTTACCATTTCTCATCATTTTCCATCTACTCACCAATTATGCTTGCATATAAGACGTGTAGTTAGACTTTTAGTGACTTGTACTTTATGTGCATACAAAAAATGCCATTCTATAAGGGTTAGATAAAAGGCTTATCTTCATTTGATAATTTTTATGAAATATAAAAGATCTACTCTACGGGAGTAGATTCTAAAACCTCTTGAGTTGAGTTCACCATGTTCGTATACCTTTCTAGAATAAGATCCTGTATGGAGTGATTTAAGACTCTATTTGAAAATTTTGTTATATATTTCATTGTATCATCACCTTTTCAATGACTTATTTTGACCCAACAGTTCAAATATTATTTAATGTTTATTTTCATTGTATTGATTGAAAGTGTTTACGTGGTTTTAAGAAATTCAAGTAGACACGTCTCCTTGAATTCATACTCTCTTCAGAGAGTATGCATCTAAAGAAGAGTGTTACATTTTTGTTATCAAAACATGACTTTGAAACTTGAATAGTGTCAAAGTTTTGAGTATTGAAAATATAGATAAGTTAATTAATCCCTTATGCAACGCTGACCATTCCTACATGTTGACCATTTAAGATTTTTTTTTTTTTTATTGAGCATTATTTTAGAAGATTGTTAAGATAAAAAGATCAAGAGGTTTGTTAAGGAATGTTTAAGAGGTTCTCGCCACACCAAAGACAAGCTATTCAACGACATTAGAATCTACCTTGTAATCAACTATTCTCTCTAGATAAGGTTTTGAGGGAGAACCGAAAAAGTGTCTCGAAGAGTATTAATCAACCAATTAATGTACCCTCAGTATATGAGCATCATGAGATTTTTTAAAAAGACATTGAAAGAGTACTGATTGCTAATAAAGCTTAGTTGCTTCCAGTATATATGTTGTTAGATTGATACTAGCCCTTAGACTTTAGAGGTACAAAATATCCTACTATTATAAATGAGTGGCTAAAGGTAGTTAAAGATGTGATATCTTTATTCACTATGATTGACTAGGAGACGGTTAGATATGTTTATAGCTTGTTAAAAGGATATGCTTATATACGATGGAGGCTAACATGTGAAACCCACTTGATGGACAATCTTAGGTTAAGTTCAAAAAACTGTTTGAAACTGAGTATAAGATGGTTGATGTGATGTACATTTCTATCCAAAAGTTTATCAACTTGGGATAGAGGTCTAATTAAGTTAAAGAGTACTCTACTCGATTTAATGTATTGGCTAACTATATGTCTGGGATGGCGAGCACTTTTAAGGTCGAATGGAGAAATTTAATAGCATGCTTAATTTAGAGATAACTCAGGGTGTGACGATTGGTGTACGAGCTCTGTAAAGTTATAAAAAGGCTTTGAGCAATACCTTGAGATCAAATGTTATGATTAAGAGGACTTACCATAAAAAAGTCCTAACAATACCAATAAAGGATCTTAGTATACTAGGTTAGGAAACTAAGCTAGCAAAGGAAAGAAGAGTTTCCAGTCCAAAGGTAAGAAACACTAAAAGGTAATAAGTTAAGGAGAGATAAGTACCCTGTTTGCTAGAGATATGGGAAAAGAAACTTGAGGAAATGAATAATAGGCCAAAAGAAATGTTTTAGATTTAATTGGTTGGACTATTTTTCCAAAGATTATACAACTACAACAGCCACAACGATAACCATAATAAAGGAAACAATTAGGGGAAAACAAATGAAAGTGTATAATATGGTGCAAACCTAAGCAGAGGCCAACCTATAAGTTATGAAAAGTTAATTATTAGTTCATATAAACCTTTTATATGCTTTGATTGATTATAATGCTACTCATAGTTGTATACACATGGTATTATGGAAAAATTAGGGTTATTGCCCACATCAGTTGGTCAAATTGTTATAGAGTTACTTAACAAGGATAAAGTGATGAGTAATCAAATATTACTGGGTGAGATAGTAACCATAAAGAGTTAAGAGTTAAAGGTTGATATGATATTATTTGATATTCAAATTTTGATGTGATTCTTATTATGGATTTGCTAGGGAAGTATGATATTGAGATTGACTATGAGAAGGAGAATGTTTGATTTTTTTTAGATAGAAGCGATAAATTCGCTTTCAGAGAGAGCTAACTATAGAGGATAATGATTAGCAATATAAAAGCTAGGAGGATGTTAAGTAAAGGATGTACAAGATATATCTCATGCATATAATAAGCAAGTCAGATGACGAAATCCTAAATTTAAGTCTGACTCCATTTGTATGTAAGTTTTAAAATGTGTTTCCTAATTATTTTTCAAGGTTAACACTTGAGCAGGAGGTGAAGTTCAGTGTTGAGTTAACTTTAGAACATCACTGATATTTAAAACTCTATACAGAAGAACCTAAACTAAATTGCAAGAATTTGGAAAACAACTTTGAGAGTTGTAGGATAATGGATTTATTAGACCAAGTCATTCTTTTTGGGTGCATTGATCTTGTTTGTGAAGAAAAAAAAATGAATTATTATAGGTGCATAGATTACAAAAAGCTAAATAGGATAATAGTCAATTGAATATTGAGGATTGATTATTTGTTCAACGAGATTAAGAAAGTTTCAGTATTTTTAAAGATAGACTTAAGATTGAGGTATCATCGAGTCAGTATCACTAAAAGAGACATACTCAAGACAAATTTTAGGATAAGGTACCAACATTATAAGTTTTTAGTTATACCCTTTGGTTTGACTAATACATTAGTAATGTTCATAGATTTGATGAATAATATGTTCCATGATTGCCTTGACAATTTTATAGTTGTTTTTATTGATAATATGTTGGTTTATTCGAAGACTCAATAAGACCATGAGCAACACTAAAGAATAATGCTTCAAAGGTTAAAAGAAAGATAATTGTATATCAAGTTCTCTAGGTACAAGTTGTGGCCACACTATATGGCATTCCTTATGCACGTGGTATCTATAGAAGGTATTTTAATGAAACCTAAAAAGGTAGAAGTAATATTAAAGCAAAAGACAACGAAAGAGGTAAAGACTTTTCTTAAGTTAGCAAGTTATTATAGATGGTTTGTGAAAGGTTTTTCTTTCTAATGAGGAAAGATACTCTTATTCCTTTTTATCAATAAAAGTTATAGAAGAGTAAGTCTTAAAAAGGAATATTAGTTCTTACCTTGGTCGAAATGAATGAAGAAAGCATAATCTATGAAGATGTTTGGTTTGAAAATTAGGGTTTCTTCAAAGAATGGTTAAGAACAACTTTGTAACTTATATAAAGATTTGGTAACTTATTTATAAGCAATTGAGAAAAAGTAAGATAACATCTACACCATTCAAAGACATTCCTAAATGTGTCAATCATCTATTCAAGATAAAGAAGTGTGACTCTCAAGACAAAGAAGTGTGACTCTCAAGACATCATGACTTTTGAAGTAATTTAACCATAAGTGGCTCACACAAGCATGACATTAAATGTTCACTATCTATCGTTGTCTAATCAACTAAAATCATGATAGTCCATGTTGAATATATCTTTATAAAGTGGAAAACTTTTCATAGCACTATTTACACTCTAAAAATTAGGGACAATTATTATACAATAAATACTCCTTTCCAAAGTCAACTCTAAAACATACTATACATATACTATTGACAAATTATTAGTGAATAGTAACTAGTGGATAATGACCGACAAATAACAACTTGTATAAGAGTAATTAAACAATCATTTCAAAAATCAAGGTTTAAGAAGGATTAGTTATCTTCTAAGAGTCTCTTAGCAATATATATTATTCATATAAACTATGATCTCAATAATAATATATTATCGATAAAGCATTTTCCATAATTTATAAATTAGTCTTGTAAAAATCAACACTCAATAAAATACAGTTATTTCACCTATAATTTTCAAGGCCATTATTACTATATTATTACCCTTCATTACTATATTAATAGAAATGCAACCCTCTCTTTATAAATATGAATACTAAGCACAGGGGAAGAGATTGAAGAAAGAAAAGTCAGCCACAATCATTAGCAAACCATCTTAGAATATACTCCATCCACTCAATAGCAACACTTGGACAAAGGCCTTTATAACTTTTTATTTGAACCAGATAAAAATGGTTTGTTTCTTCCTTTTAAATTTTGACATTTCATATTCTTACGATCTGGCCTCACTATTCAGCTTCTCATTGATGCAAATTCACACAAACTGTGTTATGATAAATTTGATATATCTTACACATAATATTCATGTTATTAGATATTGAATTTACAATAGTGGTGACTTGATTAACAAAGATCCCATGCATAAGTTGGCCTCCAGGTCATTCATGAGCATAAGAAGTTATGCTAGGTGTGATGCGAATGGTATAGTATACCATGTAGAAGGGACAGGAGAACAAAAACATGGAGTTTTGGCGTAGTCGCGCCAAGCAATCACGGTGATACAGCAGAATTCTAAATTATGGTATATTGAGAGAAATATTGAAAATAGAGTTGGTGAAAGCGTGTCATCATGCTCTATTGAATGTAATATGATATCAACCCAATGAAAAATAGGATTTCTAGTGATTGAAATCTCATTTCAATCAATGTCAATCAGAAACTTTACAAAGATGATCTATATCTATGAAACATTTCTACTTCGAATCTCTAATTGACAAGCCAAAATTTAGAACATAGCTCAGATGATTCCTTTAAATTATAAACACGGAATGCACATTTGAATCAAGATCTAAAGTTATGTTGATAAACTTATGCACACCATTCCAGCAACAAAACTAGCATAAGCAATACTTGCAAAACTTGTGTCTGCAAGATTAATTACAGAAAACAAACACCCAAAGATATTACAAAGATTAAAATAGAAAAGGAAAAAGAGAATTCCAGTTGATAACTATTTCTCAGCATGAGTCCATCTAAGTCAAATTGTACACAACAGGCCAACTTCTATTAACATGGCCAAAACCGATTTCTCATTGTACCCCAAGAGATGTCATAACGGAAAGAAAAAACAATTGTAGGATACAAAATTTGGGTTATAGAAAACTATTTATGTATAAACATTTCATGGACTGATGATACATCTGATATGGACTAACCGTTCCACACAAAATACAGCTGAAAGATTGCACAGGTAGTTGATGAATCAGACTCTTCTTCGATGGATTTATCTAGCATCCTCAATTTATATCAGCCTAAAATTCAGTGTCAAAGCAACCTACCATGACCTTGGAGACCATGGTCCTTGCAAATGGGATGTAGCTCAGGCTATACCTATAAATTAAGAGGAAACGAGGGAATAAACACATGTAGTGAGACAGTGAATTCAATAAGCGACAAAGAGATGTAATGTACACCATTAATTAAGAACTAAGGCAATGGACAAGTGAATTGATACAGACGTAAACAAGTAATTTTCTTAGCAGATGTTTTGGTTCATTCAATGAGAAAGCAATTAGCTTTCATTTTTATGTAATCATAGTTTCTTTTATTTATGCTTTACTTGTTCGAAGTCCATGTGCTCAGTTAGCTGAGATATGAGTGCTGAGGTCTCTTAAAGCTCTCAACATATGCAACGGTGCAAAGAACAAGCATATGGACGTTATAAAATTGTTTAATAAATAACTGAGCTTCCCATTTTGAAGACAATACAAACAACTACAGCATGAAACACTAGGCATTAGTCTTCAAACAGAAAGGTTGATGGATTTAAGGAGAAAAAAAAAAAAAAAAAAGAGACAAATCCCACAGAAGCTGTCTAAATCATTCTGAACGTATTCAAGGATAGGTTATTCTAAAATTTCACAAAGTAGATCTAACTTGCAAATTATTTTCACTTGGATGCATGAACTGGTCAATAATATGAATAATGCATTTTTAACCAAACTTGCATGTCCAATTGTCCAAGAAAATGAAACATAATCATCTTAATCCTTGAAGGTTGAAATTGCAATGTGGTGTGAGTGAGATGAAATAGAAGATATTCATAATGGCAGAGTATGGAAGTGATTAAACATACCAAATTAGTGCACCAAACTCTAAAATGATGGCTATAAGTGTCAATAGCTTGTTATGAACCTGCTCAATGAAATCAAAGAAAGATTCCCTTTAATGCATAACACAAGGTTATTGCTTCTAAAGAAAAATGCATATATTAAATTTAAATAAAAGAGACGGGAAGGAAAAACATAATATGATGACTTACATAGAGGGCACAAAATAAAGCAATAACTATACTTGCAAGATATAAGGCTGTTGCATATATTCGAACAGGATCAAGCATCATTGTCACCTGCCGTTTTGGGCCGATTAGGAATGCTGTGCTGCCATACAAAAAAGCATCAACTTAGAATCTAAAATAACCAGAGAAGAATCAATCGATAATTTGCATAAGAATAAAATGCTGGAAAAAGATGACATAGATTTTTTGTTTCAGAGAGAGAAAGAGAGCAAAATCAAAAAAAGAAAAAAGTCCATTAAATGAAGTGCTCATAAGAACCAAGATAAAGAATCAATAACAGAAGACTAAATTCATAAGGGGAAAAAAAAAAAAGTGAAACCCTACTCCTGAACCACATGGCCTCCTCAAAGATGTTAAAATGCAACTTTAAACTCCTGTTTGTTGGGTTCCAAAGAATTGACATCTGCTATACAGATGGCCCTTTCAAATGAATAAAAGATAATACAATTATTAAATTTGACTTTAGTTCCTAACCACTGAATTTTCTTTTAATCAACCCAAGCCACAAGAAAGCAGCAGCAACATGAAACTCAGTTCCAACATTCACAAACAAAGAGAATATGGAAATATATGAACTGCAATGAAGCAGAAACATAGAGATTTTGTTATTTCCTTCTACTAATTATAAATATTTTGAGAACACAAGTGAAGATGTTTAGGTTATATCTCAGCCAAATAATATGACTATCACTAGATCTTAACACTCACACCTTTAGAAGCCAAGCTTTAAAAAAAGCGAAAACCGTAACACCTATAACTACAGTGGAAATAGGCCACTCCATCAATGCCAAAATCGCAAGATTTTGATCAGCTATCTACACTGGAAACTAAGAAATCAAAAAATCCAACCATCTTCTTTATATACTCTAGTCTAAATCATCTTATACATACACATACAAGACATCAGTATCCAATTAGTCATACCAGCATGGCGAATAAAAGCCAAAATTCCAAAAACAGTACTTTTGGACTCTGTTTCTGAACATAGAATAAATTATTGCACAAAAAAATTGAAATACAAACCTCCCCAGTGAAAGTAAATTCCCAAATGTGAATGTGATCCCGAACTTGATTGGATTAAAGAAAACAAGCATTGACTGTGACACGAAGAAAGATAAAAGTAAAAAAGCGCAATGACATTGAAAGCCAAAAAAATGTGATGATTTAAACAAAGTACTCACCATTAGAGTACAAAATAAACCTGCTGATAAGCAAATGGCAAAACCATACAACCTCTGTGTAATGAGAGAAATCGGTTAAAAAATACTAGCACGGAAAAATTCTGATCTTAATATATAGAGCAAAAAGTTAATCATAGCAATTTTTTTCTTCAACTAGTTATTTAAAACTAAATGATGGCATTAAGCTCAAATAATAAAATCCCGTGTACAAAATATAAAATTAATCTCGGCGATCAAATAGATCTACTTAGAAAAACACCAGATTCCGAAATAATTTAACCATCGAGCATCAAAATTGAGTGCCCGCTTGGAAATAATAAAATTACAGGTTAATTGAAACAGAAAGAAACGATCAAAGACTAGATTGAGGACCTGTTTAGTGGACAAAGTGCATTGGCGATTGAAGTCGTCCATAAAAGCGAAAGAGCTGCTATTTTCAGCAGTTGCAGCTGATTCTTCATCTTCAACCTCCATTCCCACTAGCATTTTCACTTTCTCAAACGCATGGTTCACCTTCTCCATTATTTTAATCTTCGTTTAGTCACCGGATCTGAAACTGTTAGTGTTGTTTGTTGTAATTTAAGGAGGGACAACTTTTGCTTCGAATCTAAGAAAAAAAACACACGAACTGATAGCAACGAAGTAGCAGCCGTAAATCAAAGGCCATACTTGCAAATTACATTCCAGTACATACTATTTTTATATAACAAAGGTGACCCAACCCTAAGTTTTGTTACTCAGTAATAAGGGTGTAAATGAGTCGAATCGAGTAATATTTGACTTGAACACATACGTATAAAGCTTAAACTCAAACTGATCTAGCTGTAGAATCTTAATTCGAGATTGAAAATTCACAAAATAACATTACTCTGTATTCAAAGTTAAAACTAAGATTTTAAAGGTATAATGTAATATTTGAAACTTTTAGTGGTTTATTAATATTTAATTTGAATCAAATTGTGAGCTTCCGAACTTACTGGACCATTTAACATCAAACTCAAACTCAGTTTGAGAGTTAAACTCAAGCTATTGTTTGCAACCTTAATTAGCAAGTTTCTTCTGTGTAAGTATAATATACTACAAAAATTGAAATAGTCGTGGATTATTCTTGGGAGGTTCATTTTTGGAAAATTAATTAAATTGCTCCAAATTTAATGTACTCAAACAAAATGGACCTAATTTGGGATGTCAAATGAATATAACCATCAAATTATACTTGAAGAAACATATCCATGTATAAACAAGCCTTAAATATATTTCCAACTTTCAAATTTTGCATGTTCAACCTACTTGCCTATTTATCCACAAGTGTCATTGTTTACCAAAAAAATTTAGGCAATTTCCAGCAACAAAGATAAAAAAAAGAAGGTTAATAATTGTTCCTTATCATGCTTACTAGTTGATAATATAGAGATTTTAGTATTTTTTGTGTATATTTAAGATGTTTAGAAGTAGAAATTGCAAGTTATGTTTTTTTTTGAGAAATAGTTTGAATATTTTGTGATTTTAATGAAATTTGTCTATGGATTTGTGTTAGAATATATGTAGAATTTGTTGGTGTTGAAATTGGATTTGAAAATGGTTAATTTTGCGTGATTCGACCACCACACATGGTTCACAGTCACCACGCAAATCAAGTGTAATGGTTGTTAAAGATAAAGGTTTATCTAGTATTTTCGAAACCACATGTGGTCTATATGGTAGGAGTTTTATGATATTTTTAAGTATCTAAAATGATATATGTTATGAAAATAACACATGTATCTAGTGCGTTGAGGGCTTTTGTTACTTTTAGATACATAGGGTTCTTTTGCGATACACTATGTAGAATACGCATAGTAGCACCACATATATTTTAGTTGGTATGCATAGAACATGTGATAGGGGTTTTTGGATATTTTTCAATTTTAGCCATTTTCTATATTTTCCTACAATATGTTTGCAAGATCTAAACCACTTGCAAACCAAACTAGTGACAAGCAAAAAGATGGAATTGTAAGTGTTAAAACACTTGTTACTTCAGTTGGCCTTAAAAACTTTCATCCAAGTCCTAAAACACTTAGCTTGAATAAAGTTGAACAAAGAGGAGAATAGAGTCAAGAGCATAACCTCAGTTAGCAACAAAGTTCAAGTTTCGACAATAGTAAGTGACTAGGGAACAACTTCATCAATCACCAATTTAGCTCCTTTAAGTTGTCAATTTGTAATATCCAAGGTTAGAACGATTATTTTAGGTTAAAAATTGGCGAGAAAATACGATTTTATGATGAGAAATAGTCATTTAAAAGCTTTGTATGGCATGTGTATATGTTATCTTAGGAGATTGCCATATACACAACAAGAAAAGGCATAGAAATTTGTAATTTTTGTCATGCACGTTCGTGTGTCCTAGAGACACATGACCTTACATGTGCCTAGTTTTGACGTAACTATATAAAACATCTTGAGTAGTTTTTATCAAATAATTATCAATCGTAATTTTTATGTTGATCTAGAAAACCATCACCTAAGGGCTAAGAGAGAGAATCCTCAAGCTGAGACTTAAGCTAGGAGGAGAGAATAAGCTAGAAGGATAGAAAGCATCCACAAAAGGTAAGCATTTCTTACCTTTTTTCCCTATTTTTCATAACCATGTGATTCCTTGTTCTATGCAATGAGGTCATGTTAAAGCATGTTTTATTATTGAATAACATGGAAATATGATGAGATGATGTGATAACAATGATTTGATAAAGCTTCATTGCATAGAAAAATATTAAAGATGATCGGTGAGATTGAATGATAAGATTTGATGTTAATAGATAAGGATATTATGTGTAAAGTGATTATATTGAGTACATGTTGTTGATTAAATGACTGGATTATAGGTTGAATGGATTTATGCTAGGATTTTTGGCTTTAGATAAGATTTTACAGAGTTAGAGCACGATGCATAACTGTGAGCTTGATAAGGGTACAAGATCATATGGTCGTATTTTACAGTGGTGTCTTGTTTAGACACGATTGTGTGCATGTGTTAATTTTGCATGACCATGCAATATTGGATCACGATCATGTGTAGTGTATGACCGTGCGATCCTAAGTGCAAGACCTTGTAGCATATAATTTCTAAAATAATGAATAAGAAATTAATTAATTCTAACAAGAACTTAAGTAGATTCTAATTAAGAGAATCATGTAAAGATTTATTTTGGATAAAAAGGGGATAAAGTTTAGCTTAATAAGAACAAAAACAATGAACTTTTATGCATGATAAACATTCACATAATATGGCATACAAAAGTAAACTTTTAAAAAGATCAAAAGATTTACAAAGGGGCATCTATGAGTTTACATGCCCATTAGATAGGGAACCAGCGTTTGTTAAAGAAGATATGGTTATAGACCAAGCTCGTTGATGAAAGTACTAGTCGTGTATTAGTTGATAGTTAAACTCATATAGCTAGAGTGTTGAATCCCTATATTCATCAGTTTAATCAGCATAGAGGTTTTAAGAAGGAGTTTTTATATATTATTTATATAAAAGACAGATTTTAAGATATGATTTATGATGAGATATTCAAATTCTAGTAAAGATTTTTTTTAGAAAATGTTTTTAGAAAGCCAATCTTTGGGTTAAGTTATGAATTTTCAACTTGTTTCATATCATGACATAAATAACATGGCATGATCAAGAGTAAAGATATCAAGACGAACAAAAGACAAGTAAAGATTATAAGACATAGATTAAGACAAGGAGTAGGATAAATATTACGATAAGTAATTGATGCTAAAAGATAGGAAGATGAATGTTTATAAGGATAATAAATACTTACTGAGTGACTCGTCCCTCATTCTCCAATTTTCTTTCCTTGTAGGTCATGTTTTTGCTACTAAGAGAAGCCATGAGACAATTATGGATGGGATGTTTTTGGATCAGGTTTTCACCGGGATAGTTGTCATGAGATAGTATTATGTCTTGGTTTCATGACATGTACAGTTAACATGCATACTTTGTACAATGTCTTTTATGAGTATTTTGGGATACTATTATGAATTAGTAATATATAATGTTTTTAGTATATCATGGCAAATGTATGAAGCTTCCGCAATGTGTATAATAAATGTATGCCTTATAGTTAAGGTATTCACAAATTATGTATATTTAAATAAGCATGTATGTGATATTACTACATATTAAAAACAATTATTTTAAATATTGTAAAAATAAGTATAAATAAATATAAATATCTAATAGTGTCATATTTTGTGGTATTAGAGCAAAAGAATTGGACCATATTTTTAAAAAGAGTATTAAAATGGTGATTTTTCAAGTGATTTAAAAGAAAAATTTTTTTTTTTCAAATTAAATTATTTTCAAAAATTATATGAGTCCAGAGTCAGCATATCCCAATAATCAATGCTCATAGTATTCCTTAATGTAAATATGTTAGTATGTAATTTAATACGATTTCAATATTCTAACCTTTAATTTAATAAAATGATATATGTGAGGACTTGCTTGCCTAGATTCATAAAAGCTGAGAGTAGTGCTTTAGTTAGACCCACAAGTGAGAAAAAGGGGTCGTAGGATACTTTAACTTTAAAAGTAAATAATGTGAGAGAGATGATCTAAGAGGCCATGAGGGATGGCTTTTAGGAGCTGACAAAAGGTGGTTATCAAGAAACAGTGAAAGATAGTTATCAAGAGTCAGTGAAGAGTAGTTATCAAAAGTCAGTGAGAGGAGGTTACAAGTTTTTAAGATGGATCATCATATAAGGCTGAGTTTTAAGGTAAATAGTAGGGATGTTAGAGATATAGAGAGAGACTATATCTTATCTACAATCTACCAAAAGTTCATCAACCACTGAGATTTAGTAGTTTTAGAGACTTGGTTTTTATTAAGTAATGGATAAAGACTATAGAGAATTTTATAGGATTGTTTAGTATGTCAGATAAGGAATGAGTGAGTTATGCAGTTTTCATGTTATAAGGTGATACGAGGGTATGCTAAAACCTTGTAAGGATGTTAGTTGATAAGAAGAGGTTGAGCTAGAGAGAGTTCAGGTAGATGTATGATGGTAAGTATCACAGTAAGACATAATATACACGAGAGCCCAAAATTATCTATAAAGAAAGGAAAATTTTGGGATGAATGACAAGTTAATAAATATGTATTTCTTAACCTTACATGCATAATCTTATCCATTAGCATTGTTGTCTTATCAACTTATATTAATAATTCGTTTTCTTATATTGTTTACTTATCTTATTACTCCCATGTTATCTTTTTTATTGATCATGTTATGTAATGTATGTCATGATATAAACATGTTGAAATCTATAACTTAGCCCAAAAGCTTGTTTTCTTAAAACATATTTTCTGAAAACTAATATTCCATCCGAAGATCATAAATCTTGTCATAATCAATCCAAAGATCTGATTATAAAACTTAAAATCTTTCTTTTCCATAGAAATCATGCATAAAAACTTTTTCGTAGAAATCACGCATCAAAATCTTTTCTTAAAACATATGTGTTGATTAGACTGATGAACACATGAATTTAACACCTAAGCCATATAGGTTTAACTAATGCACTACCAACACTTTTTTTAACAAGCTTGGTCAATGGTTATGTTCTCTCTAACAGTATTGGTATCTTTCTCTAACGGGCGTGCAAACCCATAGATGTCTTCTCGTATCCACCTTTAAAAAATGTCTAGAATATTGAGTTTTCTACTTTAAAAACTTACGCTTGTAAAACATGTATTTGTTTAAAACATTACTTTAGCATAGCATACTTTATGATGTTTATCATGCATTAAAACTTAACATTTTCTTAAAAATTATCATTAATATTTTTCTTAATAATATTTCTCATTAATTCTTATGATTGTTAATTATAAGGTTTCTCTTATAATTCTTTTATTAATTCATTATTGAATTAATGATTTTTCTTTCTCATTAATTCGAGTAATATTCTGGTACTTTCTCTTAATTAAGCTTATTTAACCTTTTACAATTTTCAGTAATTTAAATTTAATTTTTTTCTAAAACTTATCACACTCAATGATCGTGCACTATAAGGTTACACGATTGTGTCATCCCTAAACTTCATAATTAATATGAACTTGACACATGCACACGATCATGGCTCGACAACTTATGGTCATGTCTCCATTAAGACTTCATCATTGCTCCCTTAGTTGTGCATGCATAATATGCATGACCGTGATGTTGCAAAAAGTGACCACATGGTCGTGTGCCTTACAAATGCATGGTCGTGCATCATGTTCTACTACTATAAATCTTAGCTAAACAACCACGAATCCACTTAATCCTCAACTCAAACCATAACCAAACATATTCAACAATATTGAATTATCAATATACAATGATTATTCATCAATTCTTCATCAATTCTTCATCAATCCATAGCAAATTTCATCATCATTCGCATTACAACTCTCATTTTATCAAGCAACACAAAAAAACATCCTGAGCATGTTTCAACTCAATCACATCATGTCAGATCATCATTCATCATTAAATCAAAGTAAAAATCACAGTGATTACATATCTAGAAGTAGCACTTCACAATACATATATCAGTTCCAATTAAGCGTGCAATCAATCTATATCTAAGTGGTTTAACAACATAACTTATTAAATCTTGTTGCATACTTTGTTAATTACAGTAAATAAACTTGATTAAACAGCAAATATAATCAAACAAGCTCATACATCAGTTAATTATGTATCCTCACAATTACAACAATAAAAATAGAAGAAGAAATGTAAGAAATACTTACCTCTAATGCTTATAGATGTTTATTCTGTCTCTAGATTGTTCTCTCTCTCTAAAGTTCATGTCTCAACTAGTTTTTTCTCTCTTTTTGCTCTATGATGAAGGCTCTCTGAAACACTTAAGAAGTTAGAAAGAAGCGAAATGAATTTTGAAATGAAAACAAGCTTTATGTAGTCACACCAAAACTACACCATGTACGGTCGTGTATCATAGGATACACGACGTGTAAGATAGAACTGTAAAATTTCTATGCTTGTTTGTGTTATACACGTGGTAACCTCTATAGGTGATACGTGTACAAGCCAAATAAAGCCCCTAAACAACTATTCTACCATTAGGCTCATTTAACTAGATTTCTAACCTTAAAATCTTACTTTTCTCACAAATTTTCCTCCTGAGAAGACCATTCTTTCCTCAGATTATTACACTCTCTAATTCTTTTAAAAAATTTCATGCTAGAATTACCTAAACAACTCTAGAAATCTTACTTTGAACTCTGATTTTACCTCCCAAGTAGTCTCATCCTCTTATTCCTCTATAACACCTAAACTAACCAAATCTTTTTATTTGTCAAGGTGTTAGCTTTGTGATCCAAATTTAAACCGATTGCTTCTAATAAATTAGATCCTTAGCCAAATCCAAATCTTAAACCTTCAAAACATAAGACTTGTCCCTAACATATCTCTTTAACAAAGAAACATGGAAGATATTATAAATTTGATCTATACTAGTAAGCAAGGTTAACTTGTAAGCAAGACTTCCAACTCTCTTTAACACCTTATATGGCCCAATAAAATAGAGAGTTAGCTTACCTTTCTACCAAGTCTCACCACATGCTTATAAAGAATAACTCTCAAGAACATCTTATCTTCCACCTAAAAATCCATTTTCTTATGCCTCTTATAAATATAACTTTTTTGTTGATCCTAGGTTTGTTAGATCTGTTGCCTAATCAACCAAATTTGATCAATCATTATTTGAATCATCTTCGAACCTATAGTAGCCTCTAATAAATCTCTCTCACGCCAATCTTATCCTAATGTAGAGGAAACCTACACCTCCTATCATATAAAGTCTCATAGAGAGCTATCTAAATAGTTAACTAATAATTATTATTACAGGCAAACTCCATCAAATGTAGTAACTCAGCCTAACTCGACCTATGATCCATGTAATAAACCTTCAATATATCCGCTAAAATTTGATCAATGCTCTCAGTCTACCTATCAAGCTATGGATTATACATTGTACTGAAGCATAGTTTGGTACCCAAACATCTTTGTAAATTACCTAAAAAACTAGACATGAATCTCACTATTTGAGATGATAGCTCTAGAAACCCCATGTAACCTCACTATTTCCCTAACATACAATAGACCCAACTGATTTGTTAGAAGGCATATTACTATATATTACTGTATACTATAAATATGGGGATTTTTTTCTAAAATATATCTTTAATATATAGTAAGAGTCTCAGTCTAACTGATTAATTGAAAATATGTATGCGAAAGTTGTAACTGAAAAGTGTTATGGAATGCTAAAACCTATTGTACAGTATCCTCCATAAAACTCATGTTTTACTACATAAAATAATAATAATATATGAAAACATAATTGATATTGTACATCTCATATACGTAAGCAACACAAAGCACGCGAGTAAACATGCTATCTATTGAAAACTAAATACATATATGTATATATATATATATATATATATATATGTATATATAAATTGAAAATATTAGATGAAGACTCGCTCAAGCCATATCCTACTGTTTAGCCATATCATGCTCTAAGCTCAGCTCCCCAAAACACTGACTAATAAGAAAGATGATTGGAAAGAATGAGTGACAAGTCACTCAGTAAACATTGCTAATCTCTACCTTTGGGTAAGGTCTAATCTGATCTATCACTTACCTACTATACTAAAGAACTTAATCAAGTTCTTGACTAGCCTTATAACTTCTTCTGCTTTAGCTTATCTCACTGTTGAAACTTACTACTTAAACTCTACTTCAGACCTTGTCATAATTTCGTACATAGGTATACGTATACGACTTGGCATAAAAAGGGATTTGGATACTAAAAGTAACTTACTAAATTCTCTTTTTGATATTTATTATCTTATTCGATTTCTTATCAAATTTCTAAAATCTAGAGTACTCTTAAGTTCTCTTAAGCCTTAGCTGAATTCTTTTATGTTTTTGCTTATGATGTATATTGTGTAATTTCATTCTTCTTTCATTTCTTTTCTCATATGTTTCTTCTTTTATTGTTTGTCTACTAATTCATGTTATATTATGCCAAATCATGATATGAAGTATACTAAAATTATGTATTTGCCCTTGGGCCCACTTACTGAAAACTTTTATTAGAAATGCTACTAGGATCCTAAGATCCAAAATGTTGAAAAGTTATATGAAAACTATTTCTGAAATTTTTGTGTATTTAAAGATACCTATTATACTAATTTAGTTGATGAACATAAAGATTCAACATCTTGGTCATGTGGGTTAAACCATACTAATGAAGTACTAGTAAGCTGAAATATCCTATCATAGCAATTATTGGACCAGTAAGCTAAAATCTAACTAATCTAATCACAATCAAAAAGTTGAAATCTTACAAACAGCCTATCGTATTCACCATTAATAACTATCCTGGATGTCGGGCTTAATATTGAAAAATTGATGCATATAGATCATTTGATCCCTTTTCTAAAGGCACCACTTTGACATGTCATGTCATGTAATGCATTTTATGCATTTAATCTTATTATTTCTCTTTCTCTTTTGCTTAAATTCTATATAACTATATAGCTATTATAGTTTTTTCTTTGTATTTCATATTGAAGCTTTTATTTTGCAAACTGTTACATTTGTTAATAAGTTCTGCATAAACTGTTTTGTGTTCTATTATGTATATGTTAGTTTACTATTTTATAAGTCTATGTAACAGTTTTTGTTGTTATTTCTTACTTCTATTCTATTTTCTGATTATAATCTAATGATTTCCTATACTATTTATAGGCTACTATTGAGTTTCTCTTATACTTGTATAAGATTAAAGGTGTGATTTGGAAAAGTATATTCCTTTCTTGTTGTTTTATTCTTTTATGTTGCTTATTGCCTTTTTGCTCCTTTTGTAATCTCTTATTCTGGAAAATTTTTCTTGAAATTTATTGTTTACACTAAGTGCATGAGTGTGCACCCTTAGACACGTGCATGAGATGCACGATCATGTGTTTGGCCTTGTGTCTAAACGTGCAAGCTTTTGTGATTTTTTAGCTTATTTTAACTTCCTACATACGTATAACCGTGCCATGGACCTATACAGTCATGACTTCTAACAAATCCCAATCGTGCATGTCTTATATACACGACCGTGATCCTACTTAAAGCATGACTACACGGGCGAGCGTCCTGCTTTATTTTGGAAAATCTTTGTTGAAACACGAAAAATCCATGCCAAACTCATCTCAAATTTCCATCAATCTTAAATTAAACTTATTCTAACATACATATAGGCAAAACACACTACCATAAGCATATTTTCCCTATTAATAATAGTTAAATGACAACCTAACATGCTTCTACTCCTTAATACATCTCAAAAATTTTCTTCTATCTCATCATTATCATCTTAGAACCATGCTTACTAAACTAAAATATGTTTGATCTTAAACTGGGCTTATCTAAGAATTTACATGCTGAGGAAACAAGAAAGAGGTAAGGAAATACTTACCTAAAACTGCTAAGATCTTCTATCTCTTTAACTTTGACTAAATCCCAACTAGATTGGTTACTAAAATTTGCCTCCTCTCTTTGAAAATTAGCTAGGGTTAGTTAGAAAGGGAAAGAAAAAGAGAAGAAATAGGAAAATCTGATCTGAAAAAAGAAAAAGAAAACTGCTTTATATATCTATAGGCATACACGGGCATGTAATAAAATACACTGGCATGCATAGTGGCAAGGATGCCCTTCGTGTGTCCAAAGACACACAGTTGTGCTTTAACCTTAAGCCATATATAATGCTTTTAAAAAGACTATTCTACCCCTTTAACTCTCCTAAATCAAATCTTGGAATATAAAATCTCTCTTTTAACCCTGATCATGGCCTAGAAAGACTATTTTAACCTTAAGATGTTACATCTATAGGCATTCTTTCTCAAATAGGTAAGAAATATGCTAACTTACTCAATCTATCCACAATTACCCACATGTTGTTATAACTATGTTATACTCTAAAAAAATCTACTATGAAATTTATACAAATGCACTCTTATTTCCACATAGGCAAACTCAATAGTTGTAATAATCTAAAAGGTCTCTGGTGCTTTACCTTGACTTATTGACAAGTCAAACGCAACTACAAAATTTGCTATATCTCTTATTATACCTAACCACAAAAAGTCCCTCTTGAAATCTTAATATATTTTAACACTACTCAGAAATGTCACGTAAACTGTACTATAAACCTCAATTAATATCCTCTATCTCAATCTAGAATCCTCGAAACACAAACTCTGCCTCTAAATCTCAAAACCCCATTTCTTAACACAAAATTAGTCACCAAACCTTCTTTGATCCTCTAAACCATCCTCTAAGACAAATCATCTAAGAACTGTCAAACTTGAATATCATCCAATAGAGTTGACACAATTTGTAACCTAGAGAACTTGACAATCACAAACTCAATTTGCTCTCTACTGATCTCTCACTGTAACTTCCTTTGAACAAAAATCCTAAATGAAGCCACCTTTCTACTTAAGGCATCAGTAATCACATTAGTTTTACATAGATGATACCTAATCTTATAATCATAATCATTGACTAACTCTAGTTACCTATGTTTTGGTTAGATTCAAATCGGATATGTTTAGGTTCGTTTTTAAGTTCAACTTGAATGAACTAGAAACAAACTATTCAAACTCAAACATGATTACAAACTTGAACTATGGTTTTAAAAATTATAAAACACGAACTATACAAACCGAACATGAACATGAACACGAATCTAAATTTAAATTAATTTTTTTAATTATATTTTATTAATTATAATTTTTAATAAAATATAAATATAAACTATATGAACCGAATACATACTTGAACTATGGTTTTAAAAATTAGAAAACATGAACTATACAAACCGAACATGAACACGAATCTAAATTTAAATTAATTTTTTTAATTATATTTTATTAATTATAATTTTTAATAAAATATAAATATAAACTATATGAACCGAATACATACTTGAACTATGGTTTTAAAAATTAGAAAACATGAACTATACAAACCGAACATGAACACGAATCTAAATTTCAATTAAAATTTTTTTAATTATATTTTTTTAATTATAATTTTTAATAAAATATAAATATAAACTATATGAACCGAATACAAATATGAACATGAATACAAAACGAATGTGAACCAAACTATACAAAGCAAACATGAACTCAAACTTCACTATAAAAGAATTTGATGAATACGAACTGAATCATAACGAACAAAACCAAGCATAAACATATATATGTTTGTGTTTGGTTTGGCTCAAATCTAGTCTTACCTATGTTATCTAATATTAAGCTCCCTTTATAAGAAAAAAAATACTTTAGACTCTTATGATCCGAATCTATATTATACCTCTTTTATACAAATAATACCTTTAAATCTTCAAAGTGAAGATAACTAGAACCAACTTGAAATCATATGTAAAGTATCTTAACTCATAATCCTCTAACTGTCTAAAGGCATATGCTATTACCTAACTAGTTTACATCAACACTATATCAATCCCCAATAAGATACATTAGCATATATGTCATATTCAACTTTTTTCTCAAGTAACACCAACACAAGAATACTAGTCAACCTCTGTTTTAAATAGAGCCTTACACTCATTGATCCACATTAAAGGAACATCTCTCTTAGTCAAAATAGCCAAAGACCTCACAAAACTGGAAAACCCCTCAATGAACCTCTTATAATAACTAGCTAACCTTAAAAAACTTCTTACCTCCTTGGTTATCCTTAATCTCTGTTAAATCAACACTACCTCAACCTTACTTGGATCAATAGAAATACCTTCAACCATTACAACATGCCCTACGAAAGTCATACTATTAAGCCAAAACTTACACTCAAAAAACTTAGCATACATTTGCCAATCTCTCAACCTCGGCAACATAATTTTCAAATGTTCATCATACTCCTCAAGTAAACCAAAATATCATCAATAAATACTATGATAAACCAATCAAGGCAGTCTTGTAACATTTTATTCATCAAGTCCATAAACACTATGAGAGCATTATTTAATCCATATGGCATTACCACAAACTTGATATCACCTAACTAAAATCTAACATTTCACCTCTTACAATCAATATCTTTTCCATATCTATGCAAAAATCCATACTAAGGTCAATTCAAAACTTCTAAATTTATAACAATCAAATCTACCCTCATAGATTTACCCTGCATCACTACCTCATGATCTACTAACATTCGATCACTTACTATCATACCGCTATCAGACAACTTTATACAGATCCCTTAGTCTATAACACTAGAATTCAAACCTAGTCTATCTATAATACCCTTAGTAGTAAAATAATGCATAACACCATAATCAACCAATGCAAAAATATGAGCATCATAAAAAAAAAAAAAACTAACCAATCATCACAAGAGAATTTGCACCAGCCTACTCTTGAAACACAATATAGAAAAAAGCTCTACCATTTCTAAAAGTACTAACACCTCCCCTAGAATGACACTTTAAAATCTTGTTACTCGATTAATGACACTTAAAATACATATTCTACCCTATCAAACACTCTTTTGGATTTCTTTTACCAAACTAAGAGTACAATGGTAATTTAACTTTAGCCTTTTACCCATCCTTATACTCTTTCTTTTGTCCACACTAGTCTCTTACCTTTATCTATCCCTTTCTTAGCCTTTGAGAACATGGTTATCCTGTGAACACTCGTTACTATATAGTTACTATTTACTACTAGTAATACTTTTTAGTATTAATATTATATCAATTATTTTTAACACATAACATTAGTACCATCTTTACTTATCTAAAAATGTGCCATGCAGAAGTTCATAGAATAGTTATACTAAAAATATTATGCAATATTAGAAAATCATTATATATCAAATACTATTATTTTTTAAAATATACTATACATGTTATACATTTCTAAACTATGTTAAAAGCCATGTATAAATACATGCAATGCAAACGAGAGGAAATTCTAAAAACAATATACAGTATCCTGGAGAAAAGTCATATATTAATGCTATCTAATACTATCTGAAACATATATGTTACTACACATCATATGTTTGAGCACCATACAAAGCATGCGAGCCAATATATTATCTGTGTTTTAATTCATGTCATGCTATATGTGTCATGATATAAAGTATGCTAAAAATATATATATTTTCTCTTAAGCCTAGTTACCAAAAATATTTACAGAAGATACTGTTAAGATCTAAAGATCCTAAAATACTGAAATATTGAATGAAATTATAATTGAAATCTCTTTGTATCCGAAGATACCTATTCTACTAATCAAGTTGATAAATACAAAGATTTGACATTTTAGCCATGTGAGTTGAACCAAACCAATGGTATACCAATAAGTTGAAAATATCTTACCATACCAACCTTTGGACTAGCAAGTTGAAAGTCTAACCATATTGACCATAGTCAAAAAGCTAAAAATCTCACAAATACCCCTCGTATTCACCCTTAATAACTATCCCGGTTATTAGGTTTAATATTGAAGACTTATACATATAGATCATTTAATCCTTTTTTTTCTAAAAACACTAGTTTGGAATGTCATGTAATGTAATACTTATCATGCATGGTATCTTATTATTTCTTCTCTTCTGATTACATTTTGTTTAACTAAATAACTTTTATGGTTTTGTTTTGCTTATATCTTATTAAAGTTTTAGTTTCTATAACTTATTAAGTTTGTTAATAAGTTCTATACAAGTTATTTTGTGTTCTATTATATATCTGCTAGTTTTCTATTATATAGCTTTATAACTAATTCAATTTTTGTTTATGTTTCCAATTCTGTTTTCTGGTAGTAATCTACCAAATACTTATGCTAATTCTAAGTTGTTAAATTTCTCTTACTTATATGAGTTTGGTCTAGTGATTCTAGAAAAATATAGCTATCCTTTCTTTTTTCTGTTATTATTTTGTTTTTTCTTCTTTTATTCTGCTTAATTTACTTAATCTATTCCTATTTTGGAAATTCTATGCTTAATTTTGGGATTTCTACCAATTTTAACCAATGCATGATCATGCACTTTAAGATGCATGGTCGTGCGTGTACCATACACAATCATGACCCTATGTTTATGGGTCTACATCAAAACTCAACATTCAACTATGACTCTTCTAAGCATGATCATATAGAATTAGGAAAAGCATATATGATCGTGACCTTGAGACACATGATCGTGTGCCCAAAAGCACTATTACTTGGCTTAATTATGCATAAACTTACATGGTCATAACCATGTAAGAAACGTGGTAGCACGGTCGTGTGTCTTCAAGCACATATTTGTATGCCACGATCTGCTTTTAAAACTATGTCTCTGTAACGTTCAGAGCGCTATTTAAACTTAACCAAAACTCTATAAATCTTCACACAATCTTATTATATATGCAAACATGCAAAAACATGTTTCTATTATAGACTTTCATTATCTCATAACACTTATTCTCAACCAAACATGCTTCTAAAATCTTAAAACACATATATACATATAATATCCCAAGGGTAGAATAGTCTTTTTAGGTTTTGAGATCAAGGGTATAAATGAGATTTTTAATAGAATATAAAATTAATTAGACATCAGGGGTAGAATAGTCATTTTGAGATTAGTTGTGCCTTATAAACTGTTTTATGCAAGGCACGGGAGAAAGGAAAATTTGTGGATTTCCTTTAACACATGCCCGTGTGTTTGACACACATGACCGTGTGATAGGTAAGAGGTGTCATAAATGTTTAGTTTTTCTCATTTTCACCCAGCTTATTCCATCTAGCTTTCTTCTCTTCTTCTTCTCAAATGAACCCTAGGTCAAAAAACATTCAACTAGCAGCCACAATCCAAGTTAGAGAACCAAAAATAGCTAGAAATAGAGATCCAGAAGCTATGGCAAGAGGTAAGTATTTCCTTACCTTTTTCATTTCATTTCATGCTTGTTTTTGTAGATTGAGTTCCCCTCAAGTGTTTGCTACTTATTGAGAATTTATTTTAGTGCGTTTTGATAATGAAATGAGACCTTGGATGAGGATTTATAAGTTGTTATGAGATGTTTTGATGTTTAAGTGCTTAGGTATGTATTTTGTGAGAAATGTAAGATTTTTGGCATACTTTGTGATGAATAGATGGAATAAGTATGCTTATTGGCTGGTATATTTGGCATATATATGTTGGATTGAGTTGTGGTTATGATTTGAGTTAAGAATGTTGGGATTTTTGGGTTTCCAAATGCTTATTATAGAAGAAAAGTTGAGCACACGACCATTTACCTAAGGATACACGTTTATGTGGCCTCATTTTTACATAAGCACAACCTTGCATGACACTTATGTGTGTATAAAAATCCAGACTTATGCCCATGTAGTCGATGTACATGTCTTATGTTTTATCCTAATTTCACACGCCCGTGTAAGTAAGACATAAGAGTATTGTTATGTTGTTACATGCCCCTGCAAGTGTAGGACACAACCTTATGCCTTGTATGCATGCCCATGTGTCCATACCACATATTTGTGTAGTCAGCCAAAGTTTTATAAATTTATTCCAAAAGCTAGCATGACCGAGAACATGGCTTGCATATGACCCCATGTGTCTCCCTACACGCTTATATGTTAAGCATTACATGCTCGTGTACCTTAAAAAATACACAGAAACAGTTCCAAAGCATCTTTAAGTTGTTTTAAGCCATTCTTAAGCACAAAAAACCTATGAATAACAAAATATAATAGCATATCATGCATGATTATCAACATGAAGTATGACATGTCATATTAAATGTTTTCAGAAATAGATCCAAAGATTCAATAGTATAATTTTAAAGTATAAATATACGATGTTTCAGACATCAATTAAGGATAAATACGAGGGGACACCTATGAGTTTGCACCTCTACTAAAGAGAAAAACCAATTTCCACTAGAGAGGATATGGTCTTTGACCAAGCTTGTTGAGAAAGTACTAGTCATACACGAGTAATTTTATTATAGGATTGAGCTCACACGGCCAGAGTTTCAAATCTCTGTATTCATTAGTTTGACCAATATAGTGGATATTTTAAATACAATATCTTTTGATTCAGTTTTTAGCATATACTATATGTATAAATACAGGATCTTCGGATCATAGTTTCCATTCAGAAAGAGTTTTCAAAAAATCATACCCAAGGGCAAGTTTTATAATTAATTAGCATTTACATGGCATAAGAGCATGCATTTTATGTCATGTACAATATTTCATAAGAAACAAAACAGATAAAGAGACAAAACATTGCAGAAAAGCAATAAAATCTCAGAATTTTAGAAACATAAAATAGTAAAGCAGAAAATGATGTGAAAAGATACACAACTAGCTAAAGTTTGAAACCTGCTAGCGTTAGAGATTAAAAAAGCTTACTGAGTGACTTTATCACTCACTTCTTTACTTGTTTTCTCTTTTGCAAGTCAGTGAGCTTAGACTGAGTAGGGGCGTGGTAGTTGTCAGATTTTGGGGATATTGCTTGGCAACAGATAGCATGTTTGGCTCGCATGCTTTATATACTACTTTTATTTTATGTATATCTATATGTATAACACTATTATAGGATGGTATAAGTATAACATGATTAGAAATGCATAGCCTGGGATTTTCAAGGAAGAAATTATCAATTTTTTTTCATTATTAGTTTACAGTATTTCCCATTATGGTTTCTACAAAATTAAGAAATTTAGATTTCAGTAGCAGTGTTTTACTATAGAGATTCCTGTTATAGGCATATTATTAGAATTATAAATATTATATTCTACAGCATACAATGGCCTGTGGCGGGGGTCACAACAATACACACATTACTACACTAAGCATGCTTCTACCTCTAATAATCTCCTCTATCTCATCATTATCATTTTAAAATCAAGCTTATTAAATTTAAAACAAGCTTACTTACTAATTAGACTCATTTAGAAAGATACATGCTAAGGAACAGGGAAAGAGATAAGGAAACACCTATCTGAAACTGCTAATAATCTCTATCTCTCTAACTCTAACGGATTTCTTAGCTGATCTAATTGATTTCTTACTTATCTACAATTTGGTTAGGACTAGTTAAAGAAGAAAAGAAATAGGTGAAAGTTGGCAAAAAAAAAAGAAGAATCTCTGCTTTATGCAGTTATACTAATTTAAAAGAGACGCACAATTATATACCCTCTTACGGCACATGTTCATGCTCCATAACTTAAGAGATACACGATTGTGTGCTCGAAGGATACATACTTATGCTCTAAGAAAATCATAGATTTCTAGCTTCCAATGCTACATACAAGAAATACCTCCTAAAGAGACCTATGCACAAGCCATATAAAGCCTCAAAAAGACTATTATACTCTTTTAACTCTCTTGAATTTATTTCGGCTATAAAATCTCTCTCTTAACCTTGATCCATGGCTTAAAAAGATGATTCTAACCTCAGGGTGTTATATATTCTCCTCAGACATACCTTAGAGCTCAATGCTTTCCCTAAAACCTTATTGTACCTCTGTAAAGGAATTATACTAATCATCTCATCTCTAGTAATCATAAGATACAACCATGCACAAATTTTTACACCTTACCCTTCTCAGAACTAGCCAAACCTAGTACAAACCTTGCTAAAGCATTAAACCTGGTGGCATTCTTCTTAATAGTACTCGTCCCTTGAGTTAACTTAATAAACTCCTAAATTGTCATGTACACCATATCCATACTCTAGTACTCATTGTCAAACATACATTAAAACTCTCTCTAGCTTAATCTTTCCTCATTAATCAATATCCTCATGAGATTCCACTAAACCCTTGTGTCACCTTTCAATATATACATAACATATCTCACTCTTTCTTTGTTAGACATGTTAAATAACCTTATAAGACTCTTGATTGCCTTCATCCACACCTTAGTGGTAGTAAGATCTCTTGAACCATTAAATCTTAGTGGCTAACGCACTCTTGGTGAAATGTAGATGGGATGCAATTTTTCTCTACCTTTTACCGTACCACTCTTCATCTTAGAACTTGGCTTTAACCACTGATCTATCACAAGCTCTTGATAACCACCTACTATGGCCTTTCTAATTATCTCTTACACAATCTTCATACTCAAACTCACTCAATGGCCTGAGACCCTTTCTTAACACTGATAGGTCTAACAGATGCATTACTCTTAAAATCCTCCTATCTAGGCAATACAGTCCTCATATCTAGAATTATATGAACACAAGTTAGAAAATTAAAATTTTCTTATTGAGTTGCATATACTTATAGTAAATGGGTATCACGAGTATTGGTTTCAGGATATGCTAACTCTAGACTTATGTAATATTGTAAATAATGCACGTTGACAACAACTTTATTTTATTCAAAACACTTAAAACTTCATTTTTCAAAACAATGTCATTTTGAAAAATATGGCCCAGTTCTTGCTCTTATACCAACAATTATAATACTAATATATATATATCTATATATATTCTCCATATATTACTTAATACATAATAGTCTCATAAACGTACTTAAACATATTTATTTTAGGGAAAATTAAACCATACATTTTTTTGTACATTGCAAAAGCATAAAACATTTACCATTAGTTACTGAAAACCTCATGTATTATTAATGCATAGGAATGTCTAAAAATGTAGATGCGAAACTGTAATAAAACTTAAGTCATAACACTCATAAGATGTATATGCTCAAAACACTCAAAATACATAAAATTGTACAATAAATGAAAACTATATAATATTTAGTTACACAATATCCTGTCTAGAGCTATTTCATAGCATCCTTCAGTAACTCAAACATAATCTTTAAGAAAGACAAATTTTGGGATGAGTGACTAGTAACTTAATAAGCATTTCTTGGTCTTACATAAATAATCTTATCCTTTAGCATTGTTGTCTTCTCAACTTATATTAATATTTCTTATTTTATATTATTTACTTATCTTATTACTCTCATGTTGTCTTTTCTCTTAATCATGTCATATTATGTAAACCATGATATAAAACATACTGAAAATCATGACCCAGCCTAAAGGCTTGCTTTCTTAAAACATATTTTTTGAAAACTAATATTCAATCTAAATATCATAAATCTTGTCATAATCAATGTAAAGATCTCATCATAAAACTCATGTTAAAATTTTTCTTGTATATAAAATCATGCATAAAAATTCTTTCTTAAAATATTTGTGCTCATCAAACTAATAAACAAGGGGATTCAACATTATGACAATGTGATTTCAACTAACAAAAAATCAATACTTTCTCTAACAAGTTTGGTCTATGACCATATCCTCTTTAATGGATACTGGTTTCTCTCTTTAATAAGTATACAAACTCACAGATGTCCTCTCGTATTTACCTCTAAAAGATGTTAAGAACATCAAGTTTTCTACTTTGAAATCTTGCACATGTAAAACATTTAATTTCTTTAAACATTACTTTGGCATGTCAAGGTATATGATATTTATCATACATTAAAGCTTAATATTTTCTTAAACATGTTTATTAATATTTTTCTTAATATTATTTTGTATAATTCTTATAATTAGTAATTATCAGATTTCTCCTATAATTATTTTGTTAATTCATTATTAAATTTATAATTTTTCTTTCTTATTAATTTGAGTAATAGTTTGGGAATTTTACTTAATTAAGCCTACTTAACCTTCTATAATTTTTCGTAATTTAAATTTAATTATTTTTGAAATTTCTTACACTACACAATCGTACTCCATAAGCTTTGCACGGTTGTGTCCTCTTTAAATTCCATAATTACTTAACATGAGCAGACGACCGTGACTCAATAACCCATAATCTTGTTTCCAGCAAGACAATACCATCGCTCCTTTAGTTGTGCACACATAACATGTATGACCATAGCGTTGTAAAATGCGACCATATGGTCAGACACCATGTTTTGCTACTACAAATCTTAGCCAAACAACCATGGATCCATTCAATTCTCCACTCAATCTATATCCAGTCAGATTTAACAGTATTGAATCATCAATATACAATGATTATTCATTAATTATTCATCAACCCATAACAAATCTCATCCTTGTTCACATTAAACTCTCATTTTATCAAGCAACACTGATAAACATCTTAAACATGGTTATACTCAATCACATAAAAATAATAGTAATTGTGTACCTGGAAATAACACTTCATAATAATTATATCATTTCCAATTAATCACACAATTAACCTAGATCTAAGTGGTTTGATACCATAACTTATTAAATCTTGTTGCATCTTTGTTAATTATGCTAAATCAATGTGATTACATAGCAAATATCATCAAACAAGCCCATACATCAATTAATTATGCATTCTCACAATAACAACAACTAAAATAGGAGAAGAAAGGTGAGAAATACTTACCTCTAATACTTATAGACGCTCACTCTCTCTCTAAATTTTTCTCTCTCTATAGCTCATGCCTCAACTAGCTTCTCTACTCTCTAATGAAAGATCTTTGAAACACTCAAGAATTTTAAATGAAAAGGACTTGAATTTTGAAACAAAACATACTTTATATAGTCATGTCAAAACTAAGCTCACACAGTTGTATATTCTAAGACGCATGATCATGCATGATAGAAATTTAAAATTTTTTTATCATACGAATGGCAACCTATAAAGGTGACACACATACAAGTGCAATAAAGCCCCTAAATGACTATTTAATCTTTAGGTTCACTTAACTCAATTTTTAACTCTAAAATCTTACTTTTCTTACAAATTTTTCTCTTAAAAAGACCATTCTAACCTCGGGTCATTACAGTTGGTAAAGTTTTCTTTATGCTTGTTTCAAGATTCCTTTAGGCATGATTCATGGTTGAAATTGATGGAGTTTCCTTTAGGTTGAATTTAATCATTTCTTCCAAATTTATGTTCCAAGTAAGTGCTTTTTGTATTGTGAACTTAAGATCCAATATTTATACCTTGCTTTGAATGTTATGCGAAAAAAGCTTGAGTTATGTTAGCTTATTAGTTGAATATTGTGTTAATTTGTCTGGAGTTGTAGACTTTCTTGAGGTTTGATTTGTTAGTTGCACATTGGTGAGATTTTATGATGATTTTATGTTGGATTTGAAGGAGTACATATCATTTTGTATCAAAGCAAAAACAAGTTGAGTTTAGAGTTATTGAAGTGTTAAAAAAATGTAATTGAAATGTGAAAAGTAGTTGTTTGAAATTGTTGTTCACAACTGAAATTTTCTACTTATTATAAGAAGTTTCATTGCAAAATTAGAGATTTTTTGGTCAAAATTGTGTGTACTACTTGCCTTTGGCATACCTTTTAAATTAATGCCCTAAAAGACCAACCATAACTTAAACACCACCTTAATACAACAAATACTTGGCCTTGCTAGATTGCATGCAAACTTCGAAGAGAAAATTTGGTCAAAGTTTCTTGTACTTTTGCCTTAAAATTATTTGCTTGAGACCATACCACATTAATTGCCTGAAATACTTACCTCATCCTAAACCATAACCTAGCTTTACCTACTACATGTAAAAATACCAACTTGCATGCAATTTCTTTCTTATTTTCACTAATTAGTTCACCTTCTCTATTAACCATTTCTAAACGCAATTAACTAACAAACTTAACCCTAATCTTTGATTACATCTTTAACTTAAATTACACTACACAATTACCTCAATACACTAATTACATTTACTATATTAACCTTTACCAAACTTACACAATTACCCTTACTAACACCAACCCAAGCCCAATTACTTATCCAAACCCATATCTACTTAAATCTTTATGTCCAAACACTTGCTCACACTTTTAACCATAATCAAAATCACTATTTATCAACCCAGAGTGATTATTCACCTTCAAAATCACTATTCACACAGTTTTGATTTCATTCTTTTTAGCTTGTTTCTTTTCACATTACCTAAATTAATCAATGGCAAACGGAGATATGAGACCTAAGGGTCAAATTCAAGACTTTAGGGTTGAACATGTTGATTTTTTGTCATATCATGATAGGACAAACTTGTCTCTCTTTACATGTCCCTTAACATAAATACCCTTAGAAACTAACACCTAACGGGATACATAACCTCAAAGTAGTAAATTTGCCATAAAATCGCAACTCAGTCATAACACAAATAAAAACCTTTATCAAACAAATTCTGAAAATGCCTTTTTAATAAATTGTATTAAATGTAAGTAAGAGTTAATGAAACTATGCAAAACATTGCATTTCAAAACCTTTACATGTTCTCAACTATGTTAATATAGTAATAGAAGATATCTAAACCATAGTATGAAACATATAGTAAAATTATAAAAACATATTGAAACATTTGAAATCCTTAAATCATGTTCGCACTTTACACAACTTTGACTAATGACTAGTAGTATGACACTTACCTTTGAACCTTACAACCACTCACTAAATTTGTGCAGCTATAAAATAAAAGTAAGGAGAATGAGTAAAAAAACACTTAGTAAATAGAGTAAACTATCAATTTTAACTCCTTAATCTTTTATTCTCAGACATTATCTTAAACTTAGGCTCATAATCTTATCTTATTCATTTGGTATTCCATCCATTTAGCTTAAATTACTAGGAATCTTCGTATCATAATAGCTTTTGTCTTTAAAGGATAACTTAGTCCTAAAAGACTATCATGAGTGCTCTTCATGGTACCTTATGCATATCATGCTCATGTACATAAAATCGTGTACTAAAAACTACATCTTAGCCTATGGGCTCTCTAAAAATCATCTGTAAATCACGCATCTTAGTACTAAAAGTCAAAACATGTAAAATCAATACAAAACATGAAATCTAAAAACTTATCAAGTGAAGTTAAAACTGAAAACTAGAAATCCTCATCAATCTGAAGGCTAAAGCTGAGTTGATTAAACTTAGTGAAGTACAGGGATTTGACATCTTAACCTTGTGAGCTACTTGTAACTACATACATAACTTACAAAACACTATGATAAAATCACTCTATTACGAATGTAATATCCTAACCGATGGACACTGACTTCTAACTTATGAAAATGTGAACTCATAAGTACTCTCTCGTATTAACGCTTAAAAACATAAATCTTATTTTGAGAAATTTTATCATAAAATTCTCATGAAAAACATGAATATATCTTCAAGTTAAAAGCTTGTAAAACATGTCAAAACTCATATTTTAAAATCCATGAAAACATGTAGACTCATCTCATAAGAATGTCTTAAAAACTATAACTTAGCATGCCATGCATGCTAAAATGCTACTATATCATGGTTAAAATGCCGCTATACTAATCAAGCTCTAAATCGTCACATAACACCATCTTTCTTTGAGAGTGACATAAGGCTTACTTTAAAGAATGATGTGGACTTATTTTAAAGATGCACTAGGCTTAAGAGAATGGGAGATTATTCTAATAATTTATCTTTTGTTATCAATATTATCCTGTTTGATTTATCAAATAGTCTGATTTATGTCTCTACATCCTAATTGGTCCCTGACAATGTTGGGTCTCCCTTGCAAATATAATATCCAATGCAGAGCCAAAGAAACTTCATATTTGTTGTAATATTGTATAAATTTTCCAATGAAACACAGTACTATAATACAGAACACTACTTATACTATATAATGCCGCAGCACATCAAACATACGCTAGAGATCTGAAAAGGTATTGCATTCGTTTAAATCCTCTAAGACACAATATTCTCAAAGTTGTTTGTTCAACGTACAGGAGAACAAAAAAGATATTACATATACATTAATTTTGTTAATACATGTAATTACATATTTTAACAAAGTTTTCTCTTGATATCTAAGCATATTATGAGTTAATTTTGCGACAGTTTGATCTTATTTCTCCTTTAGCTCCTTCCTTGACATCAAGCAAGCTCATTTTGACCATGGCCCGCTGGAAATCAAGGAAAAAAATAGCCTGGTTCATGGCATAAATATTAACAGTGACTCTAGTTCTTGCGTTTGTATATAATGTTTGGTCTGAAAAAAGCACCCCGGCTTTCCTTTGCACTGCATTGAAGTACAAATTATCAAAAGTATTTCTGGTCGCATCAAAGGGTTGCTCTGCGTTGTCGCCACCGCTGCATGTCTTTGATAATGTCTTTGCAAACTCAGAATCTAAAGTTGGATCTGCATTATTCAATCTATTTTTGAATGATGAACACCTTGCCACTCCAAGGGTGTGTGCCCCTGAAAAAAAAAATGTTACGAAAATTAAAATAAATTATTCTTGAGGAATCTCCTTAATTTATTGTTTTAAGCCGTTTTGTTGAGTGGCCTTTATATATTGTCTTTACTTTGTATAATAAGAAGAAGATTTTTGGTGACATCAAAATTTTAGTTCTTGATCTTTGCATATATATATATATATATATATATATATGTATGTATGTATGTATGTATGTATGTATGTATTTGATGTCCAGAAAAAAGTTGAAAAATATTAAATGTCAAGAGTTTTAAAATGAGATGTCATTTTAGAAGAAGCTTTCAGCCAGCTATATCGGTCACATAATATAATTTGATTACTTACCAGATAAAGCAACCACATCTTGAACAGAGAAACCATGCTGCCCAAAGATGTTGATAAGCTGAGAGGTATTGAAGCTTGGAGAAGGCAGGTTGATTGTGTCTTCTATCTTTGATCTTCTTCCGTCCTTTCTTCCATTTGGTATATCATACAAAGGACCTCCTGCCTGTTACCATTTTGTGAATTTTTTTTTTTTAATCTTTACACTACAACAACAATATGGCTGTTTCATTTTTCTATAATACAACTGGAATACCCTAATTAATTAGGTTCATCTTGTTACAGAAATATTTATTATAAAAGTTTACTGATTGTATCAAATATCATAATAACACAGAAAATTTAATGTTCTTACCCAAAAAACAGCGTCTCTGGCAGCCATTGCAACAATATCAGCACAGGAGACAACACCAGGACATTGATTTTCGAGCTTCTCCTTAGCATCATCAATAACTTCATATCCTCGCAGGCTCAAATTAGCAGGAGAGTCTTTCTCTGCTGTGTTATCTTTTGTTGAATCAAGAAGGACTGACCCATCGCATCCCTAATTCATCACAAAAAATATATATATATCTGGAATTGGTTCAATCACGTTTACTAGAAGTGGACAATATATATAATTAATATATAACAACCATTCTTAAACAAACATAATTAAAATATTTATTAACCTCTATGAAACAATCATGGAAATGCATTCTGACGAGTCCTGCTGCTAGAGTAGGATCAGCATTAAGAGCTGTTGTAACAGTATTTCTGACGATTGGCTCGGCAAATGGGCAATTCATTATATAGTAGCCCATGCTCAACGCATTGGCTCCAAATGAAAAGCCACTTACTATCACTTCGATTATCAACAGCACACCAATTAAATTAGCCATCACCATTTTTGCTCAACTTGAAGGAGACTTCAACAGCTTACAGAAATGAGAAAGGAATCAATGGCTGAAAATGGATAAACACAAAACAACTTGATGTACTGAGGGAGAAGGCAATGCATGTGTGTGTGTCTATATATATGTATACACACATACACACACTCAAATGCGAATGATTGATATGAAAGTTTGCCTTGAAAGAAATTCAAGGTGGAAATTTATGACTCAAAAAGCTAGTGGAGATGAAGTTTCCTCCACCTAATCCATTTGTTAATTAATATAATAATAATCTTAAGCTAATGCTTGCCAATGCATGTGAGAATCAAGACAAGTAACAATTAAGTTTTCCATTATTGATTGTCGTTTCTATGCTAATTAGGTAAATCTTTAAATTAATCAAACACAACCTACAGTTGCAAGATCAAGTCTTAAATCTTTAACAATGGAACCCAATTGTTACTTAGGGCGATTAGTTAATGATGGAGAAATCCAATATATATTTTTTAGAAAACATTAATAATTCGGGTAATTCATTAAACGAATTGTCTAGATTGTCCTCGAATTATTGGACCCTACTTATATAAACTAGAGCACGATACAGGCTATTTTTATAATTATCTTTTTAATATTATATCAATAGATAAAATGCTTGGCAGTCTTGGTTGGAGGGATGAGTACAGACAGAAGTGGAAGTGCATGCAGCTGGTTTCCATTTCGAAAATGAAACCTAATTTCATTGTCGTTTTATATTTAGTGGGAGAAAACTCATGTCATAATAATTAAACAAATAAAAAGTTGTCTTTTGGGGCGTGAAATCCCACATGTCTCTATGAGTGGTTTGAACACGTTTTGGAAGATGATATTGATGGTGCTGGTGAAAGGTGATTGTGATCCATCTTCAAATTAGTGCTTTCCACTCGTTTTTTTCACTCATGTCAAAGGCTCTTGGGGGTTATGTGATCATTTTAGAAAAATGTTCAATTAGGTCAAAACTATTATAATATTTTATTTAGATCAATTAAAGTCGCCTAACGTAAAAACATTTTAAAACCATAATAGTATTTACAAAAACACCTTGACAAGATTTTCATCACAATGATGAACATAATAAAAATAGAGGTCTGCCATCACAGCATCCAAGTCGCAGGGTCACTATACCAAATTTCGCTATCAAGATTTGAGAACAACTCAACCAACAACTTGAGCTGTTGTGGTCTATCTCTTTTGTGTGGAGATTATCTTGAAAAGAAATAATAGTAATATAAAACTCGTTTCCTACCTCACTAAACCTAGCTCTAATACCATTGTTGGGAGATTGCACAACAAAATATATTGAGATAATTATGCAAAATATAAATTACCGTCCAAAGAGACATGATATTGAACAAGGTCTAATATATTCAACTAATATCCATGAATAAGAGAGAAATCCATTAGAATAATGTTAACATGGATATACAAGAGTACACACATCATAAATTTAGTATTTAACTAGTGTTTGTTTATAATAGCTTGTTTAATCCAATTTATTGGATTAAATAACTGATTATTACATGTTAAAAAGTTTATGTGAATCATCTAATTGTTGATTATATTCATATTTATAGATTATTTAAATCATAATCCAAAAGCTAATTATCATCACCTTTGTATTGAATTTTTGGATTATTTGATTTAATGAACTTTTATATTTTAAATCTAAGAGTTAAAGAATTATATGTAATATTTTGTAGATTATTTTTTAAACGATCATAACAATATTATGATTATTCATAATCCAATAATCATAAGTTGTATCAAATATATAAGAATTGATTGTCATAAAATAAATTATTCTGACAATAATAATAATCCAAAATCTTTCGATGATTATAAATTGTGTCAAACATATACTTAATAGACAATTTAATAAGTTTTTACACTTAAACCCGAAATGTTTAAAAAACTACTTTCATTAGATACTTCATGAAACTCATCCTTCTCTCATAGCTTTGAATTGATTTTCACCCCTATAATTGTTATGGGTAACACATGAGATATTTCTATTTCTAATAGGAATCTTACTTTATTCTTTGTCATATTCATATTTTTTTAACAATTTTACAAGAAAACATTTATAGGAAAACAAGTTACAATGATATCCCAACAAAAACTATAAAATTAAAATACAAGAATTAACTTTTTTAGTTAGTTTATTATCAAATTTATATTTAATATTATTCATACATTTTGCCTTGTGTGTTATGATTTGTCTTTGGTATAAAATATTATAGTTCTATCATATATAGATATTTCATGAATATTTATTTTCTATATTTTTTCTTTTATGTCTCATCGTGGACAAAATCAAAGTGATAAATTATATTTTATTGATTTGACATTCGGGGAGATATGATCTAACCTTTTCCATGGCGATTGATCGCATAGAAATGCGTAACAACTTAAAGCCATTTAGACCAAATTAAAGCAATAAATATTTAATGACATGCCGAAAGTTTCACCACTTTCTCCAAAATAATAATATTTTGTGCTATTTTGCTGAATTTCATGATTTGCGTCACTTTTTCATATAATAATATTGACTATGCAACAATAATACTTAGGTAATGTTTTAAAGCTGAATCATAATATCAATATACATTTATTATATATAATGAAAGGCTCTGAGTCAAACAATGACTTGGCTTATTTATCACTTTATAATTTGGAGTTTTCTTTATATTTAAGTCATATTATCATTTACATTAAAATTTTATATTGATATAATTTTATAAAAAAAAAACTTAAGGTATATTAATTTTGATATATTAATAGTTAATTTTCATAATTATTTATTTTTTAATTTTAAGTTTTTATCAAACAATCAAATATGGAAGTCATTTTTTTTCTAAACAATTTAGAGTGGAATCCATGTTGCAAGTAATCAAGGATATATAATTGTTACATTTCCTCTCTCATCCCATTCCACCGCCTTTCACAATTTCTAGGTAATTTTATGAAGCAAACATTACCAAAGGTTGCAAGAATAAAGAGCTCATACATTTTTTATAAAACAAAGGGTAACGAACATGATGTTATTTAACGACCACTTATGCTCATTTTTTTCCTCAAAAATAATACAAAAATTAAATTTAAATAAAGTCTAAATATTAAACACCTAATAATAAAATATTAAACTAATTCAAATATCAACACTAGTACGAATAAATATTAAATTTGAAATTAAAAAAAATGGTATAAATTAAAACCATGATTGAGTTTGAAATTGGAGGAAAAGGGCTGCCAATAAAAAACACCTAATTAAGCAAGTTAAAAACAAGCTCCCCTTAAATGGCTCTAGCTCGAATCTAAGAGGCTATTATACTGTTAAGCTCAACCCTAAGGAGTGTTCAACTCTTCAAACTTGCGAGTCTAGGAAAGCTCAATTTGAAATTGTCAAAATAATATTGTTTTAACTAATACATTTCACAGTAGTATTATTTTGATCATCTATATGATTTAATCAAATCGAATAGACTTCAAAGTAACTCATAATCAAGCTTAATTTAGTTTGAATCTAACTTTACATGAAAGCAACGAAGGGCAAAAAGAGCTCTTTGCGAAACCTAGGAGTTCATCTAAGTGCAAATAAAGATGGGTGGCCAAAGATAGCGAGACAAAATTCAACTATCTTATGGAATTTTGGAGACACCCACTTAGGTGTGAAAAGGAGTAATATACTCTCTTTAGCCATTCAATTCCTAATAAATTGTTTCTCTCAAACCAATTCCTGTATTAGGTTGGTTGATTGGGCTTATCGGAAATTGATTATTTCACTTATGGGTTGCTTCACGGGTTACTCCTTTTAGACAGCCCATAATTATTAAATTGTCACCTATGAATATGTATTGAATCCATCCCAAAAGGCTGGATCCAAATTGCTCAAAATCATTATTTCTAGAAAGACCCAATGAATCTTGATTGCATTAACCTTACCAAAAGTCCTAGCTCGATATAGACTATTAGAGTACTAATGAAATTAGGTCTCTTAGGTATCAAAAAATATTAGGACACCTCTCTAAGCTTTGATTACACCTTGGCTCCTCAAAAAAGATAATGATCAACTCTTTAGTCAAACTTAAAGTTTCATTAAACCTAATCACACAACTTTTTTTTTTGCGTGACACATAGTTTCTCTTTCATGTTGGTAATGAATAAGATCATGATTAACCTCCAGTTAATCATCCCCTTCATCCATAAATCAAATTTAGTCTCTAGTAAGACATCATGATTATCCAAATGATAGAAAGTTAGTAAAAGATGTAAACTTGTCAATGATACAGTCATTATGTAGTCAAATCTTTCCTTCATCTAATATCTTATCAAGTTTGAGACACATAAGTAAAATATACCTCAAATGATCCTTGATTATTACATGTTTAATCTTTGAAACAATGATCTAGTGAAATTGGATTGAGCAATAACTCATTCCTATTATGGCTATGAAATTCCAGTAGTTGTTGCCATTAGTGAAATAGTGCTCATTGATGAACACTATGTCGACCACAAATAAAGTTAGCGTACTTTATAAAATAGCCAATTGTTAAGATAAATGCCCTAAAGTCAATCACCATTATTGTATATATAACTACAATCATTATTTGAATCAATAATTATAACATCCCAAAGTTAGATTTTTAGGCTGGAATTTGAGGTTAGAAGTAAGATTTATGATAAAAATAGAGTTGGGAGAGTTCGAAGGTGAAATAATCAGTTTTTAAAGTTGGTGTGGCATATACATGAATTCCATTAGTAGGGTTTTTTCATAAGAAGCATGGGAAGTGTGAATTTCCTCATTTTTCTACCATGCATAACCATGTGGCCTTAAGGTGCACAATTGTGCATGTTGAATAAATTGCAACCATCTTGCTTAAGTCATTCTTATCTCTTTCTCATCAGCATTTTCACCGAAATTTCCTTCAATTTTTAGAAAATCCTAACCCTAGGAGAAAAAAACAATATCAAAAGGTTCCCAATCCAGTTAGAAAGTGATATTTTGTTAGAAGAGAAGCTTGGTCAGCCATGATAAGAGGTAAGTGTTTCCTTACCTCTTTCTCTTATTTTTCTTGTATGTGGTTGTTGTTTAATTAAATTATGATGGTAACTTTAACATGTTTATGGTTTATATGGCATGATTGAGTTAAAAAATGACTATATGGAACTAATGATGATAAAGTTTGTTATTTAGAAACATGTTTTGTAGGTTTATTCATATATATGTGATTTTGAAGAGTTTTGGATGATTGATTGTGGAATTTAGTGTTACTAATGTGTTAAATTTATGCATATGAAGTGGATTGAGTATGAAATATAGTTGATGATGGTTGATTTGCATTTGGAATGAGATTGGATAGGATTAAGCTTGTTCAGCCATTGAAATGTTGAAACAGAGTGTGTTTTGCAAGGTCACGATTGTGTTCACAAAACCATGCATGATTGGATCTGAGTAAGGTCACGACTGTGTAAGACAAGGTTACGATTGTACATTTGTAAAATGCTAGAAACTTAGCAAAATATATAGGACCTAGCACAGTTTCATACACAACCACGCACACGACCATGCAACTCATGCATAATCATGCACCTAAGCATGTACGCTTGTACTTCAAGTGAAAATCAAGGATAAAGCATAGAACAAAGCACAACGAATAAAAAATACTATGCAACATCCACATAACACTATTATAAGTCAAAATAAGAAGAGATTACACAATATAAACATATCATGACATGGCATGTCATATCAATGTTTTCAGAAAAAAGGGATCTACGGATCTAGATGCATATTTTTAAAACAAAAAAATATGATGCTTTAAACATCTTTTTAGGGGTGAATACGAGGAAGCACTTATGAGTTGTACGTCCACTAAAGAGCGAGTCAATGTCAGTTATAGTCAAACATATACATTGGTGTGCATCGGTTATCAGCTTTCAGTTTTTAGTTTCAGGCCACCTATCAGGATATTAAAGCTCGCATAATCAATGTGTCAAATCTCTATATTCATCAATCTAATTAGAACAATAGATTTTTAGTTATAGTATTTTCAAATTATGTTTTCATTTCAAGATTTATATATCAACATAGACAAATATTTTCAAAAAGTTTTGTCTAAAGGCAAGAGTATGTTTTCAGCATGATTTATATCATGAGATTCATTTCATAACATGAAACACTAACTTAGACCATCTAGCAAGTAAAATATCAACACAGTCTAAGATACAAATTTGGAACAGAAGTTAGAAAATTTCAAAAATTCTACAAAACAGAAGAACATTGCTTGTGATAGAAAGAGTTAGGGAAACACTTACTGAGTGATTTATCACTCATTCCTTTTATATTTTCCTTCCATGCAATTCAGTTAGAAAGATGTTAAAGGGGGATGCGTTAGCTATGGCTACAGGGGAGAAATAAAATTTTGGTTAATGGGCATGTCTATGGCTCACATGTTTTTATGGTTGTCATGCATACTTATATGAAGATCATGTATACACCTTGGTGTAATAAGTACAAATTTAGTACTTTCTAAATAATGATAAAAGTTAGATTTCAGCATATTTTTATATATATGATACAGAGTTTTCAACCCACCACTGTGTGATTGTGTCTTTCTACTTCTACTTGCATGATTCAGTTAGTTTGTGTAGAATTCCTATTGTATATATTCATGAAGAAGTTTATTAAATACTAATATAATTTATGGTAATTATGAATATACATAATAATAGTGGTATATACACCAGTGGGTCTTACAATAATATGATGTTTTCTTTATCATAAATCTTGTGTAATAAAGTATATAAATATCTTTAGAATGGTAGAACCGTGATGAACGGAACAATTCATGTCAATTGATCACAAAAACCCTATGTTCATGTGAGGTGGGAGTTTAAGAAACATTTGTACTCCTGCTATTGTTTGACCAAAAGCATAAGTAATATTGATATGACTATCATAATATTGAATGACTTTACTAAAAGATGGTGACTAATTTCACGTGTTAAAGTTGTTCAAAGACAACTTAATATAACGATACTTGTACATTGTATAGATATGTCCATTATACTAATCCACCAAGATGATTATATATGGATGGTTACTCTAATATCTATAAAACATATCTTCTTAACTAGTGTGAGTACTTGTGATCATTCGATTTGAGGTCATTAAATCATCTCGTGTAAATATTAATGTGGCTTGACATCAACACAATGTAGTCCTTGATGAAAGGTTATCAAAAAAGCGGTGATTGGCCATGTTGAGACATATATGAAGGCTATGGTAAACTAACAGAGAATTTATCATTTTCAAGCAACAGAATAAATATCTTTGGTAAGCCAATTGATCGATATTGCTGACCACTTGAATTTGTGACCATGGTATGATTAAGTTATTCCTCAATCTAATATAATTTGATTATGAATGTAAATGTTAGTCTATAATATCGAAAACCCCCTAAGGTAGACACTAAATTTATATCTAGGCCTTAAAGAGATATAAGATGGTGAAAAAATTGTATTGTACGGTAACCATATTGTTAATAAGTTAACAGTTAATTGTTGACACTTTGATAGTTAAAATGCCATGATATCTAGCTAAAGGTCAATTTTGGTCTTTGTATGGATGGTTGTCAAATTATAGAATTAACACAAATGTATACACTACTAATACAACAAAGAACTTATTGGCCACAAATAAAAAGACTTGAACAAACTCTAAAGGTAGCAGATTTTTCAAGATTAATCAAGTTTGGTATCTAGATTAACAATTTGAAGTCTCATGAAAACTCTAAATATAGATTTATACTTTGAGGACCAAATTAAAATAATCTTGAAGTAATTAGGTGTGGTAAAATTATATAATATTGACTTTATCTAACTGGATAAAGTTATAGTTAAAATTGGGTTTTGTTAGGTTTATCTATAGTTATGCATGGTTGTGCACTATCATAAGTTGATATTTATCCAAAATGTTTTCAAATCATCCATTATTTGGGTAATCATGGATTGCATGGGATAAGATAAAGGTTGGATGTACCATTGTGTATCATGATGAATAGACATATATTGTCGCTTATAAGGCTAAACTTGAGTTAAGTCAAACTCAAACTAAGGTAAGCTCAAGTTTGTCTCAACTAATAAAGAGTTAAACCTTAGCCTAAGTTTAGGCTCAACAGCTTGGTAGATCTTAAGCTTAAGGATTAACAAGTCAAGTCAAGCTTCTTAATAAGTATCTCAACATGCTTCTTAGGGATCTTTTTAACATAGGTCATTAAGAAACCTCTTAAAAAGCTTTTTAACATAAGTTTCTAAAACAATGTTGTTTTTTATGTGTATTGGTCAAAGTGAAGTCATTTTAATCTATTTGAATCAAATTTTTCTAAGGTCACAAACTTGGCAAGCCGATCACCCTTCTAGCTCAAACTCAAGCTTAAGTTAAAAAATATAAAAATTGTGAGCTCATTTAAACCAAGCTCATTTGAATCAAGCTCAAACTTCTGCTTGAACAAGCTCAACTAGAATATAGCCCTAGTGTTTTATATAAAGAGACACAATTTCACAATTTTGAAACTTTTTCAAACCCATGCTAGTTATGCAAGTTCTCTCTCACTCATAATCATGTACAAACATTCTACCAAAATCTTGTATGCATATTTTGGTCTTTAACAATGAAAGACCTTTCTCTGATAGGTCTTTGTTAATGCTTGCTAGTGACCTAAATTTGTTATCATAGTAGGATTAGGTTGTAGCATAATCTATTTAATATTTAGTTGATTTTTAGTTTATATCTAATGACAAGGAACAACTAAGGTCACTAGATTTACATCTTATCATCGAGATATAAAATATGACAAAAGTATTTGTATTGTATAAGTGATTGGATGTTGATAAACTAAAATTAATGTTGACATTTGAATGGATAAGAGGTCATGATAACTTACTAGAGGTTTACCATGGTGTGTGTTGTTGGAATTCCTTTCTCTACCACCAGCACCCTAAAAGGTTTCATATTGATATTGAGATTGTGGATCTATTTTAGTATAGCCACTATTGTACACATATGAAAAACATGATTAATCATCTAATTCCATTGTCATAATTTTATCGTACTAAGGGCACATTATATATTTATTTTTTTGAGATACATTAACATCAATGTGACTAAAATACCTTATATTAATAATCATAATATATTTACAAATTAAAATAAAGTTCAAATAACTGCAAAAATTACATAATAGATACAAGGCTATAGGGTACTAACTCTAACAATCTTCGACTTATATTATAACCAACTAAACATATACTAAAAGCCATATAAGGTCATATGACAATTATGCTTCTACTGCAACAGTGGCTTAATTAATGGATCAGCCAAGTTATCATTTATATCAACTTTCTCAATTTGCACATCTCATTTTTATATTATTTCACGTACTAAATGAAATTGTTTAAGAATATGTTTAGATTTCTAGTAAGACCATGGTTTCTCAACCTACACAATAAACCTGTTATAGTTATAATAAAGGCCAATAACATCAACAACACTAGGTACCACTCCAAGTTTAGATATGAGCACTCTAAGCTTAGATATGAACTTCCTAATCCAAACAACCTTTTTGGCTATTGTAGCTAGTGCTATGTATTTAAACTCCATCGTATAATCAATAATAGTACTTTGCTTAGAACTTTCCAACTTACTTCACCATTATTTAGATAGAACACATATCCTAATCAAGATTTGTATTTTGTTTGAATAGTGGTATTGCAAGTTTAAAATCATTTTTATCAGTTTGGAAATTGATGTCACTATAACCATGAATAGTAAGCTCATCCTCTCTTTCATAAACCAAGAACATATCATTTTAATCACACATATTTAAAGAATTTATTGAAAATAATCTAATGTCTTTCATTTGGTATGCTTAAGACGTATGAGAAATCAACCCGTATACGTAATATGGCATACATAACTGATCCAATTGTTGAATCAATAGGAGTATGACTTATCTTTTCTCTATCTTCAAGTGTCATAGGACACTTATCCTTAAAGAAACACACATCATGAGTTATGGCTAGCAATTCTTTCTTTGACTTATGCATGTTAAATCTTTTCAACACATTATCTATTTACATGCTCTAACTTAGTTCAAACAGCCTGCACAATTTATCGTGACAGGTTATGATACTAATAAAGTAAGCTACTTCTCTTAAGTCTTTCACAGAGAAACATTTGGATACCCAAACTTTTACAGTTTGTAAGTATGGAATATTATTTCTAATAATCAAGATATCATCGATATATAATACCAAAAATGTAACCACAATCTCACTGGACCACTTGTACACACATGGTTCGTCTTCATTTTTTTATAAAATCAAATTCTTTGATAGTTTCATCAAAACAAGTATTCTAACTCCTCGATGTTTGTTTTAGCCCATAAATGGACTTCCACAACTTGCATATTTTATTAGTTTGAACTTCAAGAATGAAACTATTGGGTTGTGTTATAAACATATCCTTATCAAAGTTATTATTCAAAAATGTAGTTTTGACATTCATATACCAAATCTTATAATTATAGTATGCAGCAATTATAAGCATTATTTAAATAGACTTAAGCATTACAACTGACAAAAAGGTTTCATTATAATCTGTACCATGTTTTTAAGTGAAACCTTTAGCAATAATGCTTTATAAGCATGTTGCCATTTATGCCAATTTTTCTTTTGGAAACCTATTTATACTCTATGGGTTTTACCCCTTTAGATGTATTCATCAAAGTCCACATATGGTTATGGTACATAGAGTCTATCTCATATATCATGGCTTCAAGCCATTGACTAGAGTCTAGAGTTGCCATAATCTCTATATAAGTTCTTTGTTCATCATTTGAGATAACCAGTACATGACCATGCTAAGTCACGAGATAACCAAATCTTTCAGGCTCGTGATATATTTTACCTACCTATGCAGTTATTTTATACCATGTTCAATCACCTAGGGTGGCAGATTGTCCCATTTAATATTTATGATCATCTTTGGTTTAGGATCTTCATTAAACTTTAATTTTCTACCACTAGTCCTTCTAGAAAGGCATTCCCTTTTAAGAAAGACACTAATACAAGCAACAAAGATTTTTTGTCGTTTGGATGGTAAAAATAGTAATCCTTAGTTTCTTTTGGATACCCTACAAATATATATTTTTCAATTTTAGAGCTAAGCTTGTTTAAAATCAATTTCTTGACATAATTCTCAAAACACCAAATTCTAATGTATTCTAGATCAGGCTTGTACCCATTTTATAAATCATATAAAGTTGATTTTTGATAAAACCCGACTTAGTGTATGCATTTTCATCTTCAAGGCATAACCGTAGAAAGACATGGGTAGTTCATTCAAACTCATGATTGACCTAACCATATCCATCAAGGTTCAATTTCTTCATCATACACCATTGCGTTTTGATGTACCAAAAGATGTGAGTTGTAAAACTATACCTTACTCCTTCAAGTATCCATTGAATTTAACACTTAAGTATGTCCCTCCTTAATCACTTTGAAGGATCTTAATACTTTTATTAAGTTTCTTCTCTATTTCACTTTTGAATACCTTAAATTTTTCAAAGCTTAGCCATTGTTTCTATTAGGCACGATTCATATTCATCATATGACTGAAAGTCAAGTGATTACATAATTCTAATAGATTAGAGTATTGAAATGTGTTTCAAGTCTCTATGCCCTAGCTTGTAATGTCACAAATATGTGGGATTTAATTCATCGATTTTTATCTATTTGTTACTTATATTAAGAATTTGATTGTTATCTATATTTATAACATATAAACCATTAATCAAATGTATTATTCCATAGAGTAAACCATTCAAGCTAATAATTATAGTGCCATTAGTAATCAAGAATGAGAAATCCTCTTTATCCAAAGAGGATACAGAAACAAACAGTATAAAATAACAGTTATTTAGTTCTAAAATTAGCCAAGAGGGTAAATATAACATATAAGACTTTAAAGCTAGAACGGTGATCTTTGCTTTATTCATAACTTGTAGACCTACCTCTCCTCGATTAAGTAATCTACTTTACATTAGTCCTTAAATGTCAAAAGTGATATAAGTACCACATCTCAAGTTAATGACCTAAGATAAATTAAGAATAAGGTTAATCTCAATATAAAACATACTTAAGGAAAAAGTGGCCAACTTCTTCTTTTTTTAAAGAAAGGTGTTACAATATTTCCTCTAGTGGCCCAATTTACCACAGAAGAAACAAATAACATGTCTTTTTCCCACACTACCCATGGATTGAAAAGCAACAGGAGTTTAAGCATGAACTTAGGCCTTGGGTTTAGGCTTGGCCTTAGCCTTGTCCTTTCTTTTGGCTTTAGCTTTAGTAGCAACCATAAACACGTATTTCCTTTTACCCTTATTCATATCATGTTTGGCAGTATGGATGATACCTAGCAATTCAACCAAAGTAATCTTCTTATCTGCTAGGTTGACGTTCATTATGAAACTCGATCATGAAAAAGGGGGAGAGTTCAATACTAGGTCTATTGTTAGCTTATTATCCATAATAAACCATAAGCTAGTTAGCATCTTGATATAGCTTATTATTTTGGCTACATGAGTGCTAGCTTGTGCACTTTCTTACATTTTACTATTGGATAATATTGAGCTTATCTTATGACGTTTAATTCTTTTTTTAGTACTATACATTTCTTACAAATGTTAAAGAATGGATTATGCATCCATTTCTATGTTATATTTGTAGTTTAGGTTCCATAAAAGTCAACATTAAGCATTGGACTTCTACGCAATCTTTTAGATATCTTTTATAAGTATCCTTTTCGATATTAGTAGTGTTGAGACTAGGACCTTAAGGTTTTCCCCTTTAAAGACATATAACATTTCGTCATGACACAAGACTATGCGTAAGTTCCTATACTAATCAAGGAAGTTAGCACTCTCAACTTTATTTTCCTTTTCCAAAATGATACGTAGTGGAGTTATTGCTATGGTGGTTTTTTATTCTATATGTGCAAATAAGAGTTTATTAGTTTGATTACTAATAATTCATTTAATCAATATTAAATGTTTCTATTATTTTCCTCAAGTCAATAGCCCTTATTATTATATTCAGGAAGTTCTAATAGACTTTTTAGTGAATCAAAATCTCATCAAATCGACTCAACCTTTGCTTTGACAAACAAGCCAAGTTGATTGAGATAGTTAGGTCAATTAAACTAATTATCAAGAGCCCATGATCTAAAGTTAAAAGTTATCCCAACAAATCATGATGGCCTCAATTATAATTCTCGATATCAATAGGTTAGATACTACATATCATTGTGTATCTAAAAATATACTCTCACTCAGCCTATAATATATTCTACCTTCGCTTTAGTTAACAAGTGGAATTATATTAGTTTAGTTGATTATAACCATCAACTAGTCTTCCATTTGGTAAAACTTAACCCTTAGCTTTAGTGAACAAGGTCCTAACGAACAGGGACATGTCCTAGTAATGTTATATTAGAAGGCTTTACATGACTTAATAGTTATTAAGGGTTTTTATTATTAGGTCTAATCAAATTTTAGTCCGCATGTAAGGTGATATTTTGCAAAAATAAAACCTAAAATATGCATACTATGAGGCATAAAATAAATGTGTCACTATACAAGTAGTAAACTAAAGTTAGGTCGTAAGCCAAAGGAACCAACAACTTAGGTTTAGCTCTTTAATTTTGAGACTTCAAATATGATGCTTCTCCTCTCTTTCAAGTTTTCAAGTAATTTATAAAACTTTGTTTCCTAGTTAAATATTTCTAAGAAATTTTTAAGTAATTCCTATTCTAAATTATATATTGTACCTCATGTTACAGACAAGGGAAAAGAGGTGAGAAGAAAAATTACATCTAAAAGTATAAGAGAAGGTGGAACTCGTAGGTCCTTTTTTAAACTTACAACATACATTCCTAAAAATTTTCAAATATACAATGGTCAGTAAAACTCGTACACTAGGTACCATGCATATATAACAACAATCATATATACATTCAATTAAAATTAAGTCACATTAATTGCAATTAATTTAATCATGTGTCAAGTTACATTTTAGTCTCTATAATTATATAAAATTATAAATAAACCCCCCAGTGATGTGAAAATTGCATTTTGATTCTCAAGATCGCCAACAAAGTCAAAACATAAAAATCATGTTACACACGATTGTGCGCGGTGAGACACATTCTTGAAAAATCAAAATGTGTTTGTCATACACAGTCATGTTCCAATAAAAGTCTAAAACTCCAAAAATTGTAACTTACACAGGCAGGGAAACGACATGCATATGAATTACAGACAAGTAGATTATTGGTCTTAACATGATCATGCATTTTAACAACCATGATTGTGTGTAGACACAGAGTGAATATATAGGCATGAGCCCTTTGTATTATGCTTTGCACGACCATGCGCTTATGATACACATGACTATACATGACATATTTTTTGACATTTTTAGTGACAAAATGGCTAAAAAATTATCCATTTTGGCAAAGGCATTATTGAAAATAATTAATATCAACATGAAACATCATAATCATTTCAAGCAATGTCTTTTCAATTGAATATGCATAATTGTGTGAATCAAGCAAACATTTGCAATATATCAATATAATCATAGAAAATAAAAACTCAATAATTTAACATATTGATGTAATAGCCATACTCACATGTTATATCAATAATGAAAATACAATAACATGTAAATGAAAATATCATCATAGATATGGGTCTTTCATACATGCGAAGATAGTGTCTCTTATACCACTGTTGGATTTCTTAGTCACTAAAGGGTTGATCGCACAATAGAATTTAAAACTCATCATAGAGTCTAAGAATTTCAAAGTGGGATCATGTCTATCAGTATTTCTAAAAAACAAAAATTGAAGCAAACATAAGTTGTATTTTAAAAAATGCATCTATGATATGTCATTTAAAATTTCTACTTATGATAACTTTACAATTCACTTATGTGATTGTCTATAGACTCCTTATATGAGCAGTAACCACATAGAATAGCTCAAATGAAATTCATATATTATTGGATGCTAGTTCAGACTGTACACACGATTAGGTGTTTGTCTGGCCAAGATGTATAAATGCCAAGTGTTTAAAGATGTTTGGTAATTTATCTAATAATAAAAGAGGTTACGACTAATTGACATGTGACAAATGAAATCGTACTCTTATTTATAAGGATAGATGCATGATCGTGTCAATGACATGCATAACTATGCACTTAATTTGCATGGTCTTACATCGTATTTGGACTCTACACACTACCTTTGCACCTCTATTGTACTGCTTAAAGGATAATATAATAAAGCATACTATTCAAGGCCCCATCGCTAGTGTATTAACTACTACAAGCATGATCATGCATGATGTTACACGACCATGTGTCAACAGTTTTTTTTTTTTAACTAAGTCAAACAAATATTTAATCCAAATACCTAGATTCTATCAACTATCCAGACGCATAATCATACAGATGCAACGTACACAATCATGTGTGAAGACAAATCTAAAACATAATTTTTCAATCTAATTCAAATTGAATCAATAAGTCATACATAATAACATTTGAATATAAAGACTAGGATTATAATCTTCTATCTCCTTAGCTATCAACTCTTTTAAGTGTGTGACCTATAAGCTCTCCATTAACTTAACAGTATTCAAATTTGAGTTAGATATAAGTACAGATCAAGAGCGGCCTCTAGACATATAATATGATCTCTTCATCACTATGTCTCACAAGCCTAAGCTATAGATATGTGTTTATTTCAAAAAACCCTTACATACGCATATGTCTAAACTAAAGATATTAGATACAACATCAATCAATCCAATTATAGCCATAGAATAATGCTTCTGGACATACTCAATAGAGACACACTTTTCATGTCCAAAACGAAAAAATTCTATTTGATATACTATAGCCTTTATATTAATCATAACATGGTCAATCGTTCACCTTTATAACACCCTATTTACAGTGGTACATCTGATGATGTCAAATGATATCATTTCTAGTATAAAAGGTCTAATAGATCTCTAGCAAAAGAATCACATATACATATCCAGTCATAAGGATTGATCCATAGATATAGTAAAACATACTTCATAGGGGATCCTCATCATTAGGTCAGTTCAATGAATATGATCACTAAATCATGCACCTATATATAAGACTAAGTTGCACCAATAAACCTTGATATGTGTAAACCATTGCCATTTTTCAGTGAGACCTTAAACACTATAATAATTCTTTGTTTATCACCAATGCCTTAAAAAATTTCACGATGATGTCAAAATTACAAACTTGTTTTAGTATAGTCACTATTGTGTACATATAAAAATCATAATTAGTCATCTAATTCTATTGTCATGGTTATATTATACTAAGGGCACATCATATATTTATTTATTTAGATGCATTAACATTAATATAACTAAAATACCTCATATTAATAATCATAATGCATTTACAAATTACAATAAATTCTATATAAATAGAAAAATTATGCAACAGATACAAGGCTATAGAGCATCAACCCTAACATATGTATTGTAGGACACTCTAGATGGTGATGATTCGATATGAGACCATATACTATCATGGTTTATGTATTATCATACATCGTGAATGCATGATTGTGTATTAGTATGGTCTTATGACTCATAATTTTTGAATTCCTCCTTTATAGCCTTTCACAATTGTGTACTCAATATACATTCCCATGCATAATAAAAATCTCAAAAAAGCATATATGTACACCTATGCAAAGGCTCATGATGTAATTTTAACTTAATTGACCAAAATGAGACTAAACAAAAAAATTTTAAATCTTTGGGGCCTAATTAATTTTATGAAAGTTAGGAGTAAAATAAAATTTCACAACCTAGTAAAAGTAATTAAAATTTAATTTTAATTCTTTTGAGGTAAATGCATGACATGCATGGTGTACAATACATAAACAAGATTTATGGATATGTTTTATTTTTGGGAATGTATGTTTATAAGTTAAAATAGAGCTTATGTGTCATGTGTCTTTAATAGAAGGAACATTGAAATCATCCTTTGTAGATTATAAGTGATTCATATAGATTATGATATGGATAGGTTTACTTGCATATTATCAAATTGTGTAGTTGGTTGTTGAACCCTAAGTGTTTTGATGATAACAAAAACATGAATTAAGTCACTAATATATCCAATGTATGAGTTAGATCATGGCCAATTTGGACAAAACTTTACTATTATAGGTTTGAGTAGACACATGATTATACATTAATGTTGCACACCTATGCATAGAAGAATTTCTAATCATGCATGATAAGGTATAGGACTATGCATGGATCCTATTCACAACGCTAAAATTTTAGGCTATATCAGATAGGTTACATACAACCGTGTAAAGTTGATACATGCCCATGCATAACATAGTTGAGGCAAGGCATAAGCATGCCATCCTATTCATCTTGTCTTGTGCATTAGCTTATCAAGTCAATGTGATATTTGGTCAACAGATGCACACCTATGCATGTGAAACATGTATACACATGTATTGTTTTATTAAGAGGTCATATCCAAATCATCTTGTGCAAGAGCCTCTACTGAACAATCAAACATGCTCAAAAGTAAATTGAAGAGGCATGCTCATGCATGCAAAAGATATATCCCCATGCATTCATGTATAAAGAAGTGACTCCTAAATCATCTAAAGCAAAAATAACTCATACATGGTCAAACCTTAAAGAAGTTAATGAATCAATGCAGGTCTATGCATTTGAATTATACATGCTTATGCATCCTTGTACATGAGTCATGACCAAGCACTTTTATACATAGGCAAGTCATGCATTCAAGTAAACCAAGTAAAGAACGTAATGGACACCCGTATAATATGTATGCACGCCCATATATAAGAAAAAAATTCAACTATTCATATTCTCATGCATACAAGTCATTTGATCTTCTAGATTTTCACTCATGGATTCAAGTAAAACTATGTACAACTATGCGTGTTATATGTATGACCATGCACTAGTTGGCATAAATGAAATTTGGATTACTAAAAGGTCAACTCAAGGCAAAATCAAAGATTTTCAAGGAAGTCACACTCATGCACTCAACATGTATGCCTTTTCATGTAAGTAATTTTACATAGAACATGTCATTTTCATATGTCAATGATAACATTTTGGTGGCAATGGTTATATCATCATTTGCAACCCATGAATACTATATAAATAAGTGATTTTATGTTGGAAAAGGCAAGGGAGAAGACAAGTCTACCAAGCTTACTCATCTTCTTTATACCATACACGTTCTCTTTTAAGCTTAATTTCACATCTTTAAGAGCATCTTTGAACTTCACATTTTTTATTCAACCTTTGTAAAGGCTTAAAAAGTATATTATTTATACCAAACTTCTTGTGGAAAAAATTGCAAACAAACAATTATACTTAGGTGCAATCTCATATCATTAACATAACTTCAGGCTAGTTGCTTAAAAAAGTGAATATAAGAGGCTTACATGGAAAAACTCTGAACCACTATAAATTACGAAGCCATCTATCTCTTTCTCTTTTATTTATGTGCATAATTGTTATAAATTGATTTTTCATTACTATTTTTATTAGTTGATTAAGTTGTGTTTAAAATCTTAGTTAATCTTATTCACACCCCCTAGGATTAATTCAACCATTAAGGTGTTTTCATTAGGCCCTTCATAGTTATAGCTAATATTGTAATTTGTTGCTCTAATCCATCAGTAAGATCTTAATCTTCTTCTTGTCCATCTATCTCAAGACAAGGCTTTAATACCACCTAACTTAGGATAAGCAATGTTGGAGTTATAATATCATTCATGAGGATGCAAAATGATGTTATCATTCAATAAGATAGAAAGGATAACAAGATAACAAATCCAATATACATGGAAATCTTAAAAGATTATACTAAATTTTATTTCTTGATCAATGGATGATTTATATTACAATAACTCAAGCCTTTATATAGGTTTATTTTTCTTAATTAAACTAGGAAAACATATTAAACTAAGACACTAGTTTAACTAGAATTAAGAGTATTAATTAATTTCAAACTCTAAGAAGCTTAGATTAATAACATTAATTAAATTAAATAGAACTTTCTTAAACAAAGAATCCTAAGAGCTCTTATTTCGTAAACTGAAAAAGGACTTTAGATATCTTTAATTATTAAAAAATGCCACATTAAATAAAATTTCATGGCACTAGAAAACTAACTTTAAATAAACTCAAAGACATTAATAAAGTTAAATTAAATTAAACTTTCCACAACTAGAAAACTTGATTGCACATGATGTGCCACATAAGCATGCTACATCACCTTACCACATCATCATGTCATGCAAGTTATGTCATTCATGTCATCCACCCTTCCTCCTGGTTGTGAGTTTTCTTCTTTTGTTCATTTTCTTTTTCAACTCAACCTCCATCTCACCTTGGATCCTCTTTTAACCTCTTTTCTCTTCATACCTTAACATTATTTTCCCTCCATGAGTTGAATGTCTCAATTCTCTATTAATCAAACTATGTTGATTGACATGCAAAGTGTTTTAGTGATCTTGAGTCTAAGGATTACATGCACTACTGTTTATTAAAGATTGATTACCATATATATAGAATCCTCTAGTGGGTTAGTCTATTGAACTCATTCACAACAATCACCCATATGTTTTAATCATGTTGCCTACAAACAAAATTGGCATGTGAGATTTGTTACTACCTTTTAAGTAAGGTTATTCACTACTATAATAACATATTTACATTGTGTCCTTAGTCATGATAATACTTTGGCTATAAACATTTCCAAATGACCATATAATGTGCTCACAAAGTTATCATAATATCAAACTTCATTTGATCCCCTTACCAATTTTTACCATTATAAAGGTATTTATCTTAACATAAATAAATCATGCAACAAGATAAAGAAAATTTCATTTATTAATTGAGAAATCATGATATAATATTTGATTATATAATTAAAATAAATTGATCTTCAACATCTACTCTAATAGGATATAATCCTAGATTAGGGTGTGGGGATTAACTCAAATACAATCAGGTGGAGATGATGGTTGTGTGCCTGTGTGGGGTGACAACAACAGTGCATCTCTGTGTGTTCAAGTGACTTCTACGAGGTCCATGAGACACAAGTTTAATGGACAGAATTTGAGAATTGAAACCAAGTGTTATGATTTGGTGGAAATGATAGATCTAACAAGATTTAGTTAAGAAGGCATGCTTTTGGTAGTGATGCAATCAAAAGGTGGTGGCAGGTGGTGGTGACAATGTTATGGTGGTAATGGTGTTAACAAGTGGCTGATGGTGATTGGTGGGTAATATAGGTGGTAGGTTAGGTGACTTGTAATTTTAATTGAATACAAAAGCATTTTTATCTCAACAATTATATGACTATGGGTAAAAAAGTCACAATGATATTTAGGTTTATTTGTTATTTTAATTTAATACAGTGGTATCCATGTCCTACAAATTTAATGAGTAAAGGTAAATTATAACAAAATTAAAATTATCATAATAATATTTTAATATTTAAGGTGAATGTAAAAATTAGATTTTTTTTTTTTCATATTAACTGTCACTTTATATTGATATTAAAAGGTTACCAAAACCTTTGATTACTTGAAGAAAAACCAAATGGTATCATAAAAAATATATTATTAGAGCAATCAAAGATTATTTTGAACCTAACGCCCCATAAGAATTATATGGGAGGCTCATGGCCCCTTTGAACTTGGAAAAGTTTAAGTTATAAGTTTCCATTTTTTTTGTTTGAACAGTAATACCTATTTATTTTTACAGAAGTACTCCAACATCCCTGCTATTTAATTCTGTCTAGGTCCTTTGCATACACTGGAAACGAGGATGGTAAAAAATTTGTGTTTGATGGGGAATTTACATTGGATAAAATTAAGGCCAAAACCACTGTCAACTTATTGATATTTGCCATTGATTGTCAGAAGATTATGTTTCGAGCTAGTTGTTCCTGTTGGTTTATCATTCCTCAGGCCTTTGGCAAGGACTGTCTGGAAGACCAACTCAAACCTTTCTTTAAGTCTGATCCAATTCCTAAAACTGCATGTTGATGCAGTTTATAAGTTTGAAATAATTTAGATTGATAGAGTGAAATACAAAATTCAATTTTCATCCACATGAGTTCAGTTTTTAATTTACAGTTTATATATTTGTAGTAATTCGGATTGATTGAGTAAAAATACAAATTCAGTTTTCATCTACACGAATTCAGTACTTAAGTTATTTGCAGTTTATATATTTGTAATTTATTAGTTGTATTTCATCAATTTTAAGGCACCAAATTCAAATTTTCTACACAAAAAACAAATATTTGTAATATGCAAGAAATCATACAATGTTTATTTAATGTTAATCTTAGTAGAAAGGCTATGAAGTTTTGAATTTTGCAAGTTTATTAACGAGGATATTTTGGTAATTGTAGTTTGTAAGGGTATAATGGTCATTTAATTAAAATATAGCTAGCTCTGTTAGTATTTAAGTGAGAATTTGATATTTTTAAAGTCAACAGATGAAAATGTCTTCTCGTCTAGTTTAGATGGGTAAGAGGAATTTTTAACTAAAATGATGCATTTCTGAGACCTTTTACTACAAGAGGGGAACATAAAATATTGATTTTCACTTAATGCTGGTTAAATAATTTATTAAATCATATTTTAATACTGATTAGAATCATATCAAAATACGTAGAATAGTCAGATCATATGTCCAACAACGGGGCTCGCATGTATAATTTTATTTGTAGTACTTGAAGAATAGAAGTGAAAAGCATCTCAAACCCGAAAAACAAATATTTACTTGATTTTCTTTTTTCTTTTTTTTTTTTTTTTTTTTTGGATTTCTTTTCAGACTCCTTCCATTCCTGGGTTGGGCCAAGTACATTGGCCTTCGGTTAGAATTAGACAAGGGAACAGCAAACCTGTTGCAAATTGTTAGGCCTTACGTACAAATTTCAATGGGAGCACCAGAGCACCTCCGCTAGGCAACAAAATAAAAAACATTTACAGCAAGAGGTTAAATTCCTAGTGAACATCAGGAGTTGTCATGCTCTTCACAAAGCTGCCATTACTATTCTTTTAAGTTTTCTCTTCGTTGCACTGCCCACTACTACTGATTTTGATCATCTGGTCAGTGCCTCTACATCTGTAACAAACGAACCTAGCCGGCACTGCATGAGAGTCGTGAATGCCAGAACATCTTGTGTGCTGCCACACGCCACATACATCACAAGCCAACATTCTTTCACCATCGTCATCCTTAGCTCCACAGATGCAATCTACAGTCCATCTTTCAATCCCTCTCTCCATTCTATATTTACCAAGCCCATTTTTTCCTAGGCATCTTCCTCGGACACAAACTGATTCACTAGACCCTAGTAAGAGTTTGACCTGGTTGGAATCGTCTACACCACTATAGCCGACTAGCTCTTCGGCCTGAAATCTTCTAAATACCAAATACACTTCTTGAAAAGCTTTTGTAGCTTCAACTTTAAGGTCAGAAACAGTAGCATTTACAGGTAAGACAATTAGCTCCGAGGGAGGATCAGGGGTGTTTTCATCAGATAAATCCATGACTTGCAGCTTACATGAAAGGCATATCTCAGATACTTCCCTGATTGAGGATATCACTTCAGGATAATAGTCTTTCACGAACTGCTTGCAATCAAGAAGTTTTTCAGCTGAGCTGACTGCTAGGTCTCTGGTTGCCTCCGGCCCATAATTAACCATGGTTTGTGGGTGGAGAAGAGATTCAAAAAAGAATTTAAGGTCCCGCATGAGAATTTCTAGAGAAGGACGTTTAATTATGGAAGAATCAGTACAAGAGATGAGGCTATTGAAGGAATCATTTGCCAGCTCAAGCCTGTCACAGATAGAACAACAAATTAGATCTTATTGCACATTGAACATATGCAAGGCATAAAACATCAAAAAAAAAGGGTCATTAGCGTCCAGGACTAATTGAAAGTAAAAATAAAACTCCACACCAAGTGCTTCTAAAAATGGCATCAATAGCGAAGCCTATTATCATAACCAAAAGACTAGTTAACATCAATAAGCAAGCACTAACCTATATTCAAATGCTCCTGAATCAGGATTGGACCTGGCCACCACCACCATCCCATCAGCTGCTAATTTTCCCCCTAGTTCTTTCAGACAGTGATCAAGTAACTCTGACTTAGCCACTTTACATACTGCACCCCTCAGGGTTCGCCAACTTACCCAATTGGATCCAGACACAGCTCGCAAAACTCTAAACATGGCTTCTTCCACACGCTCTATTTCACCCTTGGTCCAAGATGGCACAACCCCTGACGCACTGTGATGAGGCTTCTTGCAGCTGACCTCATCAACCCTCGTGCTTGATGAAGATTTATGGCAATCATGTATCAGTCTAATCAAGAAACAAAAGAGATGCCTCACATTCAGAAGCTCACACTCAGATATTGACTGGTAAAACAAAATTCTGTCTTGCAAATGAGTGCGAGGTTTCCTTCCTTGAGATAGAAAGATGGATAATGGTATGCTAGAAAGGGCTTCAACAGCTGAGTTATACGCATCCCGTGTCAGAGCAAAACTACCAGCACCAAATTCATAACCCCAGTCACCATACCATGGATGGCCTCGGGTGATAGCATGAAGTAATCGGTATTCCATTCCATATTTTTTTGATACATCCATCACACTGACCTTTCTGTTCAAGTGAAGAAAAAAATTGCAAAAATGAGATTAAGAGCATTCATTTCAACATGTAAAATGTACTCTAGCAAACATAAAACCATCGAGAGGAAAAAGACACTAGGTTGGATTTAGACAAAACAGAGAAATTAAAATCCCTTATTTTCAAAAGAAACAAACAGCACAAAGTAATTGAAATGTATGCAGCTAATATCACACTACATAAATTATTTGGGTCAAAATCCCGGTAGAAGGTAAGATATCTCAGCCATAACTAAGACGTCCAGTCAACTACAAGTTCCAATGCGTGTATGATAATATTAGCAACCAATATTTCACACGATTACCTTGATCCACACTGATTTCACTATTGTAACAGATCTTGAACAACATTCAAATCATAGCCAAGAGACAGTGCTCATACAGAATCAAAGAGAGAAATAGAACCCTCAAGCAATGACATTAAGAACACCACACCCTTGCATACAAGTAAACAGCAATAATCAGAATAGGCCCTTTGAAATTGATTTCGCTGGTATACAAGCTGGAAGCTGGAAGCTGTAAAAAACACTAATTAGGAGTCCTAACCTGACGCCAAGAGCTTTACATAAGCGATCCCAGAAGTCCATGATATGACGACCAGAAAGGACCCTGGATCCCCCTTCTCTGCCATTGACCCTCAAAAGGTGGCCATAACCATTAGCATGAACTACACCATGTAAAAGATGAGTATTGTCCTCTAACTGGTGGTACACCCAATCTTCAACATCATCTGCCGTTGTCACATGATTGCATGACTTGCACCTGATGCAACGAGTACTACAGATGGTGAGTTCACAGAATTGAAACTGGTTAACAGACGAAAACATACAAATAAGGATGAATATCTCTCTAGCATTAATTTCTATTAACACAACCACGCATCTAAATCCAGTGATTTCAAAACTTTGTGCGGAAATTCTTAAAATTTCTCCTCCAAAAGATCGAGCACTGAATGTTATGTGAACACAGCATGAACAAAACACTTAACCGCAATTGATAAAATACATGCATTCCAGAAGTTAAAATCATACTAACATAAGAAGCAACGAACCAATCCACCTCCTAAATGCTGCAACTTATGCAAATAATAGAACGGTGAAATGAAGAGAATCAAGAACTCGTTGAAAAAACAACTCGAAATAACTCACCTGGATTCGGAAAAATGCAAGACATCTCCACAGCATGTACATGGCTTGTTATATCCACCAATGGAATTCCCATCAGCCTTCACAATGAAATGGTATCGTTTGCTGCACACTGGGTTTCCGCTCCACCCTTGAATAAATAAAACCAATAAGAACCATCAGACATTCAACCTCATCATCAAAAACCTGAAGTTTACATATTTTGTAATAGTCTTGCCCGCTGGCACACGGGCCCGTCTGAAGAAACAGATTGCCCCACAGGTCATCAGAAAACGTTAAATTTCAATAACTCGCAACCCAAATAATAGAAAAAAATATAATATAATAAAACCATAATTGGACTTGGTCCACAAAGAATTACTCTTAATTATATTAAAATTTTAATAAAGCCAAGTATAAGGTCAGGTGAAACCACCAGAGTCCTTGAAAAGAATTTAAATTGATATTAAACGAGGTAAAAGGATAAGTCATGAAAACACTTAATTAATAATTTAATCAATCAGAAAAAAGGAGCCTCGTTGGCGTTAAATTTGCACGCCTGCATCAGTAGATTCAATTATAAAAAGCAAAGGACAAGCTGCGAAGGAGCCTCGAAGCATCGTATTTAATTAGTAAAAGGCTAGTATAGGTAAAGAAGAAAATGTAGGCCCGGTCAATAATAGCTGTCACGCAATAGCGAAAGCAGGGTGTCCCATCAATATCAGGCACGCACATCTTGTAACTGCCAAATGTCCAAAACCACACAGGCAAATGAAACTCAAATAACACTTTCCATATGAACCCCACTCTTCCAATCGATACTTTGTCATCTCACGATAAATTACAATCATTAACACTGCACGTCCATTTCAATTATCCATTAAAATATTAGTGTTGACTTTTTTCATTTACGCCTTTAACATCCACCATTAATTCATCTCACGAGATAACAGCGTGATGACTCACGATACTTTAAGGAATCGGCTACCGGGAAGGTAAAGGCAAGCCATAGAGCTTCCTAGAAAAGCGTAGCGAAATCAAAAAGAAAAAAAACAATAAAAGTAGCGAGAAACAATCGGGCAACAGCAAACCGACTCGGAGCGAGCCAACTCACCAACGACTCGGCACTGATCGCAGTACACGGATCTAGATCTAGCCACGTCCTCTTCAACAACGTCCAAACAAACCGTAACCGGAGACGGCAACTCGGTACCATCGGTGACATCACCGACACGGAACTGGATCTGCCACGTGAGCAGGTGAGGGAAAAGCGAAGAAGGCGGCGGTAACAGCGCGTGGTGAGACAAAAACGTCCGTACGCTAACTCTGAAAGGCTCGGTCGGACCAGATCCAGATCCGTTGATGGGAGGAAAGGTGAGGAAGTCGTGGAGATCTGCTGTGACTCTTCTCTTCATTCGCTTAAGAGGTCTGCCGTTAACAACCATGTTGGTGAAGGAGGCGCGTGGGGAGAGATTGGTTCTGATGTTTTAGATTTTAGAACTAGGAGGGAAGGGAAGGGGAGGGAAGGGGAGTGTTGAGTTAAAAGAGTGACGAGTTTGCGAGGGAAACTGAAAGGAACGGTAAATTGAGGTGTAGGGTTTTTATGATTTGTTCGTTAGCTGGGATCAGACTTATTGGGTTGATTGGTTGATTATTTAAAAGAAGCTTTTTATTTGTTATTTTATTTTATTTTTTTAAATCCGACAGGAAAGTTAAGTCGGTTTGTGAAAAATCAGAAGGGTCGTTCGTATCGAAAATCAATGTTTCATTGCTAAGCGTGCGGTTGTTGCCCTTCTTTAATTTCTTATGAAATTACAAAAACATCCTCAGGCTGTGAAAAGTGGAAAAACCGGAAATCAAATTTTTTTAATTATTTAAATGACAAAACTAATCCTGTATAAAGAATTCATATAATATTTTAAAAAGATAGATGAAAAAAATAAAAAAAACAAACAAGATAAAATTTTTTTTGCGTGGATTGATTCCGTGTTTAAAATATTTATGTTTATAGTATTGTTATTGAGATGGATTTATTACAAAAAAAATAATAACTTCATGATACTTTATTGTCTACTGTTTATGTTTTTTATTTTTCTCTTCTTTATCTCTCTCTTTGCATTTAGAGGACTTATTTAGAGTAAAAAAGAACATTTGAATTTGGTTGAATTAGAATTGTCATAAACATATTCATAATTTAAGTTTAAGTGTGAAGTGATATTGCATCCATCAATGATATCTTGATTAAAACATATGTTAATATCTACTAATTGGATAAGTGTTATAAGCAAGTTTTGTTGAAAGTTCTATATTGATTCATTTTTTGATAAAAGCACGATTGTCACTTCAATATTGAGAGACTTCTTTCTCCACATAGAATATCAAGTAACAAATATTTAGTTTCTTGTCACTAGTTGAGATATTATTCCCTCAAGTAGAATTTTTATGGGCTATGAACTACTATACAATAATTACCTCCTAATTCTTGGAGTACAAAGAAAATTTCAAAAACTTTGAGAATCTTCAATCATGTAAAGATATTATCATCTCTTTTAGATTATGTGAGTTGGTTTTATTATGACTCTGTAAACTTTGAGTAGTGTATCTATCTTATTGTTTCACTTTCTTTTGAAATGGAATAGGTTATGCACTGTTTGCATCTTGGGATGATCAACAAATGTCTATAGATGACATTGAATTGATAGGATAAATTCTCATTTGCTTCCTTGTTTTAGTTGTAATAAGAGAGGGTGAATATCTAAACTATATACCTTGCATAAAGTCTTCCTCTTTTACTTCTCTTGTACATGCTAAGGCCTCTTTCCAAGCCTGATGAAAGTGTTTTCCTCTTAATAGAAAAGAGTTTGATGAAAGTAAAATGTTCAAAGTTTGAATCCTTTATGAAAGAGAAGGAGATAAAAATGATATTCACAATGGCTTTCCATACTTGTTGGCCGATAGCTTATGTGTAATACAGACAAGTGCTTAGCAGGGCTATTTCTATCATTTTGTGTTGAATTTGACTTTATGTTGATGTCTAGGTATGCTAAATTTGATTCAGTTAAAGAGTTTATTAAATTAAGCAATTGAATCATTCAAATAAATGTCAGGTGGAAAAATAATATGTTATATCATAAGTGGATTAAGTGGTGAATGATTGTTTCACTAAGGTGAATGCTTATTTCAATGTAAATCTATTCAAAATTCTAAAAAAAAAAAAAAAAGATGTATTACACATTGCCATTATTTGTATGCATTCTAAAAACTATCACTCTTGCATTTCCCAACCACCAAAAGGGAATTTCGGTGAGAGAACTTGAAAGAGAAGAAATTTTGACAACAAATCTTCAAGCTAGGCGACTAAGTAGGGGTTTTGTTGATTTCCAATGTAGTAAATTTTTTTAGTATTTTAAACTGAATTTTTTTAGTATTTTTATTGTTTCAGTGATAGAGTATGATGGATGTGTTAGTGTAAGTGTATGTCAATTTGATCTTCTAAGTTGGTCATTTAGATGTTTGATTTCAAGTTTAAATTTTGTTACCAATTGTAGTGAATGGATTGAATTGGCTTGAATTAAGAATTTTGATAAAGATAATAATGATTTATCACTCTAGACATGCAAGGATAATATTTCCAAGGACAAAAATGATAATTCCTTAACAAAATTAGGGTTTCATGAATCGCAATGGAACATTCGTCCTAAAGATAGGTATGATCATTCTTGCCATATAGATTAAGTCGTGATGAACACCCATTTAAAGTATAGTATAACCATTCTTATAGGAAAATGACAAAAACTCTCTTAAGTAGACAAATGCTTACGAAAGAGAAAGCTAGGTGGACATTCATGATATGATAATGAATGCTTGTTCCAAGTATTAATTCGTCGTTCCTAAAGTTAAGGGCATGAATGATCGTAAAGGAGAAATACTAATCATTTATGATGAAGGAAGTGAACACATGTTTCTATAGTAATGAACAATCATATGTTAAGAGAAGAATATGAATAAACATTGCCTAAAAGTGAACAATCATTCAAGATGTTGTCCTACAAGTTCTTAAGGGGACATTAAGGATCTATAGTAGTATTAAAACAAGCTTAAAGTCAACTATGAATTAGGGCATGAGTCATGGTCATGTTTAAGAAAGGTGCAAACAATATGCAAGCCTAAATGAAGTTTATAAGGGGCTTGAGTGCATGTTCATTGATTTTATATGAATACAAGTCATCATCTTATGCATGAGATAACTTAATATTTTACATGTTTTCAATTCCTAAGGTGTAAAGCTATACGAACTTGATCTTGTAATACATATGTAGGCCTAAAGTTCTTATAGTAATGTATAAGACTCGATCTCATAGCATATATATAGGCTTTAGTTCTTATAGTACCATATTTAAAAAAAAAGATAGAAAATATAAGAAAAATAACTAAAATAAAAGATTTCTAACATAATTTAATCTAATGATTAGAATGTTTATATCTATAATATTGTTATTAACATGGATGTGTTACAAGAGAATGATAACTTAATGATGCTTTGTTGTCTAGTGCTTATGTTTTTTTTCTTCTTTATCTCTCCACTAGTATATATAGGACTTCTTTGGAGGCAAAAAGTATATTTAAATTTAGCTAAATTAGAATAGTCATAAATATATTTATAAGTTAAGTTTAAGTCCGAAGTAATATTGCATCCATTAATTTTGTCTTGATTAGGAAAGTTGTTAATATTTCCTTGTAGAATAAGCGTTACAAGAATTTTTTTTGAAAGTTTCGTATTCCTTCTTTGGCAAGGGCATAATTGTCACCTTAATATAAAAAGACTTCTTTCTTTATGTAGTATATCAAGTAAGAGTTATTCAGTTTCTTGTCACAAGTCAAGACATTATTGCCTTAAGCAGGATTTTTTGCAATTTGTGGACTACTATACAACAATTACCTCCTAAATCTTGGAGTGTGAAGAGGACTTTAAGAACTTCTAGAATCTTTAGTCATGTAGAGATCTCACCATATTTTTTAAATTATGCAAGTTGATGTTATCATAACTATAAACTTCATAATAAGAAAATGTGTATTTTGTGTTTAAGTAAATAGTTGTTAAAAAAGTTTGATATAGTTTTTTTTTTTTTTTTTTTGGTAGTTTGATATAGTTATTAATTAGATTTAGAGTCTATTTTAAAGTAATCACGGATAGTTGTAGAATCACTATTGAAGAAAGATACAACAACTAATTCAAAATAATCACTGAACATGTCTTAAACAACTAAAATTTAGTTGTTAATTATGATTAAAATAGTTATAAGTTATTCTAAATAATTAGACACAAAATGAACTCAGTAACTAAAATAATTTAGTTGTTAAATGTATTGTTTTCTTAACTAAAATAAAAGTTGTAAAATAGATTTGTTTTTTTAATGGACGTATGTTTGCATATTTCTTGTTTTAACATTTAATAACTACTAATTAGTTACTAAAATGATACTTTGGCTTCTTAATAGTATAGTCACTCAATGTTTTTCATTTGAAAGACTTTTTGCAACTAAAAATCTTAGACATCATTCATTTTATTAGATCATTAACTTGTTTCTTCAAATTTCTTGGTTTTTTATATGCCACAAAAGAACTTGATACAACATCACAATTATTTGAACAAGAATTTTTTAGAAAAATATATATTTTTGTTGCTAAACAACCATAATTATATATGTCAATACTTTCATTTGTGCATAATGAAATGCCAAAGAGCTCTTTCACATATTTAACCTTAGATATCAAAAGAACTCATATGTTTCCAAAAAGAATGTGTTCATAGTTGTTAAACCCTAAATACAATATAACAAATAACTTATAAGGGAGTGAATAAGTTATTTTGAAAACTTTTGAAAACTTAGAACTTTTTCCTATTCACTAAGTTACTAGCCAAGCATAACAAATAATGCAATAAATATAAAGCAAATAAATTAAGTTAACCCAAACAAATATAAAATAATTTAAAAAGAGTAAGGGAAGAGAAATACTCAACCATTTTTTTAGTGGTTTGAAGCTTTTCTTCAAGCCTCCTATGTCCACTCCTTTAAGGAATGTCATTTGAAGCTTTTTTCCACTACCTTCAATCCCAAAAATACAATAGTTTTTGTTCAAGAAATTTCACCATTTTTATACTAGTTTCTTCACAAAATGGATTGTACCCTTAACATAGTTTTTTCAAAGATTACATATTATACTAGTTTTACTAAATTGCGCCTAAGGCTTTGTGGAATTATAGAAGAAAAAAAATGCCCTTAATAGGCTTATGCAAAAATTCAACTCACAAGGTTTCTCTCAAAGTGGATGGGCTTAAATTTTAGAGAAAGAAAATGGTGAAGTGATTAGAGAATGAAAGATGAATCTTTAACCCTCTTAACTTCAAATCAGCTTTCAATGTATAAGAATTGAGAGATTTAGCTGTTGGAAGTTGATTAGATAACCATTGGAGATTTATGGGAAAATGCATGGTTGTGTCACTATGTTGCACAATTATGCTCTCGTTAAAAACGTGCACTTTAACAATCAAATTTTTTCTAGTACATACACCCTACACGGTCATGTGTTTCGTACATATGGTCGTGTTTCCCACACATATGATTGTGTGTCTTCAAGGCTTCATTGCTTTAGGATTTTAGAATTATACGATTTTGTGCACAACACCCTCATGATCACCATACAACCAAGTTTCTTCAACACACACGGGTATATGAACTTTTTTACATGGGCATGTACCCCAATGTAGTCTGTTGAACATAAACATGACTGGGCCTACATAAGAGTGTGTCCTTATGTTTAAACACACAATCGTATACTTGAAAAGCGTACGATTGTGTGTCCTTACTTTATCATATATGAATGTTATTACTTAATCATGTCATTCAAGCATAAAACATAAGCCAAACATCATCATAACTCAACAAAACTGGGAACTCATACTATGAAACAAGGGAAAAAAAAGTAAGAAACACTTACCTTTTTAGTTATAGGTTCTATCTTCCTCTTTAACTAGATCTCAATCTTTGGCTTAATTGGCTGCTTTTGGTTGCTCTTCTTCAGCTTTAGGATTAGGGTTCTTTAGAAAGAAGATGGAAATTGAGATAAAATTTATTTGCAAAATTAAGAGATAATCTACTTTATATATGGTAGTGCAGACTACAAGGACACACAATCGTGTGTCCAAGGATGTATGGTCATGCTTTTATGAAAATCTAAGATTTTTGCTTTTCATGCACTGTAAATGAAAAAGTCTCCCAAGAAGACCTATGCACATATCACATATAGCTTCTAAATAATTATTTTACCTTTAAACACTCTCAACTCTATTTTTATCATAAAATCTTATTTTTAACCTCGATCTTTAGCCTAACAAAAACCATTCTAACCTTGACATATTACAATATATTCTCAAAATTTTAAATAATTAATTGACAACATAAGCCATGCAACATAACCAAAATTCTATGTTTATTTTCCAAGTGAGAGGAAAATGTTTTTCAGAATAATAAAACTATGTGCAATTATCATGAGTATCAATGATAATGTGTCACCTATGATTAGGTGATTTTTACTAGGAAAAAGAAATACTTAAACACATTATGTCACATCATCATTGATATTTAAATTGGTATGCAATAACATAAAATATTTTGCATGTCAAATAGAGAGTAGAATAAGCAAGCAACATTTTGACACTACGTCAATATTCTATTCCTAGGTAAGAGAAAACTTACCACTTTTCTAAGTTCTTTAATCATATCACCTATAGTGCTATGTTTAGGCAATATGATATTGTGAATCACCACCTGACAACAAATTATTTAAACAAGACTTGGTAAGAAAACTAGAGGAATGATATGGTCAATAATATATGACAAAAAGAAAAATAGTTGAATAATTGGGATAACAACACCTATAGGTATCAAACTATCACATTTCTTCTATTAAAGAGGCTAGACTTTTTCACCAAAAGCAACAATGAGAAACAGGAGGCTCCTACTGAAAAATTAATTTACATAAGTGGAAACCCTTAAAATTGAAGGATAAATAGTAAAACTACTCTGCAAATACTAATCACTTACAAAGGATAACTCAACATACCCATCAACAAAAGAACCATAATAACAAAAGTTTTTGGATCTAAACATATTTCATACACAAAAAATAAATATACATTAGAGAGAGAGAGAGAGAGAGAGAGAGAGAGAGAGAGAAAGAGAGAGAGAGATGTTTATACTTGAGATTAGAAGGAAGATCTAAGATCCATGGAAGACATTTGTCGAGTGGCATGATCTTTAGCCACCATTAGTTGATACTTGTGGTAAAAGGGTGAGTTAAATTCTACATCTCCATCTTTAATGTCCTCGTTGTCATAATACCACAAACCTCTTCAATTACCTGTTTAGAAACAACAAATTGAAATTAGTCTCTTTCTTTCCTTCTATGTAATCTAACATTTCTCCTCTCTTTCTCAATTGTATGCACAACCAAAAATGATATGGGATTTCTTGCTAAGAATTTGGGTTTCATCAAGTTACACATAGGTTAATTACATATTAAAATTAAATTATTAAAAATTATTAAACAATATTGATTAGTAATAATATTATATTACATTTATTAATTTAATTTATAACATTTATTAATTAATACTATATTAAATTTTTAACAAAATTTGAGTCACATTTAAACTAATCATATATATTGTTAGAAAATTATCGATGGAATGAATCGTATTATTAATATCATAAATAATGTTAGTAAAAGGATAAATAGTACCATTGAGGGAATAAATAGTATCACTAGTAGAATAAATAATATTATTGAATAAGAATTCAAGGTGAACTTTGATTGAACTGTCGAACTTAAACTTTAGTCAGAATTTGACTCAAATCAAATTGAACACTAACTTATGTTCAACTTGCTCGGTTAAGTCCATATCTAAAAGAAGGGTTAGCTATGGACCAACCCAACTTTGTCTCGAAAGTCAGCTTGGCTTCTAAATCAAATGATTTGATTCGTTTTTACATTTGAGTCAAATTAAAGTTGAAGGGAGTTCGACTTGGTTAGCTTCAAAATAGTGGCTCCTATTTGTGCTTAGATTCGTGACTCAAGTTTGATTCAAATTCATGGCTTTAATATGTAATTTAGATTCATGACTCGAGTTTGCAATTTATTAACAAAACAACCAAACTCGAGATGCCCTTAATTTTGGCTCCACAAGCTTAAATTGAACCATTTTTTATGCGAGCCTAACTCAAGTTAAATGGTGTTCGAGCTCGGTTTGATTCAAATCCACTCCCTACTTGAGAGTATATCAACTGCTATAGCATAAAATAATAATAAAAAATATGATGTTTTATTAATTTAAATATAAATATAATAATGGTATGCTAACAATATATTGATATTATTTTAAATTGGACTCTTACAAATCAATAGGCTTATCAATTGGGTAGGATAAGTCTGAGGCTTGATTCGTTTGGCTCAAAAAATAAGATTTAAGCTAAACATAAAATTAATTTGTTGTTTTTATGTTTTTTTGTAATATTTTACGTGACTATTTATTTAGTTACTATTAACATGTTAAATATTTTGTAAACCATATTTCATAGCTAAAGTTTTTAGTTGCCGAACAAACTTATTTGCAAATTTAATTTTAGTTGTCAAAATAATAATTTAGTTACAAAAAGTTATCCTCTGGAGGAAACATAGAGCGTCAACAAGTGGGATCAATTTATCTCAATTTTGTAACTAAACACTTAGTTACCAAAATAAAATTATTTACAACTAAGAAATTAGTTGTAGAAAATTAATTTTAATAGATAAAAAATTGTAATTAATTTTGTGCAACTAAATCCATTTTAGTTGCTATATATAAGTTTCTGTAACTATTTTTATTTAGTAGCAAAAAATTAGTTGTTGATTATATATTTGTTTGTAGTCCTTCGACCAGTGTATTCATCTCATTGTTTCACTTTCTTGTAAAAATAAGATAGGTCGTACATTGTTTGCATCTTAAGACAACCAACACATGTCTACAAATATCATCAAATGGATGGGATGAATTTTGAGTCGCTCCTTTATTTTCTAGCTATCAAAAGAGAGGGAGAATGACCTAAACTATATACCTCGGATAAAGTCTTCCTTTTTGGATCTCTTGTACATGTTTAACATGTTTGCTTTAGCGTTTTCCTTTCTATAGAAGAGAGTTGAGACCTCTTCCTAAGTTTAATGAAAATGAAAAGTTCAAAGTTTGACCCTCTATGAAGGACACAGAGATAAAAGTGATCTTTACATTGGCTTTCCATAATTTTTTGTAGGTAGCTTATGCATATTACACACAGATGCATAGTAAGAACCTTTTTTTCCTTTTATGTTGAGTTTGACTTTGTTGAACCCCTAGGTGTTTTGATGATAACAAAAAATGACCAAAATAGGATAAAGTTATTTTCATGTTATGCAAGAAAAATGTACAACCGTGAATATATTATGTATGCCCGTATATAGAGCAATTCGATCTCGTACATGCTTTTTCACGCCCTCATAACGTTGTCCGTGCTCGAGTCTGTATAAAAGTGTTTGGTCATTCACGCCTGTATATTTAATATGTACGCCCGTGTAATACCAACTCCTTGTTAGTCACAAGCATGAATGTCCTGTGAGTGAGTCATACATGAGTCAAAAGTAGTCAACTCATATGTACACTCGTGACAGGGAAAGTCACACTCGTGAAGATGCAAAAAGAGTAACGCCTCTAAGTCAAATCAATTCCACCTGTACAAGGTCAAGGTTTTAGAGTTAAAATAATGTACGCCCGTGGATCATTAATGTACGCCCGTTCATAGGAAAAATATGGAGCGTACATGTTCTCATACAGGATGCCGTGCATGACTCCATACGAGATTTTAGAAAATAAAGGGACAGAAGGCGCGCCCGTAAATTATTGGGTCACGTCCATACATGTGCTGGCGCCAAAAAAAATTTAACCGTTGGGAGAACAGCTCGAGGCATTAAATGATGAGGTTATGCCCGTGACACTGTGTTCACGCCTATACATAAGAGCAAATTTTCAACTTTAGATGTTGCAACGAATCTATTTCTTCTCCAATGGATCCCTACTTTTTCAAGCAAGCTTTGAGCTATAAATTGGAGGCTCTTTGAAGTGAGAATGGTTGAAGAACAAGTGCACTCAACAAAACTTCAATTTTCTTTCAGTCTCACACTTCATCTTTCATTCCTCTTATTGCATATTATTGAGGAAATTTTATTTGTGTAAAATTGTTTATCAGCCTTAGAGAGACAATATCATTTCTGTATTTTGCTTACAAACTCTTTGGGTGCAATCTCGTATAACTAGTGTTAAGGACAAAATTCCTTTGAATCAAAACTATATTGTGGACGCAATCTCGGATCAACTAGTGTAAGCGGTTGGACGCAATCCCAATTCAACTAATGAAAACTTCAAGAGGATTTACTTGAAGAAGTGGACGTAAGAGGCTTGTGGTTAAAGCTCCGAACCATTATAAAATTGGTTGAGCATTTCTTTCCTTTACTCCCTTTAATTTGTGTTGATATTGCTTATTTACTTAGTAGTGTTTGATTGTAATTATATGTATGTTTGAGTTGGTAGAATAGGAAAAATTTTTAAAATTGAGAAGATTTTGAAATAACCTATTCACCCCCCTCTAGGTTATTTGCCATTTAGTATTTGAGATTTAACAGACTTTATATTGATGTGTGAGCATGATAAATTTGATTAAATTAAAGGGTTTATGACAATAAGTAGTTGAATGTTCGTTTAGTAGAGTGAACACCCTTTGAGTGAGAGTGTAAATTTGACGGTTCAGTGGCCTAGAAAGACAAAGGAGCCTTAAAACACTAGTATGGATTTATTTAATCCTTATGTTTGTTTAACATGTGCAAATCATAATCTATAAAGAAATCCTCAAAGGGGTTTATGGTTGTTTGTGCTTTGTATTCAAAATTTCAATTACATATTCTATTACATATGCTATTTTGTACACCATAAATCTCAATACATATTACATGCAAGTATAGGGGTTAGAGAAAATTCAAGGGAATAAGAGGTGTGAAGATATTTAAAAACAAAAAGGAAAGAAACAAAATTTTTTCAGATTTTGGGGCTTCGACTAGTCTTGAATAGCTTCTCCAATTGAGGTCGATTTGTGGTTTGAATAAGATGAAATTTTATATATGAGTTTGTGACTTATTGTTCTTCATTTTGGATGATGGAGATTAGTTTTGGAGTCCGAAAAAAGGTATATTGAGCTCGAATTTAACCCTTTATATTTGGTGAGAGACTGACATTGTCTTATAAAAACCTATTCTCTTTGTCAAAATTGTTAGATCTTGAAATTCCCTTTTCCAAGATATTTAAATCTTATTGTTGTTTTGGTGTATTCAATTAATTTATCTAGAAAGAATTTTTTGCGTTGACATTGTTGGTTGATAATAGAAATTACTATTATGGTTTTTTCACCTCTTTATATTGACGGTTTTTCGCAAGGTAAGTTTTATATTGTAGTGGGGTGATTGTGTAATATACCTTAAAGCTTTATAAATTGCATACCTTAATGTTCTAATTTGTTAATTTCTCATTAGTGCACCTAAGATGGGGAATGAAAAATTATTATGCATTATGTCTTCTCCCAACAATGATATACTTCAACATTAAATCTTACACTACCTATTGATTTAGAGATGTATTTTGAATAAAACTCAAATGCTTCTTCAATTAGACAACTTTTTACTATAATCCCTCAAGTTTGTTATGATTACTTTTCTAGTTAAATGCATGAATGAACATGTAATCATATGGAAGAATGAAGAGAATACTTTTCTAACTAGCATACATGGAGTTATTGCAAGATCATTTAGTAGTTTTATTAGTCTTCCAACATCAATCACCATACTACACGAAGCATTCAATAAAATAATAATAAAAAAAAAAAAGGTCTCATGATGATATATCTCAAATTATTGGACAATGAAGATCTAATTGCCAATGATAAAAATAGTTGCATTTAAACATTCTAAGGACATTTTAGTCATTTCAATTACTTGATATATGATTGTGAAGTTAATTTTGGTTTGACATAGCGTTGGAAATTTAAAAGACGATGCACGACTATACATCAAGGGATGCATGACAGTGACATCATTTTATCTAGAATTTTATAAAAAAAAAATGTACCAAGTTAAAAAAAGAGGAAGAGAGAGATTTCTGGCCACCTTGAGGAGTGTTTGGATAATTGGCATTTGTTGGTTCGGTGGTTCTCATGTGGATACTATATCAACTCTTCTTGGTTGGAGAAAAGGCAAGTAGGAGTGAGAATTGTGTATGTTGAAATTCTAGCATATTTTCCAACCATTACATATGAACATGTCAACGGCGTATCAAGTTAGATCGGTTGAGATTTGTATAGCCCACTGTGCTATGGGTCATACTGAATGAAGACTAGCCAAAAATACGGACCCCACTAAGAAGGCAGAGAGAAATAGATCCATTTTCTTGGTAAAGCACTTTTAAAACGCAGTTGTTTAGTTTCACTGTTGATGTTTTGAGTTTAGAAAATCTGTGAATTTAAGTATGCGCTTAGTGATCGATGATACGTTTGCTATTCAAATACTTTTTGAATCAAATATTGATTACTTTTAAAATTAGATGCATTGGAAGTCAATATTGAAAAAAGTAAACTCAGCCTTAACCTTTATTATTTTGCATGGACTTCGGGATTCGATCTGTTCTGGCTCTTTAGTAATTATTTGATTATATTTGTTATTTATTACCACATATTTTATGTGCCATTGTTGAATTCACTGTTGATAGAAGAAGAATGAGGACTTCAGTGTAGTGATTGCTTGGATTAATGATTTATTGGATCTACTAGCACACTTTGGACCTGTATGCCGTAAAAATATGGGATTTTGGTTCTTAATATATAGGTAGCTCTGGAATTTTGGTGCGTAGGAGTAACCTTAATGTGGGTTTTAATTCTGCAAAGTTATAGATCATCAATGGCAGAAGCCAACCAAACGCCTCCTTCCGGTGAAATCATCTTTCTCTCTATCAACTGCCAAAACGAGGCCACTTCCTCAAGCTCCACTACTCAGCGAGTGCCTTGTTACTCTTCAAAACAAGTCTTTCATATTCTGTTTTGATTAAAAAAAAAAAAAAGTTTTTGATTATACAGATTCAGATATGAAAAAACATTTCACCGTGTGGTTGAATTGTAGTGGTTCTCAAGAACACCAACAAAATTGTGTCTTTGTTAATGATTGCATTATGATGAGTGGACATGAGAGGTTTTGGATTGTGCAAAGTGTTGAGGAAGAGTTTATACAGGAGGATGAGTTGTTGAATCTTCTCACGAAGAGGCCTGAACAGTTTGCTATGATGGGTTTGAACCGTCAGGAAGAATGCACATCGCTCAGGTAATTGTTTAATTCAAATGCTTTCAGATAGCCATTCAATTTTGTTTGTCCAGAGTCGCATAAACTAGTTTCTTTGCTTATAGCCAGTTGGACACTTGATGGGTTAGTTTCAGACAAATTCAGAGGAAGAAATGTAAGTGACGCATTAAAGGGATTAGGATTTCTCTTTTCTTTCCCAAACAAATAAAAAAAATTGCTTATCACGCAATTTAGATTTTTTTATATTGATGATGAAAATGAAATTATCAATAATGAAGGAAATTTTGGTGATGAGGATGATGATGAGTTATGATAATGAAAGCTGGATTGCTAGATTGCTTTGTTTTATCTTATGTGCTACATGATATTTCTAGATTGCTTTGTTCTATCTTATATGCTATATAATTATTGAATTGGTCTGTTTTATCTTATTTTCTTCTTCATTCGCACAATAGATGCGATTTGTAATATTGTGATTTGATTTGTTCTTTTTCTCTTCGGTTCTTGCAAGTTCTTAAATATATTTTTCATTCTTAATATATGATAAATTTATTTATCATTCTTAATTGGAAAATAACTTCTCACTCAAGAATGAACAGTTCAAAAGTGTAGGTATGATAATAATAATAATAATTATTATATTTTTCATATGCCTAGTCATTCATTCGGCTTTTCTTGTGCACTTTTGATTCTTCTTGTGTGTTTCATTGTTCACTAATTATTATGCTTTGAGAATTGACATTATTTGTCAATAGAGAATATCTTTTATGCGAAAAACAAGACTAAAATTACATATTTTTCCAATTTTTAGATGAAACCATTTTTAAAGGATATTCTAAAAGGTTATTTTTTGGAGTTTGCCTCTCAGATTTGAGCTCTGTGAGACTACTTTCTTCCATATCTAAGTAGAGGAGATCAAGCGTTAAATTAGTTTGGTAGAAATCGTAATGAAACATCGGCATCAAGGGTTAAATTGTTATTCCAAGTATGGTTGTTCATTGAAACCTCAAGAAATTATAAAATTATATTTCCAATATGAGTAATATTATATTTATTTACTTCAACAAATAGTGTTTTTTTATAAGGTACTTGTATTTTTCTCGTTGTTTTTTTATTCTAGTGAGTTGAAAATGATTGTAGAGAGTTCAATTGCATGTAATTTAGAGGGATTCTTGTTTGATTTCGTGCTTTTTGTGAATGTTGATACGACAGTTTACTTTATTACCATGAAAGTGGAGATATACAAATAATTTCGTGCTTTAAGTTGGGACATAATCATTTGTTCTATTTCAGATTAATTTGTTTTTCTTATTCTATTGGCCATGAAATAGAATATGAACCGCACAATGTAGAAAACTAAAACAAACTAAGAAATGAAATAGAGAGTCCAATTCTTATTCCATTTCAGTTTTATAGGTTCAGATGTGTTTGATATTGTCTGTTGACATTAAATTTAAAACAAAATTGGAATCTATGCTTAAGCCTGCCAGTGAAATGAGAAATATAGAAATAGAGTAAGAGAAAAATTATTAAGTTGACTCAATAAAATTTCCCATGATTAAAATAGGATGTCGAGGGATCATAAATGGTGTTAGGAGGAATAATACTACTTGCATTTAAGTTCCAGTCATCAATGTAAAACTCTTTAACTATTAGCCAACAATTGTGGTCTCTTTTACATGCATATTGATTCTGATACGTGAACAACAATTGGGGCCAAGGGGCATCGAGGTTACTGTGTAGTTCTTGTGATGAGAAAAGAGGCCGAGAACCATGACTTTCTGCAGGAGCTTTTATGATCTAATAATATCTGATTTTTTTCAACAGAGTTTACTGCTTTTGTGGATTCATTTTTTCGCTGAGGTAGCATAAAGATTTTTGCCAATGTGCTAAATTAGCATTAAAAATCTTGTTACGATGAACCATGTAATGCAGTTTTCACTACTTAACTAAAGGTCTCAGTCAGAAGAGTCAATAAATATGATCTTTTCAGATGAAATAACGTTATTTGGGATGAAATCTAATTTGTTTATGGACAAATATTTCGTCTTAACATGTGTATGAAATAATAAGCGTAAAAATTAGTATAAAGTAATTATTGCTTTCATTTTATTTATTTATTTATTTATTTTTTGTGTTTGTTTCATTGTAAATGGTTTTTTTCGGTTATAGGTTTATTAAATTTTTCATGATGAATGTTGTATTTTTTGAGTGAAAATTGATACATTATTGATAGAGTAATTTAGGAAGGATGAAGATGCGTTTTTTGGATCAAAAAATATAATGGTTTAGATAGAAGATCTATGCTATTATCAAATTATTTTAGATAATAATCGTGTAAATCAATTTAAAAATTTAATTATTTTTTATGTAATAATTTCATAAAATCAATTTCAAGATTTATTTTTTTTAGATAATAATTTCATAAAATTAATTTAAAAATATTATTTTTTAAGGTACCCTAAATCAAATTGGAAGTTTAATTATTTAGTGAAGTCAATTTAGAAGTTCAATAAATTTTTTAAGGTAATAATTTAATGAAGAAATTCAATTATTTGGAAACCCCTGTTAGTAAAATACCGTGTAGCCCCCTAGTAAATATAATTCAACCTCTATAATATTGAATATTCTCTAAAACACCAAATGAGCGAAAGTGCGATGTGTCTGGAAACTCGGGATCGTAAATAGATTCGAGTACCATTCTAATCGCCTCTTTCATGATCTTTTCTATAGGTAGAACTACTGTGAGCGGTCTAAACTTCGACCCTTATTTATTTCTTCATATTGTAAAGGGGAGAGGGGGGGGGGGGGGTTATGGTGCAGGGAGGGGGAATTTGAGACTTAAACTAATTTTAATACAAATATGATGAAACAAATTATGCAACCAACCAACCAATCCAATGGTGAACTACAATTCACAATTATAGAACAAGATAAAGGAAATAGAAGAGTAAGAGAAAAATAAATGCTCAGTTCATTTTTGTAATAGTTTGGAGTTTCTCAATAAGCCTCATACGTCCACTTCCACAAACAACCTCGTTTGAAGTTTTCTTTCAATTAATTTTTCAAGAATTTTCCTAAATAGTTTCACAGGATCTCGTTTATATTAGTTTATTTGAGATTGTGCCTTTTACAAGAGTTTTACTAGATTTTGCCCTAAGTTTGTAATAAAAATTATAAGATAAATAATGCCTCTAAAATAGACAAGTATATAAATCAAGCACAAGTAAATTCTCTCAATGATGTGTTATTAAGTTTAGAGAGAGAGGGGAGAAGAATAAAGAATGAGAGAGTATGATCTTAGGGCATTGTGATCTCTGGTTGTTTCTTCATCAAATTTGCTCTTTTAAATAGCCTAAACTTTGCTAGGAAGAGAGACTAGCCATTGGAGAAGGAATAGAGTTGTTGAAATTAGCTAAACTACAATTTTGCTCTTGTGTTCAAGTATGAATGTAGTGTCAAAGGAGTGACCGCTTCATTTAATGTCTCAAATTGCTTTTAAAAAGATCTAATTCTTCTTTATGCTAGCAAGTGTATGGGTGTGAACATTGTATGCACAAGCGTGACCTCTTTTAACACTTGAATCTAGAAGCAGGTACAAAGCTGAGTACAAGACTGCTATTCAAAGATATGTATGCTTCAACTTTGGCTTTATTGTGAGCATACTCAAAGTCTTCATAGGCATTCATGAAGCTTTGACTCTAAAGCTTTGACCCTTCATGGGTAGTACTAATCGTGATCTTGAAGGCGTGACTCTTCTTTAGCCTTGTCATGGGCATGCATCACTTAGGTTCACTGGCGTAACTCATGTTAACTTCTTTGTTTGAGCATGTATGATAGATAATGAGTAATGACTCTTTCATCATGACTTTTAACTACTTGGTCACGAGCGTGAATTATTCACACGTACGGGCGTACATGAGTGCTGACTTTGACTTTGCGTTGACTCCTCTTGACTCATGTATATACACCTTTATGGGATGATCTTGCTTGTGACTGATTTATAAATGATCTTTTGGAGGCATACACATATGATATATGACCATATTTTTAAAACTTAAAATCACATAGTCGTGTACGAGAACGACTCATTATGCAATGAAAAACTATGAATGAAACCAAAATGAACTATGTATAAGCATATAAAATCTAATCACAGTCATACATCTGCCCTGTAAAACATAAAAGAACTTTTATTCTATTTTGGTCATTATTCCAATTATACCAAAGACAAATTAATAAATTTAACATAGTTTTTATTATCATTAAAATACTTAGGGTTCAACATATTTAAAGAACCCCCCATTCTTGTTAACAAAGGAAAATCAGTTTCAATCCCACTTCCTAGGCTGAAACTAGTCTACCCTATGATTATTGCTTCTTCTCTCTTTTTTTATAATTTTTTTTTTTTTTTGCTTAAAATCATTTAAATACTTAATAACAATAATAAATAACCGAATGTGCATTTCTATATATGAATTCATTCAAGTTTCACTACAAAAAAGATAGGTTTTAGCGATAAAAAAATACCGAGAGGATAAATATCCAGTCGTTATAAATATAAGTTTGTTGATTTTAGCAACCAATTATTCATACACTCGTTAAAAATAAATAAATTTATTTTTAACGATGGGATTTTTAAATTTTTTATTCAAAAACTCACAAGTTTGTCGTTATTGGTAGAAATGAATCTAAAATGAATTGACTTAGTTTTTAAAGTTAATTCGAAGTAATTCGATTCGATTCAAATTTACGTTGTGTTTTAATTAAAAAAGTTAATTTGTTTCTATAACAAAATCAAACTCAAATTAGAGAAAGCATATTAATGAATTGTTATTAGAAATATTTTTTTATTGAATTTATGTATATCTTACTAACTTTTAAGTAATTTTTAATATAAAAAGTAATATTTTAATATTTACCCAAAAGTTGAAATTATAATAATTTAAGGGTGATTTGTCATACTTTTTCAAATTTAGGGGTGAAAGAATTTAATTAATCTTTTAGGGTATAAAAGAAAAATGTTCTATATAAATTGATAATAACCTATGCCTCTTTCAATCTACTCTTTTTCTTCTTTCTTCTGTCGCTTATTTTGTTCTGTTTGCTTATTCTTTTGCCTTGTTTTTTTCCCTACACATTTGCAGTAAGTTTCCTATTATTTGTATCTTCTCTACTCTTAATTTTTGTGTTTATATGATGTTGGAGATAATTTTTTGTTTGTGCATATGATGCTGAAAATTTTAATTATATTTATATTTATTTTATATTATATTATGAAAAATTTAATTTGTTGATAGTATGATATTTTATGTAGATTTCACTTCATTTAAGTTGTTAATTCAGTAAAGAAGAGAGATTGTTTTCTCCATCGTTCAACAAAAAAGGTATGTAATGTTTTAATTAAGGTTTGATTTTGCATTATTCTTCCATTTTCAGTGAATTATTGTTTTAAACATTTAATCCTATGCTAGCATAGAGAAAGGACTTCAAACCCTTCCTCTAGTTGATCTTTTTTGGTAACACAAATTTTGGTAGTTTAAATAATAGCTGGAATTTAAATCTCACTAAGTGTCACACAAGACATTGACACAAAAAAACCATCGCGAAGTGGAGATACATTCTATGAAAAAAATGTAAATAGCATTAATTAATTAGTAAATGAATATTGGTTTTTTATCTCTCTGTTTCTCTTTTAATTTTTCTAATAATACCACCAATGAAAACCTATCTACCTTTATAATCAAAACCTTGAAATGTTTTTTCTCAAGTTTGTGAATTTTGAGTCCATCGTTAGAAGGAGATTTTGTTGCCTAAAATTGTCTTAACAGACTAAGATTTTTTGCAAATGAAATCCCCTACTTATTCTTTGTTTCACTCACTTCCATAAACTATTCAACAATTGCTTATCTAAACTCATCATAGTCACTGACAAACGGTGACTCCTAGTAAAAAACCAAATCTTTGAGGCTGTAGAGACATACTTAGGCACCAAAATCCCACCATCGACAAATTCACTGCTAGCAAACCTATAAAAAAAACAAGTCAAGATTGTTAATAGTTATCAAGGGGAGATGCTTTTAATTGGTGGGTTATTAGAAAAACTGAAAGAGAAATAGAAAGCTCATAGGAAGAAACAAACAAAAAATAACAACTAACAGTTTTACCTCCCTTTCTAATTCAGTACAAAGTCAATAGTTTCTACTTTCAAAAATTGAAAAAATAGAATAAAATAACTGTAAACAAAATGAGAAATGCCAGGTTGGTGATCTTGCACCATTGTTTCCACATTCTTATGAAAAGCTCCTTTCCTCATGTCAATTAAATAATTTATATTTGGATTCAATAAAACCATACCACAAATGTGTTAACTTTGTCTCATTCATTTCTTATAATATTATTATGCTTGGTATTCTTCAACACATATATTATATAACAACATGTTACTAGATGCATTTATGAATGACAATGTGATAGCATATCATTTACCAATTTATCTGAAGCTCCGTAAAACAAGTAAGAAAGAATACAACAAACAAGACATACCATCGTAGAAATCTTTTGTTTCCCATTAGTTGCTCGAATGAGACATCAATACTCAATGACTTCTCCGAAAATTGTCACTTTATTTGTTTGAACCTTGGACTTCATTGATGCTTAAAACATAGGAGAAAAGGAAAATAACAATCAAAATAATGTCCAAACACCCTAAAACCTCATAATTGTACAACCCATATCAATTATAAGTAGAAAAATGAAAACATAAATTAACTTCAGAAAATAAATACATAGATAAACACTTACATCTTTTGAAAGTAACCCAAATAAAACCCTTCTCTCTATTCCGCTCAAACATGTCTATAAATTAGACCAATTAGACCCTTAATTGGAATCAAACTTAAGTCACAATTAATTTTGGCTTAATAAAATAAAATCAAATTATTTTTTATTCAACACTAAGGCCTCCTCCTTCAACACTAGATAAGGTAGTGTTCAGCATAATGTTCAATTATTAATTCTTCTATACAAGTATAATGATAGTTTTTATTAATTATGAATTAAAATTCAAGGACTCAAAAGAAGTACTTGAGTATAAAATTTATATTTATTTGGGTGAGGGGCAGGAATGGGACAATGCGACATAATGATTTATTGTTGCTTTTATTGATGTTATGGTTAAAAACAATGAGTAAATTAGTATTTATAGTAAATTCTACCATGATTAATAACATTAATTAATTCCATAAGCTATCATTTTCATACAAAATCAAAACTATATTTTATTAAGTCATGTGATGAGGACACTCTGTTAAATATACCGATACTGGATAGAAGAATTCTATGAGAAGAAGGAGGAGCTTATTTAATTCAATTTATCTATGAATTCCTTTTTGCTCTTACCCTTTAAGAGATTGTTTTTTAAAAAAAAAAAAAAAAAAACTAGCGAAAAGAACACTATAACAAAAAAAAAAAAAAAAAAGATTTCATTGTTTCTATGAAAAATGAATATTTTATGATTTTTTTTCTTGTCTGTACATTGTGAATTGTCTGTTGTGACCATACGTACCTTGTGGAGAGCAAAAGATGCCTTCAAATCACATCTCTCTATATCTAGGCCATTCAAAACTTAAACCAATAAAAACATGTCTATTCTGCTCAAAAATCTTTTGAAAGAAGGGTAGCAGTCGAGCCACCTTTGAAAAATGGCTAGCATTTAAATAGGTCTATAAATTAGATCAATTAGACCCAAAGTGGTTGGCTATGGAATGGTGTAAAGTGATTTTTTGTGTTTTCGGTTGAAAGTTGTAAATAAAATCAGATAAAGTATGTTATTTTTATTAAGAATCTCCAAATACACAGGATCCATTTCCATATACTTCAGTCGCATAGGACAAGTATTAGTGCATGTATTTATACTGGTATGTATTTCTCTTTAATTCCTTTTCCATATACTATATGGTCACATTAGCCAAAAATGGTAAGACACCTATTATTATTATTTTATTTAATAAATTTTCCATGATTAACATATTTGCCACAATTGATAAGTTGCTTTCAAAACCCCTGTTTTAATTCTCTCAATAACAAGAGACAAAAAAAAAAAAAATAAATAAATAAAAATCTACACATATAAACATTTGAAGTCAAATCATAAGGTACACATATACACAATGAAGAAACATCTAGTCTTCTGCATTTACTCGACCTATTAGATGGTAATTAATTTATTAGTCGTCAAGGAATTTATTTTATTTTTTTACATATGACCTTTTTCCCAAAATTTTAATAGTTATAATTGCTTACATATGACCTTTTTTTTTTTTTTTTTTTTTTTTTATAGTTCATTAAGCAAGAAATAAGAAAAGCTGATTTCACATATACTTTGTAGAGGCTGCATTCTAGGTTTGTTAAATTCTTCACTGTAAGTAATGACACCCAATAAACAGTGGATGAATCTTGTTAATGATTGGTTAAGTGAAACATATCAATTAGGCATCACAAAATTATTAAGCTATGCTTCAAAAAGGGTGGGAGATTGTGAAATTCAATGTCCATGTGTTAAATGTAATAACATTTATTCAAGAAGTCGTAAAGTGGTTAAAACCCCATCTCACAGTTTATAGCATAATCCAAAATTATACATTTTGGTATCACCATAAAAAAAGGTTAGGTGAATCTAAATCTGAATCTAAGGGTGAAGAAAATGAGGTGGTAGACACTAGAGAGGGAGAGATGTATGAGATTATGAGGGACTTCGTTCCGAATTTTGATCCCTTGAATAAAAACGAAGTAGATTTTTGTGGACCGAGCCATAATATGCAAAAAGAGGATCCTAATGATGAAGTACAAAAATTTTATAGGTTGTTGAGAGATTTAGAATAACCATTATATGAAAGTTCTAGGAGTTCAAAATTGTCTACTAAAATTAAACTATTACATATCAAGAGCCTTGATCGTCGGAGTAATGACTCATTCACAATGTTATTACAAATGTCAAATAACGAATTAATTCCTTATGGTTCGACTTTGCCAAATTCATATTATAAGGCAAAGAAGATTATTCAAGATCTAAGGCTCGCTTACAAAAAGATAGATGCATGTGTCAATAATTGTATGTTATATTGGAAGAAAGATGAGAAGTCTAACTTTTGTAGTATATGTGGTGCTTCAAGATAGAAAATTGATAATGGAGAAGTCAAATTTGGAAGGAATGGAAAAAGAAAATCGGTTAAATATTATGATACTTCCCCTTAAAGCCAAAGCTTCAAAGGCTATTAATGTCTAGTAAGATAACATCCTTTATGAGATGGCATTATGAGAATAGAGTAGATGATGGAGTAATAAGACACCTAATTGATTCTTTGCAAAGGAAATCTTTCGATGAAATGCACAAAAATTTTGCTTCAGAGCCTCGCAATGTGAGGCTTGGCCTTGCAAGCAATGGTTTCCAACCATTTGCGCATTCCAAAACTTCATATAGTATTTTGCCAATATTTCTTATTCCATACAATTTGCCTCATTGGATGTTTATGAGAGACTCTAATTTCATTTTATCAATGATCGTACCTAGTCTTGGGGGTCCAGGGGATACTATCGATGTGTCTTCAACCTTTGATAGAAGAATTATAAGAATTATGGGAAGTAGGAGTTGAAACATTTGATCCATCAGTTCACAAAGAATTTCAATATGCATGCAACCTTATTATAGACCATTAATGATTTTCTTGCATATGGAAACTTGTCAGGTTGGAGTACTAACGATAAACTGGCTTGTCTTTGTTGTAACAAGGATACCTTTTCTATGAGATTAGACAATAGTAAAAAGCAATGTTACATAGGGCATCGTCGCTTTCTTCCAATGAATCACAAATGGCGTATTGACAAGAAACCATTTGATGGCATAAAAGAGTAAGGATTACTTCTAAAATCTCTTACTGGTAAGGATATATTAGATCAAGTGAAAGATCTTGAAGGTGTCATTTTGTATAAAGATGCTAGCAAAAAGACAAAACTTTCACATGATAATAGAGGGGATAATTGGAATAAGAAAAGCATTTTTTTAAACTTCCATACTGGAGTAGTCTTTTGTTATGGCATAATTTGGATGTCATGCATATTGAGAAAAACATATGTGATAATGTACTTGGAACAATTATGAACATTAAAGGAAAGACCAAAAATACTGTTAAAACTTAACTTGATATGCAAGTGATGAATATCAGACCAGAGTTGCATCTAATAGAAAAAGAAGATAAGTTTATATTGCCAGCTGCATCTTACACATTATCTTCAGAAGAAAAGCATGTATTTTGTGTGTTTTTAAAACAATTAAAAGTACCAGATGGGTTTTCATCTAACATTTCACAATGTGTTAGTATTAAAGAACATAAGATTCGGGTTTGAAGAGTCATGATTGCTATATTCTCTTGCAACACCTACTTCTTCTTACATTACGTGGTCTTCTTCCCAAATTAGTGTGTGAACCACTTTGTAAATTGTCTTTGTTATTCAAAATCTTGGGTGCTAAGACTATACGGATGGTGAGTTGGAGCAAATTGAATCTCAAATTCCTATAACCCTATGTAAATTAGAAATGAACTTGCCTCTTTCATTGATGGTTCATTTGCTTATTCATTTAGCACATGAAGTCAAAATTGCTGGACCTGTCCAATATCGATGGATGTACCTAATTGAGCTAGAGATATTAGAGTTGAAAAAACTCATTCGTAACTTGGCTTCCTCGAAGGGTTCCATTGTAGAGGGTTATATTGCAAAAGAATGTATGACACTTTGCTCAAGATACTCTACTAACATTGAGACAAAGTTTAATCGCCTTAGTCATAATCATGAAGATGATAGTCAGGACTACAAAAGTGAATTATTAATATTTTCACAACCTGGACGTGCATTGGGAACTGAAATGACTCGAGATCTTCATATGGAAGAATAAGAGCAAGCTCATCTTTATGTTCTAAAGAATTGTGATGTAGTTCAACCTTTTTTAGAGTAAGGCATCATCATCAATATAATTTTTTTTTGTATGTCATTTTTTATAAATAATGTTACTAATTTTTCATCTTATTTCTATTATGATATAAAGAGTATTTCAAACTCCAAACTAGAGCAACACTACAAATCTCAAATGAGGAACAAAACACAAGGTTTATTAATTGGTTTAAAATAAGAGTAAGTGAATTACCTTTTCGAGATTTTTATAATTCTTAAATAAGCATATATTGAAATTGAAATTGTTGTTTACTTTGTAATTGTAGATTTATTAATTAGTTTAAAATAAGAGTAAGTGAATTACAGGAATATTGATCATTCATAATATGTTGAATGACTAGTAAATATAGTTAAAATAATAAGAATATCCATTATTGATTATATTTTTAATGATGGGTAAAAATTAAAATAACGACAGAACTATTAATCGTTACTATTATGTGTAGTAACGGGTAAATATGATTATAACGATAATAATATTTATCTCTAATCTTATATTTAATAATATTTAGTGACTGATAGATATTGTTATAATGATGAAAATATTTGTTACTGATATTATGTTTTGTGACTGATAGGCATTGCTATAACGACGAGAATAATTATCGTTAAGACTATTTTCAACGACTATATCAATATTATAGTGACAGAAATATTAGTCGTTATTTCTATTTTTAATGATGAGATTTATGCCCTCCGTTATTTGTATTAACGACGAAATATTTTTTTAGTCGTTAATACTTTTAACAGCAAAGACTTTAACGACAATAGACAATGGGATTTTTTCCATCCTTAAAATGTTTTAACGATGAAAAATATACTTTTAACGGCCATTTTTTCTCTCGTTAAAGTTTTTTTTTTTTTTTTTTTTTGTAGTGTTTCTTGCTTAATTTTGTGATTTTTGAGGGAAGAATTTATTATTTGAGATGCTTGATTATATTTGTATAACCTTGTAGTGTCAACTAAAATCACATAGACGTTCCTAAAATAGTTAATTTAATTAATTTTCATAAAAATTGAGTTTATATAATTTTTCTCCTTTCTTTAGAATCAATTAATATTATATTTAAAAAGTATTAAAAACTCTTTTATAATTTAAAAAAATCAATTTAAAAAATGTTTCAAATGCCTTAAAAATAAACACCAAATTTACAAAAGCGTAAAACATTTTTGAAAGAAATATTTAATTTAGTATATGTTTACAAAATGCATAAATGAAATGAAAGAAGCCATCTGAAAGCCTTAAAATCTTCATCAACCACAATAATTGATAAAGATTGACGTTATTTACATGTTGCCAACCCCAAAACCAGGAGAAAGACAAGGGAAAAGACGAAATAAAAGCGAAGTGTGGTTCATAAAGTAGGAAAACTGAAGGAGTACTGCCATTGCTGATTCAAGACCGTTTCAACTTTTCCAAAAGCAAATTAAAGGACGTCATCTCCTCACATGAAAACCTTTCTGTTACACTATGAAATCACCATTATTTTCAGTTCTAATGCGAAACAGAAAAGGAAAAAACCTAAACATGGGAAAACTAATTTCGGGTTTCGTTGAAAAAATACTTGTATTAACTATAAGCCTAGGTTTGATTTGTTTTTGTACATGGAAAAGTAAAAATTTCATTGTGGAAGCAGAAGAATTTCCGGCCATGTTCGTGTTTGGAGATTCTTTGGTCGACTGTGGCAATAACAACTACTTAAGATCATTAGCAAGATCAGATTATATGCCATATGGGATTGATTTTTATGCAGGTCCTACTGGTAGATTTTCTAATGGAAAGACCATCATAGATTTTCTCGGTAAATTTCATTTAATTATCCTTCTATTTGTTTTCTTTTCAGTCAAACTCGTAAAAACCGAACTTGCGCATGCAGGAGATCTGGTTGGACTTCCTCTTCTTCCTCCTTTCGTAGATACTATCACTTTCGGAAGAGACATTCTCAAGGGAGTGAATTATGCTTCAGCCGCGGCTGGGATACTTGATGAGAGTGGAAGAACTCTAGTATGTTCTTATCTATCATATATATAAATTCTCAAGTACTGTTGCTCTGAAAGTTTTCACAGAGAGAGAATTTAGAGATAGAACTAAAAAAGAAATATTAAAATGCATGAAATTGGGCCAAAATATTCCTAACGTTTCATGACAAACAAAAACGAACTCAAAATATTATACTGGATGTTGGAAGATCTAAATACACCTCTACTTATATCTTTACATCTTCCCTTCAACTAAACTCAACCACACAGTTTTCTTCTAGGAATCCTGCATTGAGCACAATTGATCTCATATAATCCTCTCTTAAACTCAATATAATCCTCCTCTAAACTCAACTTTAGCCACAACTTCACTTGATCCTCCTAGAGATGCCTCTTGCTTAGTCAAACTTCCTTCTTTGATGGCAACTTCTTCCTCAACAACATACTAAACAACCAGCAGATTATCAATAATTAATTCTCTCATAATACGGATATATCTGAATATGCTTTTTATGACCATGGAAAACTGGATTACAAGCTAGTGATCCAGCACGTTAATTATCAGACCACACTACAACCTTCCTAAGCTATAACATCTTTAATTCTTTAAACAAATATCTTATCCAAGCAACCTTCCTAGTCTATACATCTTAAATTCTTTAAACAAATATCTTATCCAACAATTTTAGTAGTCGTTTGACTGAGACTTCTACATTGAGATTCCATGGATGCCAAAATAATTATTCTTTATTTTTTTGAACTTTATTGAATCAAATTATTTTCAAGAAAAATATAGTGACCACTAGTAGTTTTTGTATCTCTGAGATTCCTTGCCCAGTCGATATTAGCATGTAGACTTCTAATTGGAGGAGTGAGTTTGGTTTAAACCATAAACCATAGGGTAAAGTACCTTTAATATACCTTAACACTTTTTTGCAAGCTTGCTATTATAACTTAGGAGGAGCTTTTAAGAACTAACTTAACTTATTTACCACAAATATGAAAGATTTCGTTTGATGAACGTTAATTATTATTGCTCCTATGACAGATTTCTATAGAGTAGGATCCTCAAATAATTCACCATCTTCAACAAACAACCCAATACAAATAGTGAGAAGGTCTAATACAAGGATTTGCATCTTGCATCTGAGCCTTAGTGAGAAGGTCAAGAGCATATAGGCGTGTCACAATCGTGTTTATCTTTGAGACAGCCATGCATACGTGTCTGGAAGGCAATTTTCTAGCCATTTTGATATGTTTCACTAACACTAAACACACCAATTACTTTCTAACATTTTCTAATGATCTTATGCTTCATAAAATGTAGAGAAAACAACATAAATACCACATAACTAAAGTCAGGTTCATACATTATGTACTAAGATCTGTATATCATAAATCACCATCATCATACATAATAATCATCATTTGTCTCATCATAAAAAATCAGTAAATCTGTCCTTAGGTCATAACACATAGTAGATATTAAATTTCCAAAAATCTTTAAACCCTTTTTATACATGAATAATCATTAAACTAATTTCACATTATCAATTGCTTCATTCCTATTCTTAGATCATTTTAAATCAATTTAGTAACCAAGATCCTATCATCATAAAAATTGTTTAATTATCATGCAAAGATTCAGACATAAACAAATCATTCCCTTACTTGGTCTCCAAGTTACAAAGTTTGGGGGGTCGATTACCTCACTGGAAAATGATAAAGCTTCACTGGAAAAACCTTCTGCACCGACACTTCCTCTCTCACTGGATTTAAAAAGTAAGGATAGGACAAAAGTGTTATGGGATGTAATCCCATAGTCTAGAATAACGTACCTTATTTAAAGAATCATTCCAAAATTGACTACACAGACATGCATCCTAGGCGTTGCTTATTTATCTTAAGTAAAGCAAGAAATACTAAGCATTTTTTTTTTTTTTTTTTTTTTTGTAATTTAAGGCACATACAAAATATTCGTAAGTTTTAAACATCTATTTTTGTAAAGAAGAATGGGAAAAAGTGAAACCTATATGAGAGACGGATAAACACTCTTCACTTCCAGCTTGAAGTATTTTCTTCCGATTGTATTTAGTTTTCAGAGACAACTTTCGCACATTTGATATTAGATGGTCTGTAGCACCTAAATCGATGTACCAAGTTGCATCTTCAATGGTTGAGCTAATGGCAATGTAAAAGGAAAAATTTAAGATTTTGTGATGGTTTTGACTTAAGGTTTTTGAGTATACGATGAGTTAAAGGTATTAATGAAGAGTTTTTTGTGCTTGAGTTTGTTGAATACCATGAATTTGGTTTGCTTGAGGTGTTGTATTTGGGTTGATTATAACATCCCTTTCCAAATAAATACTCTTTGAGGAAAATATGCACTCAAAAGGACGTGTAAACTTATTTTACTTAAAACCATACAATTAAAGTTATACCATAATATAAATAACTCATAGATAATACTTGAAAAAGCGCAATTAAAAACTGCGTAAAAATAAGATAGCAAAATTTGTCATTAGATAAAGTCATAAAACAAGTTCCTACTCAAAACGTATTGAATATATATGATTATAGACTCAAAATAATTAATGTAGCATAAAATCAATCCCTTTATGCATCATCTCTCTCATTGACTTTCGATCCTCATATAGCCTTGCATAAATCATCACCAACTTGCAAAACAATAATCAAGAATGAAAAAGTGTTAAATACAAAATAAATAGGTGACCCATAAGGCACCTTAAGTTGCATACAACTTAATCATAAAACATGTAACACCTATCTTCATAAGTTGTGCCTTCTAAAGGAAAATCCTACTAATTTTTGTCTCACAAAGCAACAAACGGTAAGTAATCATACATAACATTTTAAAATTACCAAAATGTCCTCATAAATAATATAATATGTAAAACCACCCCAAAATGTCATAAAATCAACATAAAAAATCCATGTAAAGTATGTGCATATAATTCATAAAACCACATAAAAATTAACACACAAAATTTCAATATTAACATTGGGATCCCTTCATGCATTGGTCTAAGCTGACCCCTTACCATGCAATCACCAATCATCTCTCAATTGTAAAATTAAACACAAAATGGTGAGTGAAAACACTTAGTAAGTAAGGAGCACCTATCATATAATAAACAAATCTCATTTTCTTATTTCTATTCTTTATCTTGCATTCTTAAACTGATTCTCTTTTGATATCGAGGGCTTATCTCTAGACTTTGACTTGGATAACCTAGAATGTAACACATGTAAAACAATTCAACAATAATGGTGAAAGCATTTTCTTAACCATCATTATTTTCAATTCCACATCTCTATGTTTACTAGAATAGGCTAAGGTAGGGATTTAAAACCTTGACCATGTGACTCAATCTCTATGAGTATGCACAATGAACGACACATCCTTTCTCTTGGTGCATAACCCATGTCATGGGTATCCTCTCAAAATAGCATTCTAGAAAACATATCTTAAAATCTGAAAGAAAAATCATGTATTTATTGGTGACATTTAAATTTCTCAATCTTGAGAACTTTGTCTCACACATGTACTCTAGGGATATGTGAGTCCCATATGAATACTATAAGATCATTATGTCTCGTCATCGTATTCTTAGACAACATGTCTAATCTATTGTTTATTAATCTCGACTTATGCATCTATAATATATTTTCTAAGATCATATTTTGGAGCCCATGAAAATCTTATTTTGGGGTTTTATCTAACTTTCACCATTCACGTACATACTCATGATAATAATGCCTTGTCATGTTCTCTCTTTCAAGCACATCTTAACACTTTAATACACCCTTAACATCCTTAAATATCTCTCAAGACAACTTTATGAACTATTGTCCAATTATTTTAAATGTACATTCATATTATTCACTTATGCACGATCATGTATTCTTATGAACAGGTATGTATTCTTATTCAACATGAATGTTCATGATGTCCACTTTCATGATCGTTCATTCGAGCTTATTATACACGATTGTTCATCCTCTTTAAATAATCATATGCTTCTTTATTATGAATCGTTCAACCTCTCATATTCATGATTGAATGATGTGAACTTTTTCGCATGTGCATTCATTATGTCCTAGTTGATGTGTCATGAACATTTGCATAAGTCCTGTTATGACTAATCATTGACTATAATATCTTTATCCTAATAAGTAAATGAAGGTATATGTTCTATGCAAGGTTGTTCATATTGAATAATCGTAAATTCTACATCAACGCACATTGTTTTTGTCTTTAGGATGATCATGCATCACATTATGAAGTTGTGATTTTAGCCATTTTGGTCTGATTTGTCCTATGCAGCCTACACAAGTTATATAACAAACTAAAAATAAATCTAACTTGTCACATATTTATCTTTTCTTCAAAATAACACCAATTCAACCTAGTCTAAGTATCACAAATTTGATTATCAAAAGGCCAAAGGACTATTTCCCACCCATGGAAACAATTTAATATTAAATAAAATAGAAAACAGTAACCTTCCAGGGGTAATTTTGTCATTTTATGATTAAAATTTTATAAAATAATAAAATAAATTTTCTATAAATTTAAAAAATTTTAAAAAAAATAAACTGGCTACAGCCGCCGATGTCGGCAGCAGTGGCCGTCTCTAGCCACCTGGTTCCAGGGGAGGTCAGATCTGGCCTCCCCGTTCTATAGAGGCGGCCAGATTGGTCGTCTCTGCCAGATCTGGCCACCGAAAACGGTCGAAGAGGGTCGGTATTGGTCCCAACAACCGTTTTCAACCACGTTTGTGGGGGGAGGAGGCCAGATCTGGCCTCTTCCTCCAAAACTAGAGGCCCAATGGGGAGGCTCAATCTAGTCTCCCCTGGAACCAGGTGGCCAAAGATGGCCACCTGGTGCGGTTATCAACGGCCACCGCCGCCGACATCGACGGCTGTGGCCAGTTTATTTTTTTTTAATTTTTTTAATTTTTTTTAAATTTTTTTAAAAATTTTAATATATTTTTTAATTTTTTTATATTCAAAAATTATTTTATAATTTTATTATAAATGTTTATTTATTAAAAGGCATTTTAATCATTTCATTTGAAAAATTATAAAATATGTTTGAATTTTGGTCCAAGGGTGGGAGACTGGGTTTTTGAAAACTTGCGGGTGGTACTTTGTCCCCGCCTCAAACTATGGGTGGGAAATTGTCCTTTGGCCTTATCAAAACTCTATACTAATATTCATGACATAGTCATATCAAACATGTTTCTATCACCCTATCATTTAGTATACAACATTTATGATTTATCAACCAACATAGATAGCTTATTAACTCACCATTATCATTATAGAAAACAATCAAAGCATCATCATCTATATCATAGATCCATTAAATCGGTCCTTTACAATTCTATAACTTTTCATTACCATGTTTCTTCATTTAAACTTAATAGATCAAGTTTATCCTTTAACAGGTTACATAACAACATCATAATAATCATACAATTTAAGAAATCCATGTTTAAGAGATCACCACTTCTATTTAAAAAAGTTAGTATAAATTGTAGAATATAATACCTACTTACCTTGAATTCGAGCTAGAGAATTTTATGTTAAATCACTTCTTTAATCATATGAACTCCTTTTTGATTGAGGAAGTTACCAAATATCAGTTTGGATTTAAAAAGTGTAGCTGTGATGTGGATAAAGATACAAAGATGTCTAGATCATGCTTTCTTATAAATTTGGCCAAATAAATGATGGAATGGTTGTGCATCCATGATGAATAGTTGTTCAACCACTTAAATTTTCTAAAGTGACATAATATCCAAATCATCCACCTCTCACAATCACAAACGAATGTGCACCTATGATGCACAACTGTTTAACATGGTAAATTTACAATTCTTGGCATTTAGTCATTTTCCCACATTTCAAAAACATCAACCAAATGTAAAATTGACTTAAAATGACCTTTTATCATACCCATATGTATTACAATACATCTTATCATTATTATAATTACTATTATTATCTTATGTATTCTTACACATAATTAAGAATTAGAGCTCTTCTCTCATTTCTGTCCTGTAATACAATCATTGGAAATGAATGAGTGCTAAATGCTTAATGCATAGGTAACCCATATTACACCTTAAGTTTCACACAACTTAATTTTAAAACATCTTATTGTTTCTTTATTATTATTATCTCATGGACCCTTGCACAAAACTAAGTCATCAAGGCTCATCTCTTGTCCCTTCTCACGACAACAAATATATTACGACTTATTTTCTACTCTTCATGGAAGTATGACCATTTTTCTATCTTAACATTTCACTTTACTTTAGTTTGCTTTATCAATCAGACTAGGTTAAAAATACTTAAAAACCTAGTCATATGAGGAAATAAAACATTGTAGTCCCCTTCCTCATGCACACAATTATTAATGGCTACCAGATGATCCCTATAAGGGTATTGTCATAAAACATCTTATAGGCCCTATGAGGAATAACTTGTGTATTATTTCTTTCTATATACAAAATATATATAGACTACTAGATTGACACTATACTATGGATGCCCTTATAGGATGTGTAGATGAAGTATCTCATAAATGACATCATCTGATAACTCTTATGCTTTCATACATATTTAGGTTTCTAAGCTAAAGAGCACACATCATTGACTTATGAGCCTATGCCATAGACACAATGGAATAGCACATTGTGCCATAAATCAAATAATAGTAGCATGTTTCCTTATACTTATGTCATATATCAAATAGCAGTGGCACCCTAACTTATCCTTATGTCACAGATCATATAGTAGTGGCTTCCATCACATTTCTCATGCCAAAGATCACATAATAATGACTTACTCATTCTTAACTTTTCATCTTAGTTCACATAACCAGTGACCTATCACTTATATGCTTATTCATTTTTCATACAACATACTTCATCATCATTGTAGCATCTTATAAAATTTATTTTTCTTAATGAAGTTTGTATAACTTATTTTTTTATTAATATTTGTCTTAATTTACATAATTTAAAGCCTTTATGTGTCCATTAGCCTTAATTCACCTAGATTAAGACTAATTTTAATTCACACATCTAGTTCATATAGGTTAAGACTACATAATGTTCCATATTTTGTGGAACAACTCTATGAATGATTGTTCATGGTATGTGAATGCTTGTGTTATATTCTTGTGGTGTGAATGAGCATTACTATCTTTGTAATGACTCGTTCACTACTTTATTTACTAACAACTATTCATCTCTATGAACAATTGTCTATTTCTTCTTCCTCAAACAGTTGTTTGTCACCAATGAACAAACGTTCTATCAATTCTGTAAATTGTATTCTACATTTTTTGGCTATAGCTTCTATACCTTAACACAATAACAAAATAAGTCTCAAAAATATTGATACCATCAAGTCATTTCAATGTCTTGTTTTATGTCATTATTCACTTCACGATTTCACATATTTTCAACCAATTTCAACTTAACAACTTAAATAATTCATATTAATATTATTAAAATGTGTGACTATGTTTAATTAACATTCCAAAACCTAAAAGTACCTACTTTCCTTTCCTTCATATATGATAATATTTAAGCTTTATCTTGTGTTTCATCTTCCAAAGTGCTTATTCTTAACCCTTATTGCTCTATAAATTAACATTGTAAAATTTGATGTGAAAAGGTGAAATTCTTTTTGGAAATCAAGCTCTTTCATATAGATTTTTAGAGTAAACAATTAGGAATGAATGTTCATCCTTTTAGAATGATGTTCTTTACAGTTCTCTTTCAAAATCTCATTCTCTTTCGATAACTTCTACTTTGGAACAGGTATTCCAACCATACCTCTGTTCCTTATTGTTTATCAACTTTAAACAATGCCTAGACATAGAACATGCATTCATTCTTGATGAGTGATCATTCAACAACTCTTTAATAAAATTTAAATAAACACAAATAATTAAACATAACTAGAATGCCTTTAAGATAACTTATAAGTGTTACATTTCATCCCTTTTATTTGAATTTTATCCTCGAAATTCACTTGAATAGTTCAAAATACCTTTATCTCATGTTCTACTTTACTTCCTAAGTAGTTTTTTCAACCTTATGATTCACCAAAGCACTTTGAACAATCACATCTTCTTTTTTTAGAGCTTTTTCACCTTTCCATCTCATATATGCATTGGTCTTTCCTCATAGATCAAGCTATCCTCTAACTTCACTTCCTTGATCCTTAATACATGTAAATGATCACTAACATACTTACGTAATAATGAAACATGAAAAAAATATTATGAATGTACTCCATGCTTGTTGGTAACATAGGTTGATCATCTCACCTTCATAATCCTTTATAACACCTCAAAATGTCTAGTATACCTTAGAGCTAGTTTCCTTTTTCTATTGAATCTTATCATATGTTGATAGGGGGCTATCTTAGTAGTGACCTTATCACCCATACTAAACTACAGGTCTTGTCTCCTTTGGTGAACATAAATTTTCTATTAATCTTAAGCATATCTCATCCTTTCTTAAACCAATCTCATATCATCAATCATTTTCTATATTATTTCCAATCCTAATGTAATACACTTTCTACCATAAAGTGTCTTATAACTAGACATTATCTTAATAGTCACATGGTAATTGTTATTATAGACAAAATCCATCAATAATACTATCTTTTCCCAGTTGACCCCACGATCCAAGATCATTTGATTTGTCCTCTCAATCTGATATCTATTTAAGAATGATAGATGGTATTAAATGATAAACTCTTACCTAAACACTTTTGAAAACCTTTATAGAAAGCTAACAAAAATCTATTGTCTTGGTTTAAAACTATCATCTTGGGTACACCATGCAATCTTATTATTTTTTTGACATATAATTTACCTGATTGATCCATGGTAATGACATCCTTAACTAGTCTAGGGGATAAACTCTGCCTCTAAATCTCAAGATACTACTATCAATCTAAAACTCTAGCTCTAAGCCTTTTATTAGTTTTCTACTCATCTCTTTACACCAACCATCTATCATTTATCTAACTTGGACCACCTCTTACAAAGTGGATTTAATTTCTACATTATTGGTTGATGAACTGGTTTGGATAGATATGTATGAAGCACTCTATGAATTTAAACTAGTCTTTTCTAGAGAGATAGGTTTGGTGCGTGTACTGAAATTATTTCTTGGGTCACCAGACTTTGAATTGTTACTAGTGAAGGTAATATCAAATATATGGTAAACAGGTAAAGCAATATGCCTTAGTCATTGACATTCTTAATACATAACCATAGGTTTCATGAAATTTCATTCTCTCCCTCTACCTTGACTATATTGTCCTTTATTGGATCTTAAATTTCTAAATATTTGTTGGTTTGATTGAGAATTATTTGAACTAACAATAGAAAAATAAGATTGTAGGCCCTATTTTGATTTACAAGACCACTAATAACATGATTCTGCCAAAAATCAAACTTAATATCTCTTGCTTTGCAAGAAAATTTACATTGCCAACACTAAAATCCATTCCGAAAACAACATGACTATTCAATCTCTATTAAGATTTTGTATTATAAATTTATCTTAGTCAAGTTTATTTACTCATTTACTTAATTCAACTTGGAAGTTTTATGAACTACTGTAGGATCAAATTCATAACCAAGACCATCTAAAATGAAATTTATCAACATTTTTCTATTATATTTTAGCCAGTAGCCATCAACAAGTTCTTGCATCTTCAGTATTCATGCACGCTTAGATTTCCTATTTTCAATGTCTACAGTGTGTTTTCAATTGTATTACTCCCATTTTCGTTTCATTAATAAAACTACTCCACATTTTAGTAGTTGTTTCACACTTGCAAATTTGACTAAACATATTTTCACTAATAGATGTTAGCAACTACCTAATAAGCATTTTTTTTTTTTTTTTATTCTTTTCCAAGCATTTAGAGTTAGCTTAAGAATATAGCCTAAGTAATGATGATTTTTGTGACCTTTTAATGATATTAAAATATCAAATAAATTTAATATATAAGACCTCTCTTTTGTGGGGCCCTAAGCCCTCTTTTTCTGGAACCTTAGACATAGGCTTATGCCTTGAGTGGGTCCTGCAAGCACCATATAATGGATTTGATTTCTTAATTGTTTGCAAAACTATCATATGATTTATAAAAGTAAAATGAGTTAGATAGGAAACTAGACTTGTTAGATTATCCTCCAGCTCATGAGCACGGATAAGAAAGAGAACCTTAGACCTCCAAAATATCCCCCTAGTTTAACTTTCGATTGACTACTTTAACGCTCAAAATAGGGATTTCAAAAAGTAGGGATTTGCTAATTCAGGATTCATCTGTTCTAATGTACTTAAGATTTAAGAAACATGAAAATTCCCCGTTGACATTTGTTAACCGATCTCTAATACCATGTGAAGATAGAATTTTAAGAGAGAGAGAGAGAGAGAGAGAGAGAGAGAATTTAGAGAAAAACTAATAGAGAAAAATCAAGGTTGGATTTTATTACTCACTTTGTATCATATTTCATCTCCTTTTATACTTGATTCATGTTACAATAAGCTGGTACACTGCATGAAATTGAGCCAAAGCAATCCTAACCATCCATTACAAACAAAGCCAAAAAAAAAAACTGGTTACCCTGGACGCTGTAGGATCTGAACTTTTTGGTGAGAGGCAATGATATCCAACAAAACTAGGTTTTGCTAAGCTGAATTCTTCGATTTTTTTTCAGTTTCTAAACTAAGAAGATAAACAGTTGTGTTTTCAAAATAGTGAGTTTTGAAGAAGGTAAACAAAATATTGAGTTTTGGAAGAAAGTACCAACTTTCACCTTTAATCCTCCTGTCAGAAAACTTATTATTTGCTGTTAGGATTAGAATTAAATATATTATAGCATATTTTAAAAGTTCTAAACAGATAAAAAAGTTTTATACAAAAATTAATATTACAAAATTTTATGTGTATCATTTAAGTAAAACCAATAATAAAAGTGGATGAGTTTATTTAAATTCTTATATTTGTTAACGTAACTGTGTGACAGGGAGATAGGTTCAGCCTAAGCCAGCAGGTGGACAATTTTAAAGGTACATTGAGCCAACTGAAGAGAAAAATGGATGAAAGAAAATTGGAAGAATTCTTGAGAAAATCATTGGTTGTGATGAATCTTGGTAGCAACGACTACATAAATAATTATCTCATTCCCTCTTTATATCCCAATAGCTCTCGTTACAGTGCTCAAGACTACGCTGATCTTCTCATCAATCACTACACTACGCATATGCTGGTACGAAACTGTTTTATAGTTGTCAAAGTTATAGTAATATTCTTGAATTAATAATAATTTTGAAATTATAATATACTTATTGGGATTAATTCTCTTGGTTAAACTGATCTAGTACAAGTAATCAAATAAATGCTGTCTTTTATTATTAAACAGATTTCAGATGAAGTAAAGAATTTCTTTCATCTCTTTTCTTTCTTAGAATAAATTTTATTCAAATTTCTTTAGGAACATTATATGGTTTTTATTTCTGTTTGTAATTCCCATAGTAAACCGAAATGTAACATAGTGGTATTTTGTTTTTAAATCTTGTTCAGGTGCTACACAATTTAGGCTTGAGAAAATTCTTATTGGCTGCAATTGGACCTCTTGGTTGCATGCCAAATCAATTAGCCACCGGAGTTGCACCACCAGGGAAGTGTGTAGCTTTTATTAACGATATGGTTGAAATATTTAACAAGAAACTCATATCCCTTGTTGATCAACTCAACACAAATCACACTAGGTCATCAACTTTTGTATATGGCAATACTTACGGAGTTTTTACTGATATACTCAATCGACCCGATGATTATGGTGAGAAATTCTACTTAGCTTTAATTTTACATATATATATATATATATTGGGGAGAAGTCTCCCACCTAAGCTTCCTTGGCGAGGGCTTGTGTGGAGACATGCGAAGACACATTGCCATGCCTCAGTAGAGATTTGTTGGATGGTCTTAACTTAATAATGACACAATTGGTTGAATTTGCAGGATTTAGCGAGATAGATAGAGGGTGTTGTGGAATTGGGAAAAATAGAGGGCAAATAACATGTCTTCCTTTTGCAATACCATGCTTTAACAGAGACCAATATATCTTCTGGGATGCTTACCATCCAACTCAAGCTTTTAATCAAATTGTTGCTCGAAGGGCTTATACTGGTGGGCTTTCAGATTGTTACCCTATGAATGTCAAACAAATGGCTCAAGTCTGAATTATTTTTACTCTTAAATAAGCCATATATATATATATATATATATATATATATATATATATATATATATATATATATTTTATATATATATATATATTTTATATATTACTCTTTAACATTATTATTGGCATTTATATGTATGTAATGTATGAATTACCACCAAATTAATCACAGTTATTATCATAAATAATTTGGTTTAAGCATCCTTATTTATATCTTCAAAAATCTCTGAATATTTTTTCAAAGTTAACAATAAGTACCAGTCAAGTTTTATGGCTTGATGCTATTTAAAGAGAAGATCAATATTATATACCCTAAGAAGATCTGTGTTTAGTATTGGAAATTTAGCATTGGACATTATCCAATTCTAATTGGCATCGAATCAGATTTGGATTTAAAGTAGATAAAGAGGTAGAATAGTATTAGAATCACTATTTAGAATCGACGAAATGATCGGATGCTAGTCCTATACAAATTATTATTTCCATTTTTTAGTACAATGTTTATATAGCATTGACTTTTGAGCCGATACTATTGTATTCTTTCATGAAATTTAACATTAAAAAAGAGTTCGATACTATTTTTTATTTAATTTTGATTTATTTTTTTATAAACTGTTTATATAACATCAACTTATAGGCAGATGCTCTTTTATTTTCCAATAAAATGCAGCATCAAATTGTTTATATAATTTCCAATAACTATATATACAAAAATTTATATAGAATTGGCTTCTAAGCCAATGCTATATTAAATTTTAATGAAATAGCATTGAAATATGGTTCAATGCTAAATTCTATTCAACATTGATTTTTTTTTCTATAAACTATTTATATAGACGATGTTCTTTTATTTTCCAATTAAATTTAGTGTCAGAACATATTCTAATGTTATTATTTATATAATTTCCAATAATTGAATAAAAAATTAATATAGCATCGGGGATTGTGGATGGAGTACTTAAGTTTCAATGTCTGCATATGCTCCAAATGTTGATGAGCAGGTAGAATTAATGTGGTAAAAGATTGAAGAATAGGAAAGAGTCTTTTAAGAACGATTTAAAAAGGGAAAAAGCTTCCTTAATTGCAACCTTAGAATAGTGATTTCAAAGACAATTGGAAGAACAACACCAATAAATGGAATCAAGGATAGAGTAGCTGTTATAGGCAAATATGATGAATTAGATGCAGGTGAGATAAGACGACAATTTTAGGTTTTGATGGGCTCTTCTGAGGGCACACCATTTTTAAAGACTCAACCCCCTTTTTCTAATCAAAGAAATCCTGATAGGTCTTAGTCAAGTTATATACTATCTTTATGAACTGATAAGGTGTTTTGACAAAACAATGATAGGAATTAAATACTGGATTTGAATATTTAATATTGTTGATGAATTTTAGTTTTAGTGAACAATTTTGATTTTATTATATAACAATTATGTTTTTTATACTTTCAATTGAGAATATTTGTAGTTGATTAGTACTTTAATTCAATTGCATTGATAGATGAAATTAGTTTGATATGTGAAAATGGTTACATTAGAAATGTTTATTACATTGCAAGGTAGTGCAAAAAATATAATACAAGAATTAGTATTAAATTAGAATACGAATGAAATCAGCCAAGAATTAATAAATAGCATTATATTAGTATAGGATAAAATTAACACTGAATTAGCATAGGATAAATTTAGCTCTAGATATATATCGGCTTAAGATAGTATTGGATTAGTATTAGACATAATTCTAAATTTAGTATCAAATACATTTCGAATCAACTCAGATGGCTGACACTACTTTAAAACTACATTAACAATGAATCAATTTTCCGATACTAATTCAATCATTATAGCCTTTTTTTTGTATCAGACAAAAATCGAATACTATTCTGATACTAAAAGCGATTAGCATCATAGTTCAGTTGATACAATAAATAGTTTTTCTTGTAGTGTTTGAAGAATAAGATTAGCGTGATTTTAAGTCTGAATTTAAATTTGCACACACATAAACCCTAACTTTCAAATTCTCTCAACTCAAATCTCCATTTTCAGTTCAAACCACTTCCTTTTCTCAATTGTTTATGCACCAAAACTCTTCTCCACTCACATTAATCATCTTTACACCAAATCTCTCTCAGTTTTTCACTAAAATCATACTCTTCAAGTTCACTTTTTGGGAATCTCCCGATGGCTCCATGAACAAAGAATGTAACTTGCAAACATAAAAGCTCTAGTATGAATAAAGGTCCTTATGGTGTTGTTTTCAAAGACAAGACACGAAAGGTGCTCTTCAATAAAACTTTTCGAGAGATATTTGTGTATGGAGATGCTTAGAGTTGAGTATTTTGAGAGAAGTTAATATAATAAGAGAAACAGAAACTATAGTTAGGATAGTAAAATTGGAAAAATTGTTTTTTATGAAGTTGGATTCATGTGAAATTTAGTGAATGAATTTTATATTTCATTGGAATTGGCTAAGGATGGTAGAGGAAATGGTGTTAATTATGATATGAAGTTTGGGCTTGGAAATGTTGGTTGGATGATATCTTTAATGCAACCCCGTGTATGTATTAGCAAGAGTAGTTAATTTTGATTGTCGGAGATCTACTTGAGGTAATAAATGAAGAAGATATGATAATACACTCGACGTACACACTCACGCATCTGAAATAAAATAAGGCAAAACTCATATATTTAAGCTATGAACGGATATAACTAATTTCCAACAACTCTGTTCTACTTCTGGCAAGCAAAAGATATATAAAAGAGTTAATTTGAGTGAAAAAAGTTAGAGACATCAAGTATTACAAGCTTACACCTATTATTTTCATTTTTCACTCTCTAAAGCTCAAGAACTCACATCTTAAGAGAAACTTGTTCTTCAATTGTTCTATTTAGCATTTGGAGAGATATTTTACTTTAAAACACATTCATTTTAGTTCATTAATGATGAAATCTTGTTCAGTTATTGTAAAATGCACAATCCCGACTCAATGAATATACATTTAAAAGTGATTGGAGTAAAAATTTTAAACTGGTTAGTTGAAGAAATTGATGTAAGAGATTTATAACGAAAAACTCTGAACTATTATAAAATCCTTAAGCATTCTCTTTTTCCTACTCTCTTACTTTGTATTATTGTTGATTAATTACATTATGGTTAATAAATAATTTGATATAATTTATCCTTAGTAAATTTTGGGGTTAAAAATTTTGATAATCTTATTCATGCACCTCCCCCTTTTGTAGGATTATCTATCCTGTAGAGTTTTATTAATATATCAATTTATTGGTATGCTCTTAGTACTGCTAGTTGAACTTACTATATCTAGTACATAACTTCTTCATAATTAACTTTTAACTATGCATACATATAAATACTTTTGTTCTACATAATGTAATGTTTAATTGGTTTGCTTCTTAGTTCCACTTTCTATATTATATTTTTGTATAATTTTATTATTTATTATATGTTTGTATAATTATATTATTCAAATGTGTTAATTAATAGAATTGAATTTCTTTTATTTAAGATTTTTGTAACCAGTAAACACAATAAATAAACCGTCTAAGTTGTAATAGAATTATTTTATTATTTTCACGTAACGTCTTTTTTATCAAAACAGATCAAACAGGTTCAATTTGTTTTAATGAATCATGTTTTGACATAATGGCCAGTTCTTTAAACGTATCATTTTAATCCATTCATAGAGTTGGTCATGTTCAGAGGTTGCTTTTTTGATTCGGATTTGTTCAAATTATGTCTTTTGACACAACACAAAAAAGTCCGATTGTCAGCTCTACTATTCCTCATTAGAGAGAACTATACTGCAGAACGACACGCTTTCAGTTGAGAAAGTGGATAGGTGAGCAAGTTAAAAAAAAAAAAAAAAAAAAAAACACAAAAGAACCACCCAACTTAACTCCGCCAAAACACTGCCTTTTTAAGGACTACCCAGTGATTCAAACAGTCAACTATGCAACCGATTTATATAAAATTCATCTTGAGACAAAAACGGAGGAATGGAATAGGTTCTAATGCCTACAAAAAGCACTTCTGAAGTATCCATATAATGTGATCATCTAAAACCCAACAAAAAAAAAAAAAAGCAGAAGTTATAAACTTAGACCACCTGGTCAAATTTTACATCACATAAGCTGAACGCATGGCCTGCTCATTTGCTGTCTTATCAAATCAATCCTGTATGTTGATGTCAGCTTGTTTTTGTGATCAATTCATTTTCTTTTCATTCTCCTTCCTCACATCTGGTTCTGCGCCATCAGAAGGTTTATTATTCTCGTCGCCACCAAAACCAAATTCATTTACACGCGATCTGTCCACTGGATAAATCCACCTCTGGTATAGATATATCAAAAATATAACATCTGCAACACCGGACGCAAAAAAGGCCAAGTTAGGATCACAGAAAGATTGTATAATTCATGATACAATTTCCATGATATCAGAATATTGCAACCATAGAAAGGATTTTTATGATACTGCATAGCAGTTACATGGCAAACAAGAGTTGGAAGATTCTAAGCACTAAAATCTAATGCATCAAGAGACACCAAAGACACTAGTAAAACTACCCTTTGGAGATACTATACAGTAGATATTATTGGAGAGCTTGTACCTCCAATTCTCCACAAGGGTTAACACTACCTAAAAACCAAACTATGGTAAAAGCCAAAAAAAAAAAAAGATAAACAAAAGTCTTTGCCGGTTAAAAATGATGGTTCCTCTAAAACTCCAGTGCTCCAATAGGATAATCAAAGAGACAACATGTTGACCTGCTAATCAGACAGTAAAGATTGAAGAGAGAAGACTAGCAAGTACCCATTAATGCAAAGTCATGCTCTATAACAGCTGGGGTCACCCGGATGCAGGGCTAAAAACAAGCCCAGCCGCTTGCAAGCTACTCATGGCTTAGCTTGATTATTGTCAAAGCGAGCTCGAACTCACTGTTGCTCAGCTCGATGAGCTCTCCAACTAGCAGCTTGACTCGAGTATAATACTAACAAACCTCTAAAAGTGTAAAAACCTCAGACTCACACCTCAAAAATCTTACTCTCTAACTGAGAATATGAAAAGTAATTGACAAATATGTAAATTATGAGGTTCAACATAATTTCCCGAGCTGAGCTTGAGTTAGCAATTCCTATCTCAAGCTTGAGCATTACATAAATTCAATCGAGCCAAGCTTGAGCCTAACAAGACTCAGCTCAGCTCAATTACAACCTTACCTGAAAGTGGCCATAACCTTCAACATGACTGTAAACTCTCATTTTATTTTCTATGAAGTGGCCCCAATCCAAATTGCACAAAATGCATGGGGAAACCCAAGCCTTAGCCATTGCAATAGATTGTGACCAGAAAAACGGGAAAAAGAAAAGGCCCATACTGACACCCATTTTCTTAAAGAGTTAAATACCAGTTATTTTGTCACAATTCAATATGCCAGATATAATGGTTATATATCTATAAGAAATGGCATCATTGCCCCATAAAAAATTAAAAGGTTACCATCAGGCTTATATAACACTGCCTCCCTATTCAAGATATTGAACATCTGAGAACTATCACTGAAATCATCTTTATAGTAGTCTCTAGGTGAAACACTAACACCCTCCTTTCAAATGAAACAAAAGATAACTCAGGATGCACTGTTAGTGCATCAAAGCTGCTTCAACAAATTGTGGGTTTGTTTACTAATTTCCCTGAGGCTAGTTTATCGATAATATCAAAAAAGAGGACTCTGTTCAAGTCAACATAGTATTGCAAAATAAAATTTACTTCTATAGGTAGCATAATATCCTCAGTGGCAAGGATCAATGCATTTTCATTCCTAAGACTTGTTTAGACATAAGATAAATGGTTTAAGACCAAAAAAAAGGGAAGGTGCAGTGTTATATCTCACCATCACGGAAGACAGAAAGCCGATGTAGCATTGGCATTTTTATGACAAAGGCAAAGAGATCATCAATGATGGTGTTCAAGAATTTGTATGTCATTTGTCTCCAGGGTAGGTGAGCCACAGACTTGAGCTTATAGTTAATGAACAGTTGAGGGCACATCATAATGAAACCTGCAGCAAAAGAATATGCAGATCTCAGAAGGGTGCAAAATCGCCATTTAAAAAAGAAAAAGAGGATATGTATACATATATATATGTATACGGATATATGTGTATATGTGTGTGTGTGTGCGTGTATATATATATATATATATATATATATATATATATATACACATACATATACATATATACATACATATATATATATGAATGTATGTATGTATGTATGTATGCATGTATGTATATGGTAAGTAAGCATACAAATATCTTAATAGAAATTTCCAGATGATAAGAACTAAAGAAGAGCAATAATATCATAAAAGCAATATAACAGGACGAAAAGGTAGCTCACCAAACATGTACACACAGCTTGTAAGTGAGGAAAGAATCCAAGAATACCAACTTCTATGGCGCTCATACATGAGAGAATAAATAGCGAAACAAATAACGAGGAAGAAAAGTACGCCAGACAAATATTTCATTGCCAGATCATCATATTCCTTAGTCTTATTCCCTGCATATGACTCATGATCTCGGAACCTTAGCATAGGTATCTTTCCACTTCTATCAATCTGGAGATCAAAGTAGAAAGTATTGCAAAATTAACCTTCATTTATTAGTTTATGTTGCCAAAATATTACCAAGTAGTACCAGCATCAGCAAGAACAAAACATGAGAAGATGATATACACACATGGTTTTTATTGTATATCTAAGAAAATGTCATGCAGATATACAGATGATAACACATGGAAACAAAGAAAATATAGCAAAATTCAATGCACTCAAACTTATTTTGCTCTGATATTACCCAGTATTTACAGCAAACAAGTGGCAAAAGCAATCAACATAATGAGATGAAACACAATATACCATGTATGCACATCTAACAAGGTGTCAGACGTATATACAGATAACAACACTTTTTTTTTTTTTTAACAAGTGTATCCCCAAGGTAGTAGATGTGTCAATAATGCAGTATCTCAAACATGAGCAGATGGTAAATACCATATTGCATGAATAAGTCACACTCATAATATAAGCAGATCCACAGACGTGTATCAAAAACAAGTTGATATATTTACACAAATATCTAGCATAAGATTTAATGGAACCAGTAAGCTTGCATACTCATAAAATGGGGTGTCTGAGAAGAAAAAGAATAACACACATACACTTTAGTCTCTATAATAGAATATTCAAAAATATTGAATCAAAGTTTGACATATATAACTTGTCTGCATATTTGGTACTTGCCAAACAAATACAATGAAAGGAATACAATTCAAATCTACAAGCTGTAATTCAACAAGTTATAGTAAACCAGTTACCATTTTACACATAAAAAGCAAACATAAACATATAGATTTAGCCAAGTATTGTACACAGCTTGTTTTCTGCTTTGTATATACTTCAACAATTTATAAAACGCCTTTTTTTTTCTTTCAATTTTTATCATAAAAAAGAAGTTGCAATGCAACCCACATAACCATAAAGTGATATAATATTACAAACACAAACATTAAAATTATACATACACAATTTTTAATAATAATTAATATGCATTGTACTTCACAAGAAAAACATCTACGCAAAAATAAATTTTATTCGTTACCTGCTTTCATACAATCTTATAATTGAATGAAGAAGCAATACCTCTATGCGCATGGCTTTCCCTATTTTCCAAAACTCGATGCAGCAACCAACTCCAGAACTTGCAAGTATCATCCAGGAAGTGTCATTGTCAAGCAGATATAGGAAGACAATGAGCTGACATATAAAGTTCACAATGACAGATTTTGCAGAGAGTCCCTCCATAGACTTATTTTTATTCCAAAATTGGATATCTGTAAAGAAAATAATTAAATTAACACCTCACAGGATGCTTCACAGAATTCCACAATGAGCAGAAATTGAAGATTTCAGTTAACAGAGTTAAATTATACCGTTCTTGAATGCTAAGAAGTCAAACACAGAGTGAAGTAATGAAACAACCATCGTGATCACCAGGAGGTAAGGATTTCCTTCTAAGAACACCCTCTGAAAATTAGAAAAATTATTAATTTATCAGCAAGAAATATAAACAGATTAGCAGCCTGACCATATTTGGATCAGTAACAGAAAATTTGTATCCTTTTCCCCTTATACTTGAGAGGTTATAAAGAATCTTCAAAGTTATAACCAAATGATGAATTGAATTAAAGATGGCAGACTGGCTGTTGATTTTGCTCTTTTCCTAATGTGTTTTATTATTCTTTAATATAAGCCCTGTGAGCACAGGACGACTCCTGCTCACCATATCATTAAAGTTTTGGCTTTTCCTGTTTTCTTATTAAAAAATGTTTCTCATAAAAAATCTAGCAGCCGACAAGATTTTGTGTTACCTTAAGTTCATCAGCCTCGCCTTCAACCATGCTTCCATAACTTCGATGAATCTGAAATGACTGATCAATTTGCAGAAACAGTTGCCACTTTGTCATGCTTATGGGACCCACCTCTAGATTAAGTGGCAATTTTGTCACTGTGTCATTGAGTGGGATCAACTTATCTCTAAGTAACCAAAACTCATTGAAAAAAACGGTTGGGAAGTAATTCCCCGTACTTGGTTCAACATTCATATCTGCAATCTTAAGTCAAGAAACTCCAAGGTACAACTGAGATATCATAAACTCCACAACAAATATAGAAAAATATTACCAGAAGCAATGGCCCCCGATATCTTAGATGATGTCCCTATGTACATTTACAAATATCAAATAAAATCCAACAATTATGGACCTTCTAATAAGAAAGAAAGTTTCCAGCATTGACATATTTATGCCTGACTCTACACATATAATAGTTTCTGAAGCTGTTCAACAGCTAAGAATCCACAAGCTGGTGTAATAACAATTATAGTAAACTTGTCTAGAATCAATTTGTAGTAAATTGATTCTAGCTTTTAATTGATTACTTTGGCATGAACTAATAGCTACTGAGCTCTTAAAGATAAACTTGATTATCATAATACTGAAACTTGACATCCTTCACAGTAAGAATTTATTTTTGGAAAAGGATTGCAACTCCCTAAACAGCTTGAGAGAAGGGCAAAATGAGTTGCAATTTGTAGTGGACACAACTATCCTGCACATAGTTTAAATTCAATATTTAGAGTAACACCTCAAGGTACAACTTAAGAATGCAATAGTTAGTTAACTCAGTAAACAGAGACAAGCTACATCAAGTTGACAAAAGTGAAAGTATTGTTCTCTACAAGACTACTGATAGATGCAAGGGATAAATTAAATAATTATATGCTTTTAAAAGTTTCACTAAAATCTTTATCACCAGATCAATGCCGGCTGAAAAAAAAAAATGACTCAGTTAGCTCCCAACCGTTAAACCAAAAAATTGTTAAGGTTAATACTCAACCAATCTTTTAATTTCCTAAGTCATTTCCATTATTTTTAGGCAAGGATATCAATCTCAACTCAACAAGAAAATGCTTTTGAAATGCTTACAATTCGTGGAAACCTAGCTTTAACCACATTTAATTGTCTTCTGTCCGGCAAAATCAAGCTCTCTTATTCATAAAGTTGTTTGAGCATTTACTTGAGAAAATACCACAAACTAGACCTAAAGTTATGAACTCACATAAAGTCCAGTGGAAATATATATATATATATGCGAGTGGAAGAAGCACAGAGATGTTTCATCAAAGGTGAAGGCAGTAAGCACAGAATTATTTCAACACATGATCCCCCTAAACACCAATGCGGTTTCATAAATTTGTGACATTAGCAAATGGTGGACCAAATGAAACGATATACATCAAAATGTGCTCCACTGTATGCTTCAAAGACATTTTCAACTCATAGCACAAGTTCTAGATAGTGTTTGGCATTCACAAACATGCTTCTCGGGAAAACCTAAAATGAAACTATCAATCATGTGGGTACAATGCATATGTGTGTGTATGTGGAATGTATACCTAGTGAATGTCAGAAGGGGTGAGCAAGAGGGAAAAAAGAAACCTACTATATTTGTCAAGTTTTATCAAGCCACACAGAATGTAATTACAGAAGCTTCTTCCAAAAACTCAAAACATGAGAGGCAAATGGAAAAGTAGATGTGAACTTTTCCCAGTAACAAGTAGATATAATTGAAAACATTGAAAATGATTAAAGGATACATGGGGCAATGTTTGGTGGCACAGAATTGGATGAGTATCTGCAAATGATTACCAAATATTAGGACATTTGCCAAAACCTTTAAACAAGGAAAAGAAAAAGAAACCCGAAAGAAAGCAGGCAAGCAGGACGTATAACATTGAAAAAATACACTACACATGCAGTTTAACTCAAGCAGAATATACAGTAACCATAATGAAGAGATCATATCCTCACTAATATACGTACTTTGGTTTCCGGTGACCAATACTGAAAGAAACAAGCTTCACCCACAGGGAACTATACGTAACTTTAAATGCATGAAAAAATACAACATTATAAAACTTTATGATTTCAATATTGCAATTTTAATAAAATAGCTTAACACACAGTAAACTTCAAGGGGCAACAGTTACATTATGCCACATTATTGAGACTTCAATCAACAAATCACACATCATTTAGCATCATAAGAAATTATTATATAGCACCTTTTTAATAAAGAAAAAAGATGCAGTTCAATGCATTCAACATCTAAGTTGGGAGTTCTAATAGCTTAACTCGATGCTCTGGCCCATAATAAAAAAACTACAGAAACTAGATCTGCTACTGTACATACCGTGTGAAATCATCTACCAAATTAATTGTTACATTAGGTTTCCAATATGAAACCCATTCCATAGGACCATCATCCCTAGAATCACCTTCAGGATCATCAACCTGAAGCAACAAGAATTTACAGCTAGGTCACCATGGCCTCATAAAATGAAAATTAACAAAGAAAGAATTGAAGCCAAGAAAAGAATTATGTAGAAGACAATAAAATCATGTAGTATCATTGACATTGAATATAAGTCATGAAGATTTTATATAGTACAACAGTCTATTACACAGAAATCACAATAAAATGGTTCAGAATTCTAAATGTTTAATGATGCTGGCTTCATCATTAATTAGTATCTTAAACATTTAACTAATATGTTAGATCAAGAGATTATTCAAATGTCGAAAATTCTATATGGTGTTTGCATTGTACTCAATTTGGAATATTATTTAGTTTCTTATTTTTCTTCTATCCAAATTAGTTATCAATTTTCCAGCTTATAATAATATACCTTTGAACGAGACAATTCCATCTAGTTCAAACCATTACCACAAAAGCCTGTCAACCATAAACTTCTAACACATAGAAGAGGATACCACTATGTGATTTGCATGACAATTTAATTCCAAACTATCAAACAAATGATCATAGAACAAAATATCATGTTTTAACTTTGTAACTTCCAAAAATTCACTTTCAAGGACATTGCTTGAAAGTGCATCTTTTAAATGATTTATATAAATTATTTTGCAAGACACAAGTTTGTCTATCCAATTCAAGGACTAACATTCAACAATAGGTGCATCTTTAAGAACCACAAGGATTTATGGATTTTTATAGTAAGGCATGTTAACCATCATACAGAATTAGTACAAGAAGAAGATAGACCGCTCTTCCTTAAAATTGCATTCTACAAATGGGCAAAGAAGAAATAGAAAGGTTAATCATATCCCACAGTGTTCAATCATGCCCTAGTAAGATATGACTCAATCGCTTTGCAAGTCAAATTGCACATCTCACAATACAGGTAATAAAAGGCATGATAACCAGACACAGTATCTTTGCCATGGAAACAAGGCATCAGAATTACCAGTCCTAATTACCAGGCTAACCTGGCACATAACATACTTTGAAATATTCAAAAAAATATATTAAACAATGGGCCTTCCAAACCTATGCCAAATAAATAAATCAATTTGAGAATTCAGTAGGCTTGATTACAAAAATAGAAGAACCATAAACATACACAAATCATATTTTAATTTCTGAAAGCTAAAGCTCATCAGTCATGCATCACCTTGAAGTAGTTTATAGAGTAACTTGTAAGCAAGAGCAAACCTTAATCAATGTTTCACTCTCCTTGGAGTCTTCAGAATCACCCAGCAGACTCCTCCTTTTATCTGTTTTTGACTTGGGATTATAGACCACAACAGCTGAAATCAACAGTGGAAGAGATTGATAAAATTTAGCAATTTACCTCATCCTGGTATACTACAACTAAGAAAAACAGAGAATCTAACAAAGGTCTAGACACAATCTTACGATGAGTCTTCCCAAAGGTAGAATCATGTTGATACTCGGGATCATTAGGGTCTGGAGGATATCCAGAGCGTGCAAAGAAAACATGTGCATAGAGGCTCCCATTGTGCTTCAAAGCCTGAAAGTTAAAAAATTATCTTCATAATAACTAATAGAAAGCAAAAGAAAACCAATAAATAAGACTATCATAATTACATTATCCAGCATTATGTAGCTAGCAAAGTTGCACTCATGAATGGCAATATGCTACACACCGGAATACTATGCACTTAAAAAATTAAAAATTATAAAGTTCAGGCTTCAAATTCGGACAGATAAGTACCTCAGTTGGATAGTAATTTGTAAAAAGAGTTCGAGTACTTTCTTTTCCCCAAACAGCATAAGGGATATTAGTTTCATGCCAAACAAGTGCACTTTCATTACCAAAGTCATTGAACTTTTCATTCTCCGAAATATATAACCACATATCCTGATAAAAAAGAAACAATTAGAATGACTCTATAGCATGATTAATAATAATGAGTTCATGAAATAGAAAATTGTTAACATCAATTCACAACAACATATAGCATATGATCCACTCAACTGAAAGATCAGTAGACAACAACACACTCCTCATATCTAATCATATGAAAATTCCTACTTTAGCTTCCATCCTCTTGCCGACCTTGTTTATCAACCCTTTATCATACGTATTCAAATGCCTTTATGCACATATTATCTAATGCTTATAACGTGAAGACAATGAGAAGAGCCAAAAGCACTTGGGTTCAATTCAAGTAATTATGCTGCCTAATCTATTCAACAAAAGCCCATGTTCCTTGTCCCAACAGAAATATTCCATAACGCTAGAGAAAGAATCGAATTCCCAAGCCAAAGGAACAAACGAATCAGCTCCAGCCACATCTAGCGTACATTCCCTTACCGCAAGGTCGTTAACATGCAAACGAATACTTACCAAGCCCCATTAAAAATCACCCAGATGCAACTGCTTATACCATACAAGGTGAACAATTTCATAACTAAGACATCAAATAACCACAAGTTCTCAGTAAACTACAACTAGACCACGTTCATGGAAAAAAATTAAATCTGAACAATTCCTTGGAAGCACGAATTAAATTAATATTAGTTTTTTTAAATCTTTTTCCCATACGAATTTGTTCACACTTACTTCAAACTTCAGCACAAAAAACCCTTGCTTTTGTCTTATCACGATCTAAGCTAAAATCAATCATTTAGAAAGAAATTAAGCATGTACCAAATATTCTCCTCGCTGGAAAAGATTGGTGGAGAAGAGCTGAGGCTGGGATGGATCAGTAGGTCGTTTAGGAGAAAAGAACTTGGAGGCGAAGTACCAGAAGACGGCGACTCTAATTATTCCGGTTACTGTTTGTCCGAAACCCGCTTGTTGCTGTCTCTGGGGCTGTCCTTCGCCGCCTCCTCCTCCTCCTCCTCCTGCGGGCGGCGCCATCGTGTGTATCTCAGCTGTGTTGCACACTGAGACTGAAATGAGATCGAACGAAATAAAAGGCGGCTTTGAGAGCTGTTTATTTAATCGACGCTAAAAGCACTTTTACTTCCAGAGAGGGTTCGGGTTCAAGTAATGAGTCTCGCCACGCCACGCCACCAAGAAAGATATTTTTCTAATATTTGTCAGGTAACTGTTCTATAAATTTTGGCAAACACCCAAAAAAAGATATGATAGTAACAATTTTGTCCTTACCTATGCCCCTTTACTATTAATGAAAAACCTTTAAGTTTCCCTTGCAAGAAGCTTACAAAAAACTTCAAGTTTAGGTATTCAAATGCATGTTTGATTTTCAGAGAAAATAATAATAATATTATTGATAGGATTTTAACATAAATTATAGTTGAAAGCATATGATCCAATGAAGTGGTAGGCATGAATTTACACCTACTAAATGAAACATTATTGTCCTTTTATTAGATGAATTTAGTGTCATTATGTTGTTTTACATCTTTTGAGGATATATGATTTTTTATGAATAGTAATCATATGATTACTTTTAATAGTTAAAATGATATTAAATAGATTTTTTTTTTAGTATTTCATATAAAATGACTCTCCTCAAATTATGTTTGTTTTCGAATAAGGTATTTCATCTTGTGAAACAAACTTATAGTTGTAACGTGTTAGCTGCAAATGGGTTTATAAGATCATAAAAGACTTTAGCGATAAAATAAATAGGCATGAGACATGTTAAGTTTCAAAGGTGTTCACTCGAAGAGAACACATTGGTGAGACATTCTCTCTAATTTTACCAAAGATTCATTCAAAATCATGATGACATTAGCAACTCATTTGATTAGAGCTCCACCAGATAAATGTCAATATGGTCTTTCTAAATGAAAGTCTTAGTAAAGAAGTCTATTTGGTTAGTCAAACTGATTTGAAGTATAAAAAAAATATCCTTTAAGAATACAAACTAAAGAAATTTGTTTATGATTGAACAAGACTTCTTGACAACGGTATATTAAATTTAATAAAATTGTAACTTCATATGATTTCATGAATAACAAATTAAACTAGCATAGGTATATGAAGATCATTGGGACTATATGTATCTTCATTATAAGGTTCTTTATGTTGGTTGCAATTGTACCAATTTGTCGTTAAGATCAAACTAGTTCTTGTTAAGAACTTTTGATGTGAATGATCTTGAAGGTACATTACTTGTTTTTGGTATTAAGATCCATTATAACAAGACTAATGCACTTTTGTTACTTACCACAAAGAAATACATGGAACCTATACTTAAGAAGGTTTATCATCCAGAATAGCAAGGCAAATGATGGCTTGTTATGAAAGGTAATAAGCCTAACATCAAGGATTGTTTAAAGAATGAGGTTGAAAGGGAATATATATGAATTGTCCCTTATGATCACGTTATTGGAAGCCAGTGCATGCATAAATATGTATAAAACCTAATATTATTTTTACAATTGAGGCTCTCAATCAATGCCTCTCAAATTCAAGTCTTGATCATTGAGTTATAATTAAATAAGTAATGTGTTAAACCCTTGGTATTTTGATGATGACAAAAATATGTTTAAAGGATTCATTTATCCTAACACGACTTAGTCAATCACAAAAAAGGCTAAAAGTTTTGGTTTTGCAAGTTTTAGGCATCACCTGAGTATGTGCTCATTGAGCATAATCGTACACTATTATACTTTACCACGTGCATCGAAAACACAGGATCATATTCATGATTATGTTAGGGCTTGTAATTTTTAAGAAAATTTTTAGGTCCAATATGATTATGCTAAAGTATAGCATGATCATATTTGCATAATTCAGGTCTAACACAATCATCTTACTTTTACAATGTTATCATATTGAGTCAAAAAAGCAAAGGTCAATTGCACAACCTATTCAGTTTAGACATGATTGTGCAAAGGTATTTGTTAAGCAACATGATCTTATCAGTCATGCTAGCCTCATT